>OY856415.1:221805279-221875279 GCA_963693085.1 Alisma plantago-aquatica
AAATGTGATGCCACTATCACCAATCTTGTTGGTGGAGGTGTCTGATATTTGAGGCATGGACTTGATAGGTCCTTTTCCTCCTTCTTTAAGAGTTGTATATATCCTAGTGGTTGTTAATTATGTTTCCAAATGGGTTGAAGTTGTAGCTACAATAACCAAAGATCACAAGGTTGATTGCAAATTCATCAAGTCCAATATTATCAGCCGGTTTGGGGTACCAAGAATCATCACAAGTGATGGGGGTAGTCATTTCATTCATTGGACTTTTGAGGGCTTGTTGAATAGACATGGTGTGAACCACTGTGTAGCAACCCCCTATCATCCCAAACATGTGGACAAGTGGAATTGACCAATCAGTTGGTGTTTACGTATCGATGAAGTTTAGTGTTCATATAGGACTGTACTTAAAGCCCCAATTGTCACGACTCCTTTCAAGCTCATATATGGAAGAGTTGTTACTTGCTGATAGAGTTACCACACAAGGCATTTTGCGCCTTAAAATCCATACATATGGACACAAAAACCGCAGAGGTAATAAGAAATCTACAACTCAATGAATTAGAAGAAATGAGGAATAAACCCTATGACATGTCCAAGAGCTACATGGAGTGAGTGAAAATTTTCCAAAACAAATTGATCAAGAAGAACACACATGAGCCTGGTCAATGGATATGGTTATACAACTCTAGAATGAAGTTCATCCCCAATAAGTTAAGATCAATATGGTAAGGTCCATATCAATTCAACATATGTTTGTCTATCTGGAGCTATTGTAATACATGATAACGAAGGTGCTAAGGAGTTCATAATGAATGGACAAATATTGCAAGCAGTTCTTGAAGTTGGAGTTGACTAGGATAATAGAAGTTTTGATATTGTGATGTTAATTGAGCATATTCCTATTGATGAAGACATGTAGACAAATGCACATGAGAAAGCAATTAATATGGTGATGATCTTTCAAGGTTATGAATAGGATAACAGATAAGCCCAGTTGAAGGCATAAAACATGGTGCTAGTGGGAGGAAACCCACCTAGGTTCGGGAAATTTTACACCCAACCTTCACTTATTGATACATTTTGGTTGTTTTATAAATTTCCAAGAAAAAACATGTGTTTAGCACTTCTTTTTGAGTTTTAAAACATGGAAGAAAAACAAGTTAGAAACTGAGATAAAGGGCTCCAATCAGTGGCATTGAGTAATGATATATTATGTGAATCAAAGAAATTGATTGTGATATGTTTGTTTGGAAGAATTGTGAAGAAGTGAAGAATTTTGCACAGAAAGTAGCCAACATGCCCATGTTACCATGGGGCAGTCGTGTCAGCCTTGTCAATATCACGGTAGAATTTGAGTGTTTCGGGGGAAGCCACCACACCATCGCTAACCAAAATTGTCATTCTGGCATTTTTCCAGCACGACCGTGCCAGTGAGAACCAAAATTTTCATGTTATGCTAGCCACACCACTTAAGTTGTTGGTTTATTTTGTGAGATGAGCATGACCATACTCATTTCATTGGTGACTAAAATGGCCATTCCGCACTATAGGAGACCTATGGCATGACCCAACTCCTCAAATCCTCTAAATCTTCAACTCCAACCTCCATGCAAGTTTCCTTGAGCTCCCAAGAGGGTATTCACCTACCTCCATCTCTCCATTTCAACTGATTTCCACCCTCTAATTTCCATCTCTATCTATTACAACCTCAATTTTCAGGTTCTTCAGGTGGGAAATGCAATTTCCCCTATTAAAGACATATGAACAAATAAGTGTGTGATTTGATTTGAATGAATGAATTTCATTTATAACAACCTTTCTTGTCTGTTTTGTAGGCCTTATTGGTTTATTGGGCCCAATAACAAGAAAAAGGAAATAAAAAGAAAAAGAAATTCAATTAATAAATGAATATTTAAGAAAAGGGGAAAAGAAAGATGTGGAAGCATCTAGAAGGCTACGAATTATCCTTCAAGGAGGGATTTTGTATCTTTAGGATTTCTTGGGGTCCAAAGAGTCCAAGTTGTAAAGATAATAGGAGAAAAAAGAGATAAAAATCAAATAAAGCATTATTAAGAAGGAAAGTTGAGATAATGATGAAAAAATAAGAAATATGTGGAAATATGGATAATGGGATCATTATGAATAAGATTTTGACTCCACATAGTTTTTAATGGTAAAAGGAATTAAAAGAAAGAAAATAAAAGATTAAGAGAGAGAAAATATGCTTAAAATAAGCTTTATTAAAAGATAACTTGCACATGAAAACAATGTCTTTTTCCTTTTGATTTTGGGACTCAAATTTTGTGTACGAGTAGATAAAGCCAAGATAAAGTTTTTCTTAAAATTTGGGATCAAAAGGATAATAGGTTTGGGAGATATGAATTTTTTACGTTTTCCTAAAGTAAGAAGGATAAATTAAATATCACAATTCAATTTTAATTCATGTTCTTTTATGGGGCCTAACAGCCGTTGGATCTGGATCCAACGGTGGATGTACCTTTGATCTTTGCAGTGGAACAAGGAAAGGAGGAACAAGGGAAATGTGTTTTAGGATCGTTTTTCTTCGCTAGGAGATGCATGCGCACCCGCAAACACAATCCCTTTGCAATCAAGAATCTGTTCTATAGATAGACCCCGATATTCGGTGGTTTTGGGAGAGAAACCAGCATTTCCCCAATCCGTAGGACTGTCGTCACTCATCCGAACATCCAAGCAATATAAGGGGGGTCTGGGGACTTGCCACAAGACCTCTGGTAGGTGTCCCTTGCACCAATTCCGCAAAGAAAGCTGAGATTTCCTTTGGAGCTGCTTCCTCCCTGTCAGCCATGGCAGCTCCACAAGCTTTCTTGCTTCACGCTACTAGATGGGAAGCTGAGGTCGCCAGCGGGTTCACCTCAAGCCGATGATGGCGGTGGCACCTTTTCTTTGGCGTCCGACGCCCAGGAACCCAGAGTCAACCGTGGGGTTGCATGTCGTGAACTCTGTTCCGTAAGCGGGAGGAGTCGGAAGCAAGGAAGAAGAAGGACAGGGTGGTGGTGGTCTGGACGTGTTTGCCCATCCCGCGCGAGGATAGGAAGCGGGAGCCATAAGGGCAAAAGAGCAAATCGCCCATAGATCAAGCATCCGCTGGCATGGAGCCGACCGCCTGTGTGGCGGGCCGCGATTCGTCAAACCCTGACCCATGTGGCAAAGAGAGAGTGGGCCACCCCAATGACATGGCAGCTTCCCATTGGTCTAGGTAAGAAAATCTCACAAAATTCGTAGAAAATAAATGGTATATTGGATTAATACATGTAATGTATGAAAATTGATCACGAGAACACGTAAAATCCATTAAAAACAGTTTCATAGCTTGAATCTGGTCATAGCTGTAAAAGTGATTTAAGTTAACCTTGATTATACATTAAGCAATGATAAAACCCTAATTGTGATTAAAGATCAAATCTATGATGCCTAATTGGTTAACTCGAGCACTAATAGCCTATTGGAACATAAAGTAAAGATTCAAATCTATTTTAGATGAGAAGTTTCCTGTTTTAGTGTTTTAAATCAAGAATCCATGTTAATGCATGTAGTAACCCTAATTTAGGGTAAAGGAAGAGAGTAATATGTTTAATTCGAATTATTTGGAAATATGCTGCTAATTGTTGATCCTAGGAATGTTAGGAGAGATAGTGTAAAGAAGAGAAAACACCTCCTTACTAAAAATTTGAACAATAAACCTCCAGTCCAAACACACTCAAAAGGTATGATGGAGTGGGTGTAAAATTTTCAAATCTTTATATAATGGTAATCAAAAGACCAAAGTATAGCAGCGGAATAAAAACATGACTATATTCAATTAAACAAAGGGTACAACTTAAACGTACATCACAAGGATCCATTTAAAGGAAATCTAAACCACCTCAACATTTGTCTCCAAGCTTTAACTTCACACAATTTATGTCTGGGTCCACATGTCAAGCCATCCATGTCCTCCACCTAGGGTTGGAAGCATACCTCAACAAAAGAGAAACAACAGGAGACGTCAACAAAGGCTGGTATGTGCATACTAAAAAGCAAATTGAGCAATATAAGGAAATATGTACATCACAATAAAGGCTTCCCATTCAAGAGATAAGTACCACCCAAATGGGTATCAAGAGAAAGAATCACATTAAAGGAGATACTTGCCATAAAAACAACATAAAAAGGATTGTGTCATATAAACATCCACTACCACGGTGGGAAACAAGCACCAGTAGGGCACACACCCCACAATCAATATCCTGCATGCATGTGAGATAAACATAACACTAGAATATTATAAAAGACAAAGACGGTCAAGAATCACACATCTTGAACCTTGTGAGACATGGGCCAAGAATCACACATCCTGCCCTGGCATGGGGAATCACACATCCACCACCCAAACATATATATAACATGGTCCAGGAATCACACATCCTGCCCGGGCATGGGGAATCACACATCCACCATCCGAAATACCACTATGTTGCCATAAATCATAATGAGACAAAACCAATGCAATTATACTACTCTAGGGTTACCGAATCACATAGCAGGTAAATGTAGAGGCAAGTAGGAAAGTATAGTCAAACATTATACAAGATTTGCCATATCACACAATGGACAACATATGAAACTACCAATAACCCTCCACATCACAGTGGGAATATACCATCAACAAGATCATCATGTGTCATATCACAAGGTAGGATCCAAAAGAATATCCAAGATCACAATCAAGATAGTTCACATGAACCATGATAACAAGAGATAAGAGCAATGTGTATAGGCTATTGTCCATAGGAACAAGAGAAAGAGAAAATATAGGGAAATTGCTCAACATGAAGTAATAGGGGATACAACATACCTCAACTTCAGAGTCAAACGGTCCAAAGTCCAACTAGGTTCAAACCAAGGCTTTCAAAGAACCTATGATACATATATGGAAAATTAGGGTTAGGTTTCCATTAATTATTCAAAACCCTAAAAACCACCTTTTTATTATTATGTGAATTAGGTTTCCAAAACCATGCCCAATTTTATTTTAGGTTTTGAGGAGTCTAGAACATGTTTTATTATATTTTTATGACTTATAAATATTTAGTTATGAATTATACAAGTTAGTATCTTATTAATTAGATCCATTAAAATCACCTCTTTAAAACATCAGATTCAATCGACAAAACCAATATCATTAGAAAGCTTGTATTTTTCTAAATCCAACGAATATTTTTCCATAATTTTCTGATGATCCATTAATTAGTTATTAATGTTTATGCATCAGCCAATCAAGAAATTACGAGTAAACCAAATCATTTGAAACAAGGAAGAGAGAGAGGGCCACCCTGGCTTGGGATGGACACTCAGAGCCACCCAAGTCAGTGAACAACCTGGCCATCTCAGTAATGGCTCACACAAAATAGAAAGGAGCAAACCACACAAAAAGACAAAATTACCCCTGTAAGAAAAACAAAGCAGAAGAGGAAACCAGAGGGGTAACACAGACAAAGCATAGCAGACATTGTTCTTCGTTGAATAGCCCGAAGCCAGCGAACAGGAGCACAAACCTTCAATCAAAACCCGATCACATAGGATCGTTCCAAGAAACCAATCATACCAACGAGTTCCTGAGGTTAAAACGAAGCCAACAACCCTAACCAAGGTCCAAAAGCTGGCTGGAGAAGGAAGTAAGGCAGTTCTCTGCCATGACCAGCAGAGCTCGAAAACAAGGAAGCAAGACCATAGAAGTAGGTGGTGACACGAAGTGAGGGAAAAGAAGAAAACACTCAACCAAAGGTGCTCAAACCATAACGAGGCCAAAAGTATGAGGAGGGCGAGCAGGGACCTCGTCAGAAATGACCAAAAACCAAGTTCAAACCAAGCTTGTCGATCGGGAGGTAGAGACATCCATAGATGAACGTGTAAGAAGGAAAAGGCAGAGGGAAGTCCAGGGATGCTCACTAGAGAACTAATTGAATTGAAAGTGGCGGACATGGCTGGGGCGTCACCGAGGTTGCCGAAGGAGAAACCGAGTAGGCCTGACTGCACCCTATACTTCCTGGTCCAATTGAGGCCAAAGGAGAAGAGGAGAAAGGTCAAGGATCCTTTCGGGATAGTTACTCACGAAGGAGGAAGGATGAAAAGTCATCTATGAAAAATGTTGGGGAGAGGGAAATTGGGGGTTACTTATATAGGCCATGAGAGGGGTGATATTGGGGATGATGTTGTACGGAATTGTAAGAGGAATCCATAGGAGAAAGAATCTCCCATAACCATCATGAATTGGGGAAGATATGTGTGGTGGAAAAATCGCCTTTACTGTAAGCGAAAACAGGGAGTCCGATCCAAGGTACGAGATAATCTCACTACCCTTGGATCCAGATCTGATGGTCATGGTTGAGTTCGAATTCTAGAATAAAAGGAAAACTAGAGCGACAAAATAAACCGAGAAAACCTTATTAGAATAAGGGGTGTAGTTAACTAATTATGTCCTTTCTCCAAACAAATTGGGGGTCCAAACATCATCTAATTAATATGAAATTTGGCGTAGAGGCTAATTAAGGCATGTAGATTCCAAATATAAAATTAGATTTGCCTTTTGAAAACTTTTAGTAGGTTAAATAAATCAAACCATATTTTCTCTTTCCTCCTTCATTAATGGTATTAGGATTATCCAAATTTGATGAAACTAGACCCACAAGTTATATTTAGTGTGTTGAATATGAATTTGCCATCAATTTTAAATATTGGAATTGTTTGAATTTTTATTTAATATTTTGAAGGTTCGACACACTTTCTCTCTCCTAATTTAACCTTTTAAGCAAACTTTCTCCAAATTGGATAAAAATTTACCCAAAGAATAAATTTATAATGTAGATCATGAATCTAAGATTATGTTCCTCTTTTGGAGTCATAAATTATGTTTATTTATTAATTGCACCTTTTAGGAAATTTCACTCTCCTAACTTACCATATTATTTCAAGGTTGTCCTAATTAAATGAAAATTGAAATGTAGTCTTATTTTAATGTGTAGATTACAAATTTCAAGTCTATTCTTTATTTTGAGTCTTTCTTACATGGGTTTTGTCATCTAACCCTTAGAGGCCCATTAACTACATTATGCATCCATTTAAGTTATTTATCATCTTATTATCACCAAATGAATTATGTGATATATTAGATTACATATTCATACATTAGATTATTAGGATCATTCTAACCTCAACCTTGTTTGGTCAAACCCAAAAGGTCAAATTTCTAGGGTAGGGTCCAAGATCTGGTATGTTACAACACTCCACCCCTTAAAAAGATTTTGTCCTCAAAATCTATAGATCCAAACATCAACAACTAATTACTCTCCACCCCTTAAAAAGGTTCAACCTAACAAGTCAAACTAAACAACTTTTTAGAGCTACCCACATATCTTAGTTATGAAAATTTTAGAAATTTATGTTTCTCATGTATCCAACTACCAAGTCGCCATCTAGGGTTGAGTTAAAGGTCCTCGTGTCTCTAACCTATCAACCCAACATGAACATCCCAAAGTCATAGGGTAGGTCAACTACACCATTATATCAATCCTAGTCACAAAATCTAGGGTTAGATTCTAATCAACTAATTCTAGGGTTTCTCTTCATTATGACTTAGCTCAAGAAAACATTGACAAACCAAAGAAAATTTTTGTACATATAGTAGTATAATTGAAAATATATTTTTGGCGATGAAATCTTTTTGAGATGAAACAAAAGGTGGATCCAAACTCAACTGTAGAAACCAAGTCACAATATTTCCATATTAGGGTCTTCTTGACCTACTATATAATCTAATCTCATCCTCAACTAAATCTTATTGCATAAAAAGATCATCAAAGATCAAATCTAGGGTCAACATATCACTTAGAGCTAATTATCAAAGTCAATGGTTCTTATAGGGAGACAAAATTGAAATAGTCAGATTCTGACTACCATGGGCTCTGATACCATACTGGAAAGAAGCGAAAACACCTTCTTACTAAAAATTTGAACAATAAACCTCCAGTACAAACACACTCAAAAGGTATGATGGAGTGGGTGTAAAATTTTCAAATCTTTATATATTGGTAATCAAAAGACCAAAGTATAGCATCGGAATAAAAACATGACTATATTCAATTAAAAAAAGGGTACAACTTAAACATACATCACAAGGATCCATGTAGAGGAAATCTAAACCACCTCAAGATTTGTCTCCAAGCTTTAACTTCACAATCTAAGTCTGGGTCCACATGTCAAGCCATCCATGTCCTCCACCTAGGGTTGGAAGCATACCCCAGTAAAAGAGAAATAATAGGAGACATCAGCAAAGGCTGGTATGTGCAGACTAAAAAGAAAATTGAGCAATATAAGGAAATATGGACATCAACAAAGGCTGGTATGTGCTTTCCCCTCTCTCTAGGAGTCCCCGACGGCTGTCGCTAGGGGGAGGGAGCGTCTCCTTGATGCCTTCCTACCCCTAGCCCGTCAACAGCTTATGGTGTCTATGACTGTTAGCGTGAAGCAAGCTTTGGCGTTGGGGAATCATGTTGGGTGCCATCGGGTGTAGATTGGAGTGGAGATGTGCTACGTTGTGCGTTCAACGTATGGGCCAGAGCGGAGATTCGCCTAAGGCGACTCCTTCTGTTCAAGTGAGATGGTGGGAGAGTGCCTCTCCCAGCCAGATCTGCTTGCGTGCGTGCTCCATCACGCTGGTGCAGTTAGGGGTTTCCCCCAATCCCGCCAGCTCCTCCTCTTCTCCTCCTGAGGGTCACCTAGGCAGCCTGGGTGGCGCAGGCTCGACTCCATCCAAGGCCGCGGGGAGTTTCGAATACGGGTGGTATGGTCGATGGATGGCTTGGTGGTATCTAGGATAATGGAGCCGCCTCCAGCATCTACAAAGCTCTGGCATCCTAGGTCGAGTCGACCTGCTCTGTTTATGCCGCAGGGCATCTTCATCGACACCTTTGGTCTGTTCTCTTGGGCTGGCGGCGTCCTTTGGGCCCATGGGACTCCCCAGGCTCTGGTGGTGTGGAGACGACGGCCCTGGTGTGGATGAACCTGTACCCGTTGACCTCAGATATGGTTGGACGTCCACTTGGGTGGTGTGGGATCGCGTTCCCTTTGTCCAGCAGGGGGTCTCCCTCCATTTCACCGTCATCAAGTCATTTACAGGCGTTTCTGTCCATTGTTTCCTGTTTCAGCATATGGAACACCCTCAAGGTGTTAGTCGATATGTAACTGGTAGCAGCAGTGTGAGGATTCAAGCTTGCTTCTCTGGTGACTGCTTGTGCTTGGGATCGAAGAGGGGTGGATTAATCGTCTTCTCCTGTTCCTTTCTTCCTGCTTTTGCGCCATGTGTAGCAGTCAGGGTCCCTGATTAGGTGACTTATGTTTGATGAAGAGGGGCTGGATACCCACATGGATCCCACACTTTCAGGGATTGAAGCAAATGCCAGTGGTGGACAGGTTGGTGTTTAGTTCAAGGACATCATTTGAAGGTCATCTAATGGAAGGGTCCTGCATTGTGAATTGCTTTCTCTGCTTCAACCTGGATTGGAACTCCTTCTTGGAGTGTGATGAGATGTCTTGTTGCACTCAGGTGCATCTTGTGGCTGATGATGGTTCTCTTCATCAGTGTTTTGTTAGTCTGAGCTCAGGTGGTTCTCATCATAGGAGCACAAGTATGGATTTTAATTGGTAGCCTTCTGCCTGTCGGTAGAGTCTGCACTTTTTGTGGGTGTTCATACTGTCAGTGGAGCTCCTCTATTGTGTAGGGTGATGGTCTTACCAGTTTTTGTCTGTATGGATGCACTTGTGTTGTCTTCTATATCTGGGGTTTCTGATTTTATTTTGGTCTTCAGCGTAAGACCTATGTTTCTTATTTTTGTTTTCGTCTTGGTAATCCTTTTCGGAGGGTTAAGGGGTGTGCTTATGATGTACCTAAAGTTTTGGAATCACAATAGCAACAGAGTTTTTCACCGACAAAAAAAAGATAAGTACCACCCAAATGGGTATCAAAAGAAAGAATCACATTAAAGGAGATACTTGCCATAAAAACAATATGAAAAGGATTGTTCCATATAAACATCTACTACCACGGTGGGAAATAAGCACCAGTAGGGCACACACCCCACAATCAATATCCTGCATGCATGTGAGATAAACATAATACTACAATATTATGAAAGATAAAGGCGGTCAAGAATCACACATCTTGAACCTTGTGAGTCAAGGGCCAAGAATCTCACATCTTGCCCTGGCATAGGGAATCACACATCCACCACCCAAACATATATATAACATGGTCCAAGAATCACACATCCTGCCCTGGCATGGGGAATCACACATCCACCATCCAAAATATCACAATGTTGCCATAAATCACAATGAGACAAAACCAATGCAATTATACTACTCTAGGGTTACTGAATCACATAGTAGGTAAATGTAGAGGCAAGTAGGAAAGTATAGTCAAACATTATACAAGATTTTCCATATCACACAATGGAAAACATATGAAACTACCAATAAACCTCCACATCACAGTGGGAATATACCATCAACAAGATCATCATGTACCATATCACAAGGTAGGATCCAAAAGAATATCCAAGATCACAATCTAGATAGTTCACATGAACCATGATAACAAGAGATAAGAGCAATGTGTATAGGCTATTGTCCATAGGACCAAGAGAAAGACAAAATATAGGTGATATGCTCAACATGAAGTAATAGCGGAGACAACATACCTCAACTTCAGAGTCAAACAATCCAAAGTCCAACTAGGTTCAAACCTAGGCTTCCAAAGAACCTATGATACATGTATGGAAAATTAGGGTTAGGTTTCCATTAATTATTCAAAACCCTAAAAAACATCTTTTTATTATTATGTGAATTATGTTTCCAAAACCATGCCATATTTTAGTTTCGGTTGTGAGGAGTCCAGAACATATTTTATTATATTTTTATGACTTATAAATATTTAGTTATGAATTATACAAGTTAGTATCTTATTAATTAGATCCATTGAAATCACCCCTTTAAAACATCAGATTCAAGTGACAAAACCAATATCATTAGAAATCTTGCATTTGTATGAATCCAAAGAATATTTTCCATAATTTTCTGATGATCCATTAATTAGTTATTAATTTTTATGCATCAGCCAATCAGGAAATTACGAGTAAACCAAATCATTTGAAACAAGGAAGAGAGAGAGAGCCACCCTGGCTTGGGCTAGCCACTCAGAGCCACCCAAGTCAGTAGACAACCTGACCATCTCAGCAATGGCTCGTGCAAAATAGAAAGGAGCAAACCACACGAAAAGATGAAATTACCCCTGTAAGAAATACAAAGCAGAAGAGGAAACCAGAGGGGTAACATAGACAAAGCATAGCGGGGATTGTTCTTCGTTGAATAGACCGAAGCCAGTGAACAAGAGCACAAACCTTCGATCAAAACCCGATCACAGTGGATCATTCCAAGAAACCAATCATACCAACGAGATCCTGAGGATAAAACGAAGCCAGCGACCCTAACCAAGGTCTAAAAGTCGGCCGGAGAAGGAAGAAAGGCAGTTCTCTGCCATGACCAGCAGAGCTTGAAAACACGGAAGCAAGACCAGAGAAGCAGGTGGTGACACGAAGCGAGGGAAAAGAAGAAAACACTCAACTGAAGGTGCTCAAACCATAACGAGGCTAAAAGTGCGAGGAGGGCAAGCAGGGACCTCACCGGAAATGACCAAAAACCAAGTTCAAACCAAGCTTGTCGACCGGGAGGTAGAGACATCCGCAGATGAAAGTGTAAGAAGGAAAAGGCAGAGGGAAGTCCAGGGATGCTCACCAGAGAACTAATTGAATTGAAAGTGGCGGAGATGTCTGGGGCATCACTGAGGTCTCCGAAGGAGAAACCGAGTAGGCCCGACTGCACCCTACGCTTCCTAGTCCAATTGAGGCCATAGAAGAAGAGGAGAAAGGTCAAGGATCCTTTCTGGATAGTTACTCACGAAGGAGGAAGGATGAAAAGCTGTCTGTGAAAAATGATGGGGAGAGGGAAATTGGGGGTTACTTATATAGGCCATGAGAGGGGTGATATTAGGGATGATGTTGTGCGGAATTGTGAGAGGAATCTGTAGGAGAAAGAATCTCCAAAAAACATCGTGAATCGGGGAAGATATGCACGGTGGAAAAATCGCCTTTACTATAAGTGGAAATAGGGAGTCTGATCCAAGGTTGGAGATAATCTAGCTACCCTTGGATCCAGATCTGACAGTCATAGTTGAGTCCGAATTCGTGAATAAAAGGAAAACCAGAGCAACAAAATAAATCGAGAAAACCTTATTAGAATAAGGGGTGTAGTTAATCAATTATGTCCTTTCTTTTCCAAACAAATTGGGGGTCCAAACATTATCCAATTAATATGAAATTTGGCATAGAGGCTAATTAAGGCATGTAGATTCTGAATATAAAATTAGATTTGCCTTTTGAAAACTTTTAGTGGGTTAAATAAATCAAATCATATTTTCTCTTTCCTCCTTCATTAATGGCATTAGGATTATCCAAATTTGATGAAACGTGACCCACAAGTTATATTTAGTGTGTTGAATACGAATTTGCCATCAATTTTACATACTGGAATTGTTTGAATATTTATTTAATATTTTGAAGGTTCTACACACTTTATCTCTTCTGATTTAACCTTTTAAGCAAACTTTCTCCAAATTGGATAAAAATTTACCCAAAGGCTATATTTATAATGTAGATCACGAATCTAAGATTATTTTCATCTTTTGGAGTCATAAATTATATTTATTTATTAATTATACCTTTTAGGCAATTTCTCTCTCCTAACTTACCATATTATTTCAAGGTTGTCCTAATTAAATGAAAATTGACATGTAGTCTTATTTTAATGTGTAGATTATGAATTTGAAGTCTATTCTTTAGTTTGAGGCTTTCTTACTTGAGTTTTGTCATCTGACCCATTAGAGGCCCATTAACTACATTATGCATCCAATTAAGTTATTTATCATCTTATTATCACCAAATGAATTATGTGATATATTAGATTACATATTCATGCATTAGATTATTAGGATCATTCTAACCTCAACCTTGTTTGGTCAAACTCAAAAGGTCAAAGTTCTAGGGTAGGGTCCAAGATCCGGTATGTTACAGATAGGACGAGATAATTAGGGTTTATGAGTAGTTTTATTGTTTTAGGGTTTGTAGTAGCAAAAGTGATAATGAAACCCTAATTGCAAGTGAAACCCTAAAAGAAAGTAGAAACCCTAGGAAGCAAGTTAGATTGAATATATCTTGATAACATGAGTAGTGAAGAAATTGTATGGTTATTTCAGGATCCTTCTTGTGTGAATTGCTTGTTTGCCTGGAATTCATATTTGCTTGGAATATTTCTATCTTGATTCAGCTGAACAGGTATGTGGTTATTTATGAATAATCGAATTAGTTTCACGATGTTTTATCGAAGGTTTGATCGATTGGATGCAGCCTAAACTGTTGAAGTGTTTATTTATGCAATCCTTTAAAGTCACTATGATTATCACATTTAAGTATATGTGTGTATTCTTGAACCTACATGCCACCCTGATGTATGTTGCATGACCAAGCCTTGGAGGGAAGGTCTATTCAGTCCAGCCCCAGAGGGAAGACCATTGGGCACTGAGAGGTGACCCCAGGAACCAAGCTTAGGATGGAGAAGGTGGCCTTATGTCCCTTGCAAGGACAAAACCCTAGAGAGGGTGATCCCGAGTTAGGGCAAAAGCGGTTGAGAATGTCACATTGAAAATGTAAATTTGGATTGTTAATAACTTATCTGTGATATTTAGGTTGTTAGCAATACTTGTGAAATTTTGATTGTCCCCCACATACCGGTATAGAAATATAATGACCGACGTTTTGTTTGTCGGCGTTTTAGGTACAATTATCTAAAAAGGACAAATAGTAAATCGATATATTGTGAAGATACAAATAACAGTTCAAGAAGGATTACTTAGATAGACTCCATCTGTGGATAGAAATCTAGAAATCCGAAATTTTACAAGGTATGCAAAAGATTTATTTTATTCCAGCTTTCCTGTATAGTTTTAGTAGAATTTAATAGTTATTTTTTATTAAATGTTAAACCATGGATCCTGAGTTATTAGGATAGCGACTCTAACCTTTTGGTCTCCCTTGATTGGAAGTTATCGTGAAGCAGGGTCGTCACATTTGGTATCAGAGCCTTGATTTCTCATTTAATCATTAGTAATTATTAAATTTTACAAACTCTATAGAATCGAGGGAGTTATTAGAGGATTTTCCAAAGACTAAGGTGTCTAGAAAAGGATCACGGTCTAGGGGTTGGCAATATTTTCCTATGCCCCACTAGTCGGTCATGAGGACTCCCAGATGTAGTGTGACTGCCTGGCCAATGTATGAGGTCTTGACTCAAAATAAGATACCTTTAGGACTCTCTCATCTATTTTCGTACCTTCTCAACCCTAATTCAATTAAGGTTCTAAGGTTTAGGGTTTTTCTCTCTCTTCCTCACCCTCTTAAGATCAGGATAAGTATGATAAGGATTAAGGAATCCTCCACCAAATCAATGAAAAGCATGTAAACAAGATGTCATGGATATAAGCTTAATAGTTTATATAAGCGTAAAATAAAGATTAGTTACATGCTTAGGTTGCATGACATGTGTTGTCATGCCCTCAGGAGAGACCTGAGGTTAGACCTTGTCAGGAGGATGAGTAAAGAGTTAGTCCTGGAGGAAGAGGTCTCCAGGAAGAGGTAGAGACCTGACACATCCTCTGAGGATGATGCTAACCCTAACCCTATGTGGTTGTTAGAGAGAGATGACATGATGAGTTAGATATCATGGTCGACAATATATGTGGGTTGACATGATTTTTGGTTTTTTGAGTACCCACGAGAAGCATGAGCTATGTGAGGTTGGTTGACCTAGTGCCTTTTGGATACCCAACCTTGGAAGGGTCGTGCATGTTAGGGTGAATGATAGCTCCTTCATTAAATAGGATAGTGGTGAACATATAGAAACCCTTATGGACTTTTATGAGCATAGAAGAGGCATGCACCTATGTAAGAGAGGTCGTCAGTAGTACTGGTAGTAGGTTGAGACCTAGGCTAGAAGGACATGCTGGATAGCTTATGAGATAAGCATGTAGAGCTTTGGATAACCTTGATCGAACATAGGTTTAGATCGTACGTTTCACCCACATAGGTGTATGCATGTATCCCTAAGAGCTTAATCCACCTTCCTAGAAAGAGAGCCTCCAATGGTAAGGGCGGTAGTAGGGTTAGCTCTAGAGAGAGAGTAAGACCCAAGAAAGAAGGATGGATGCTTAGACTTAGAGACATGAGTAACCATTAGAAGTTAGATATGTTTTGACCTAGAATGGACGACCTAAGTGGATGGTTGTGGTTACTTTGTGCATGATCCTTAGAGGCTTGTGGTATCTTGGTTGCTTTTAGAGGAACCAAACCCTAGAATGAGAAAGAGACTTCTTGAACCAATGTATGGAAGTTGTAGGTGCCTACCTTACTTTTTCGATATAGGAAGAGAGTCCCTTAGACCAAGGAGGTATAGTATCAGATGTGAGGTCTTGCACCTAGTTGGTTGTCCTGGTGTAGGGCTCACAAGTGTTATTCACATGGAAGAATAGTAGGAAGTGCATGATATACCTTGTACTTGTTTGGTTGCAGTTGAAAAGTTGAGCATGCAGTTAGACAGATGAGGCATAAAAGTAAACCTGGGGTTCCTAGACCTAAGAGGGGAAGTAGTAGTACCTAGTGCCCCTGATGCTCACATAGATGCTTGAGTTCCTACACATGGGAGCAATGCACCCCTTAGGTTAGAGGAAAAGGAAACCCCTTGGGCTAAGGTATATGCTTGATGAGCCCCTCACATATAGGTTGGAAACCTATGCATGTTTGATGATTAGTCTAATGGTAATGAATAGAAACAAGTATGACCTACATAGAGGCCTAGCATGGCTTAGTAGGTGGTCTTCTTGTTAGCTATGTTCCTTAGTAGCTTGATAGGGATAAGCATGCTCATGATGATGTAAACGCTGGACGTAGGGACGTTTGTGACCTTTGTTGCTATCAAGAGATAGTTTTCTCCCATCCTGGGGAGGGACCCTTCTGTAGGGTGAGTATAACCTTTTGTTTAGGTTTGAGGTAACCTAAAGAGGTCTCATAGGAGTTTGAGGAGCTAAGTGGAGAGTACATAGTATGAGAACGAACTTATAAACCCATATATGACCATCTCTAAGGGCATGTGGATGTGTTTCCATGGAGGTAATCTGTATGGGGCCAAACTGAGGTAGGTAGATCACCATGATCCCTATGAAAGGTTGTAAGTCTGACCACGTATGCCGAGAGAGATGATGGAGACTTGGGTGAGGTTTCAGGTTTGAGATATACCATGATAGAATCCTAAGTCAATACTAAGGTCAGGTGGGGATAAGACTGATGGGAGTAGGAGTTGCTTAATTCCCTAGTTGCATAAGACCATAGGGTCGGGAGGTAACAACTATCTTGGTCCAAGGACCATGGGTTAGGAAATTGATCACCTTCATGAGCTCATGGGACCCAAAGGGACAAATGATGTGGGCACTCCCTGGATGCATAAGGGAAGATGGATGACCCCAAAAGTACCAGCACCCTACGGACCTTGAGGAGATGACTAAGGATTGTGTATATGAGTAATGTGAAGACCCAAGAGTGTTTGGTAATGGCTTTTACATGGATGTAAACATAGATTGAAGATATTCATGATGTGGTAACATGTGATGTACGTTTCAACTTTGATTGGAAAGTGTACTGGCAATGTGTGGTGCACCATCTCTACTCTTGGAATGGGATGAAATCTATATTTGGACTGCAACCAAATGCTTATTTCCTCTTGTTATGGGTGTGAGAGATAGGGGAAAATGCTTGCCATACACTAAGGATAAAGATGATGTGAGTAGAAACACTGCTATGATTGGAAGAGTATCATACCTTTTGATAGATGGTTTGCAAACACAAAGAGAACTAAGGTAGTCATCATATGAGGACATTCCTATCAAGAGCAGTATGAGATTTATGAGTTATATGGGCTTAAGTTTGATAACCAAGATGATAAGCTCGAAGTTTTCTTGACTCAGTTAGAATTAAATCCGAGATGTGGATGATGAGTGGAGTATATGAAGGTTTATGTCCTCACTGATAAGTAAGCTTATGTGGTAACTGATAGCCTTCATCTAGGTACAACTCAGGTGTATAGCTATCTTGTTTTAAAGAGGCTATTTGGCAAACCCTAAGTTCGTTAGAAGATGATACCATGTATGGCTAACACCCAGATACAATCCGACCTGTTGGTCAAGATGGTTTCTCAGTTAGCTAGCCTAAAGCTTTATGAGATAGAGGGATGGCTGTATGAACCTCTAATAAACCTCTCAAGAAAGGAAGGTGATGGAACCCATGAATAGAGTGTTCTAGGGTTTCTGAGGAGTCAACCTCAAGGAATCATGACATGCAGGAGCTTGTGATGATAAGTACACCTTGCATCGTGGTACTACTAAGATGATTAGAGTTTGCAGTAGTGCTTTGAATACCTAAGATGAAGAAGTGGATAGAGTTGCATGTGGCTTGTCGCCATGCATGCTAGTGGGTAAAGGCCGAACACCAATAACCCAGTAAGTTGCTACAGACAATGTAAAATCCCCGAGGGGGATGGGAGTGGATCACCACGGACGATGTGGTGAGTCTCATATGGACCAAGGGAGGTCATGATGCAATATGAGTTACGGTAGATCGCCTTACCAAGTTGACCTAATCCCTTGCCTAAGAAAGAGGGCACTGTCTGTGTGACAGATCTGGTTGAACTATATATGAGAGAGATAGTTCATCTACTCTGTGATCTGAGTTTGATATCATGAGTATGACCTCAAGTTCACTTCCATGTTGTGAAAGTAGGTATAGGAAGAACTTGATACTATATTGAAGTTGAGTACAACTTATCAACCCTAACTGATAGTTAGTATGATCCAGACTAGAGGGTCTGATGAGAGCATGTGTGCTCGTTTAGAGTGATGCATGTGGACAATTCTTGTCCTTTGAGAGTTTATGACGATAGCCACCCTAGCCAGTATCGACATGTAAGAAGCTCTGTAAGGGAGGTTGTGTCAGTCACTGCTTCATTAGGATGATGTCAGTATGAGGACCTTGTGAAGGTCAAAGAGACCACTGTGTGTGCAGATGAAGTCACTTGATCGTACGATGGCTGAGAGAGCCCAGGGGTGACATGAGTCGTGAGCCGATGTGAAGCAGACTGACATGCAATTCACTATGGTAGAATATGTGTTATGAAAACCCGACCCCTCTGAGCTATAGTTGATAAAGCTGAGTCCCCAATTCATTGGTCCATTTGAGATGGATAGGTGGAGTTGCTTATGTGTAGCCTTACCCCTCAGGATAACATGATGTATGATGTGTTCCATGAGTCCGAACTAGAGCACTATGTGATGTACCCGATCCATGTGTTGAGCCATGAACCTATTAAGCTTTAAGAGAGGCTGGAATGTCTTGAGTCACCTACAAGGATACAAGATACCAAGGTGAGAGAAAACTCAAATGTAAGAATATAAGATGATGGAGGTTCTATGGAAGCATCATGGAGAGGATGAAGCCACATGGGAGCCGATGATGGACATGAGGAAGTCATATCATGTTTGCTTGGTTGTTTGGTGGAATTTTGAGGGCAAAATTCCTATAAGAGGGGAAGGACGTTACAACCCCAATTTTCGGGTTCTTCTGGTGGGAAATGCAATTTTCCCTATTAAAGACATATGAACAAATAATTGTGTGATTTGATTTGAATGAATGGATTTCGTTAATAATATCCTTTCTTGTCTGTTTTGTGAGACTTATTGTCTATTGGGCCCAATAACAAGAAAAAGGAAATAAAAAGAAAACGAAATTCAATTAATAAATGAATATTTAAGAAAAGGGGAAAAGAAAGAAGTAGAAGCATCTAGAAGGCTAAGAATTATCCTTCAAGGAGGGATTTCATATCTTTAGGATTTCTTGGGTTCTAAGGAGTCCAAGTTGCAAAGATAATAGGAGAGAAAAGAGATAAAAATCAAATAAAGCATTATTAAGAAGGAAAGTTGAGATAATGATGAAAGAAATAAGAAATATGTGGAAATATGGATAATGAGATCATTATGAATGAGATTTCAACTCCACATGGTTTCTAATGGTAAAAGGAATCAAAAGAAAGAAAATAAAATATTAAGAGAGAAAAATATGCTTAAAATAAGCTTTATTAAAAGATAACTTACACATGAAGACAATGTCTTTTTCCTTTTGAGTTTGGGACTCAAATTGGTGTACGAGTAGATAAAATCAAGATAAAGGTTTCCCTAAATAAAAGGATAAATGGTTTGGGAGATATGAATTTTGTAAGTTTTCCTAAAGTAAGAGGGATAAATTAAATATCACAATACAATTTTAATTCATGTTCTTTAATGGGACCGACAACCGTTGTATCTGGATCCAACCGTGGCTGTACCTACAATCTTTGCAGTGGAACAGGGAAAGGAGGAATAGGGGAAACATGTTTTAGGATCGTTTTTCTTAGCTGGCAGATGCGTGAGCATCGGTGAACTCGGTCTCTTTGCGATCAGGACTCCGTTCTGAGTAGATCGACCCCGAGATTCGGTGGTTTTGGGAGAGAAACCAGCATTTCCCCAATCCGTAGGACTCTCCTCACTCAGCCGGACATCCCAGCAATATAAGGGGGGTCTGGGGACTTACTGCGAGAGCACAAAATCAATCACAGGCTGTCACAAGACCTCTGGTAGGTGTCCCCTGTACCTATTCCGCTAAGAAAGCCAAGATTTTCTTTGGAGCTACTTCCTCCCTTCCGGCCATGGCGGCTCTGCAGGCTTTCTTACTTCACGCCGCTGGATGGGCAGCTGAGGCCACTGGAGGGTTCGCCTCAAGCCAACGATGGCGGTGGCACCTTTTCTTTGCCGTCCGACACCCAGGAACCCAGAGTCAACCATGGGGTTGACTGTCACGAACTCTGTTCTGTTAGCGGGAGGAGTCGGGAGCGAGGAAGAATAAGGAATGAGGGGGTGGAAGGCGGGGTGGTGTTTAGACGGGTTTGCCCATCCCACGCGAGGACGGGAAGCGGGAGCCATAAGAGCAAAAGAGGAAATCGCCCATGGATCAGGCATCTGCTAGTGTGGAGCCGGCCGCCTGTGCGGCGGGCCGCAATTCTTCAAACCCTGACCCACGTGGCAAAGAGAGAGCGGGCCACCCCGACGACGTGGCGGCTTCCCATTGGTCCAGATAAGCAAATCTCGCAAAATTCGTAGAAAATAAATGGTAGCTCGGAATAATACATGTAATATATAAAAATTGATCACGGGAGTGCATAAAATCCATTAAAAAGAGTTTCATAGCCTGAATCTGATTGTAGCTTTAAAAGTGCTTTAAATTAACCTTGATTATGCATTAAGCAATGATAAAACCCTAATTGTATTTAAAGATCAAATCTATGATGCCTAATTGGTTAATTCGAGCACTAATAGCCTGTTGGAACATAAAGTAAAGATTCAAATCTATTTTAGATGAGAAGTTGCCTGTTTTAGGGTTTTAAATCAAGAATCCATGTTAATGCATGTAGTAACCCTAATTTAGGGTAAAGGAAGAGATTAATATGTTTAATTTGAATTATTTGGAAATATGTTGCTAATTGTTGCTCCTAGGAATGTTAAGAGAGATAGGATGAGATAATTAGGGTTTATGAGTAGTTTTACTATTTTAGGATTTGTAGTAGCAAAAGTGATAATGAAACCCTAATTGCAAGTGAAACCCTAAAAGAAAGTAGAAACTCTAGGAAGCAAGTTAGATTGAATAGATATTGATAACATGAGTAGTGAAGAAATGGTATGGTTATTTTAGGATCCTTGTTGCGTGAATTGCTTGTTTGCCTGGATTTCATACTTGCTTGGAATATTACTATCTTGATTCGGCTGAACAAGTATGTGGTTATTTATGAATAATCAAATTAGTTTCATGACATTTTATCGAAGGTTTGATCGATTGGATGCAACCTAAACTATTGAAGTGTTTATTTATGCAATCCTATAAAGTCACTATGATGATCACATTTAAGTATATATGTGTATTCTTGGACCTACATGTCTGCACCTTGATGTATGTTGCATGACCAAGCCCTGAAGGGAAGGTATATTCGGTCCAGCTGCAGAGGGAAGACCATTGGGAACCGAGAGGTGACCCCATACACTAAGATCAGGATGGAGAAGGTAGCCTTATGTCCCTTGTAAGGACAAAACCCTAGAGAGGGTTATCTAGGGTTAGGGCAAAAGCGGTTGAGAATGTCACATTGAAAATGTAAATTTGGATTGTTAATAATTTATTTGTGATATTTAGGTTGTTAGCAATAATTGTGAAATTTTTATTGTCCTCCACATACCGGTATAGATTTATACTGACTAGCGTTCTGTTTGTCGGTGTTTTAGGTACAATTATGTAAAAAGGACAAACAGTAAATCGATATATTATGAAGATACAAATAACAGTTCAAGGAGGATTAGTTAGATAGAATCAATCTGTGGATAGAAGTCTAGAAATCCAAAAATGCTACAAGGTATGCAAAAGACTTATTTTATTCCAGCTTTCCAATATAGTTTTAGTAGAATTTAATAGTTATTTTTGATTAAATGTTAAACCATGGATCCTGAGTTATTGGGATAGCAACTCTATCCTTTTGGTCTCCCTTGATTGGGGGTTACCCGGAGGCGGGGTCGTTACACTATCTCTATTCCTTCTAACTCTCTAGAAGGACAAAAACCAATCTCTACTTCTATTTTCCACCAAAAATAAATGCAAGATGAAAGGAATAAGAAAGAGAGTGATAAGGGGATCCAAGGTGTCATCTAAGCCATCACCAGCACCAAAGCCCACATGAAGAGATCCTCCAACATCACCCCACCATTCCACATTCCAATTCTACTACCATCAAATTATGTTTGTGGCTCCCTTCCATGTTCTGTGTTGGTGTGCGACTCTTGCCTTTGGTCCTCCTCAAGCCTCCACACTCTGGACCCAAACTATAGCTAATATGGAGAGGAGGAAGTTCATCAGATCATGAGATGGATGCTGTCATTGATTCCGTTGATGTTGATGCTCTAAATAGAGAAAGGAGGAGCAAGAGAGTTATTTTCACCTCATCTTCACCCTAGCCTCCTCAACCTACCTCGAAGAGACACTCTACTTACTTAGTGCAACCACATACTACACATCAACCCACAAGAAGGTGGTTGTCGATTGAAGAAGAATAAGATGACAATGTGTCGATTGAAATGGCGCCCCTCAACTTGGAGACAAGTTTAAGGTCACATGATTAATAAGAAGAGGTAGGAGAGGGCACAAAGAATGAGGAGTTGGAGGAGTACACATTGGGTATGATTTCAAGGTTGGAAGTAGAGAGGATGAAAACTTTAGGAAAATAGCCTAAAGGAGCTACATTCGACAAAAAAACAATGAGAATGATTTTTGTGAAACATGATCTCAAGTGAACAACAAGGAGGATGACCCCTATGAGGATTTGGGAATATCTACAATACAAACACTAGGGATCGACTACTACTTAAAATATTACATGAGTTCATTTGGGTTATATATACTATTGAATAAGGTCAAGAGACCTACATTGAGACCAGTCAAGAGTTTTTCAGGTCATTGGAGAAGGTATAATATTTAGGTGAGGATGCCATCCAATTCAGACTTAACAACCCTACTCATGTTTGAGAGCATCATAGCTCAACAAGATTCTTGCTCTGGCACCTAAAATGGCAAAGAAATTCCATGATAGAAAGTTTGAAAAGTATGGAAAGTGCAACTATTCATAAAAGTGGAAGGGTCCACTGGCCAAGAGAAAAGTCTAAGACAAGTAGGCTACACAATCCATTCATAAGGTACTTCTAAAAAGTATTAGCCAATACAACTTTGGTTTGTATGACAGTTAAGGTTACTTTTATCAGAAATACCTTTTCTTGATGTCCATACTGATAAGTGGTGGGCATGTCAATCTAGTAGTGATGATGATTGACCATATGAAGATAACCCATCTAAGAGCCAAAATTCATTCATAATGGAAGGGATTGTGACCACTGTAGCTTTGGCCCTGGATTGTGATTTAGAAATGAACCAAAATTTGAAGGGATAAGTACTTTGACCTGAACTATATAGCATGGTCCCAAATAATCTTTTTGTGTGATGAAAAGATTATCTACAATATGAACCGTAGATATTTTGGCATTACCTTAGAGCGTCCCTATCAACCAATGTATTGGTTGATGATGTAGGCCATTGGAAGATTTTTTGGGGGCACTTGCTACATAGGAAAGAGCACACCCCAAAGAAGTTTGTAGGGCACTACCGATTGATTTACCTGAGGGAGAGGGAGAGACTAATATCCCATAGAAACAACACATTATTGAGCATACTCCTTGGAAAAGAGAAAGATAGGATGAGCTTGATGCACAACCACCATTGATAAAAGCATATGACATGTCTTATATTCATGGATAGTTGGAGGGGATTCAAAATATACAAGAGGCCATGTGGTTGGACCAACAATAGATGCATCATTAAATCAATCACATGTCCTTCTTTCTGCATGAACATTTTCAGAGGAACCCCTAACGGGGGAGGATTTCTGGGGTGCACTATTAGGTTACCAAGAGACATACCCACCTTCATAGGTGGATTATTGGGGTAGTTTCTACCTACATCCTCCACCAATGGGTAACCTCCATAGGATCCACCTCAAAAATGAATTTTACCCTATCACTCCTAGAATGTAGTGTCATTTTGAGGACAACATGATTGAAAAGTTTGGGATGGTAGGGAGGTATGCACCCTTCTTTCAGTTTCATTTTGATAAGAATGTTTCACCTTGTTCCACCCTATTTTGTTTTATGGTGACTAATATTTGCAAAACCTATATCTAGATTATATTTATTTCTTTATTTGCATTCATGCATACATATAGTTTACTTTCTTGAATTGTTGCATAATTTTTCAAAAATAAAATTGACCTTTTTTCCTTTCCATTCCATGCATTGTATTTCATACATGTTTTTATAATTCTTGTGTTTTTTAGTTCGAATTTGCTTTTTTTCCCATCAACATTTTGGTCAATTTTTTCCAAACTTGAAATTTCTTAAATGAAATCATGTTTTATCCCAATCTCTATATTTTTAATTTAACATTTTGACCGTTAACAAATACATGTAATATTCTCATGGCCTATTTCTAAATGGTCTCAATTTTGACTTTCTACATGTGAATCACCTCTTTCATGCTTGTGAAATGTTTGGTTGAATTGCGATCAAAGCAAGACACAAATTCTTATGGTTGTCAAATCACATGATAGAAATGTGGTTTTTGTATTTTCTCAATCATGTGGTGTACCATTAATTTGATGAAGTATGTTGGAGTAATCTTCATGCAGGAGATCTCATGTTGAAACCCACAATAGTGGCTCCTCTTTTGGCTCATTATTCTTTCACCACTTCTTACCTCTCTACCTCATGAAAAGATGCCAAAGTACACATTAGCTTTGGTCGCACTCCAAATTTTGGGGTGGCCATATCTATATCCCTTCCTCTTAAATATTGCCACCATATGCCCTAACTACAATAAGGGAAAAGAAAAAAAAATGTAAAAGGAAAATAAAATATGCCCCTATGTAATAACATCTAAATAAAGAAAAAAAGAGTGATCCGATGTAATAGCACTACAATATCTTACTACAAGCCCCTTCTTCCATTTATAAGTCCATTAAATAGAAAGCATCAAACCTAGGATAATCATGTGTGTTGCACGAATTGGTTTGAGATTTGAGATTGAATGCATGAAGGTAAAATTACACTCCTATGGTCATGTTTGATTATCACCATCATGAAACAGTTTATGTAAAGCTATATGAGAACCATATCGATTGATTTTGTATCTTATTCCCAATATTTAAAGTGTTTAAGCCCAGTGCTTTGATCACAATTGGCTTGTGAAAGAGGAGAGGAAAAAAGTGAAATACATGTATTTAGTCATCATTGAGTCCATCTAGTCATTATATGTTTATTTCAATGCATTTTTCATTTCTTGCTAGTTGAAGAAAATTGAAGAGAGATGAGTTGGAGAATACTTGGGAACAAGTATATTTTAAGTTTGGGGTGGTGATTCAACCTTCAATTAGGGTTTAATATTGTGTTATTTTACTCTTTAACCACATCTAAGCATGTTCAGATGCATATGATTTCCTCCAATAAGTGTATTATTGTCAAATGCAATTATGGAGGTCATTGCATGTATTAAGTACCTTGACCATGCTTTGCATGGACAGGAGAGAAGTAGAATGATCTAAGGGTTTCTTACTGATAGAAGAGCCTAAAGGGACTTTGAGAGCTTCCTCGACCTACCCCTAGTAGCCAAGGGTCAAGCTAAAGCAAAGAACTACATGGATATTGAGTTTGGAGATCAAAGTGTAAAGAGAAGACCTCGACAAAGTTGTGCTACCATGGAATAATAGTGCTACAAAGTTAAAATACACAAAGAAGATAAGTGAAGAAGCAGGTCAAGACAAGTCCATCAACACGACCATGTTGGTTGGAACAGATGAGCCTATAAGACCTTAGCATGGTTGTGCTAACCATAATAATCATGCTTCTAGCTCCCACGATGTTCATGCTCACAATAACAACCACACTCCAACCTCACCACCACATCCATGCTACCCAGCATGGTCACACCACTTCATAACCACCACCTTTGTGCTTCTTAGCATAATCATGCTACCAACCTCCAAATGCCAAATTTCCACTAACATTTTCCATTGATCACCATAATTTTCCCCTCCTAGCACACCCGTTCTACTACTCTACGACCACATCGTTCTTCCCAAAATGACTATACTGCCACTCAAACAATACTACTCCTCACCATAATTTTATCCATTTACCCCCACTTAAATCTAATCTTTCCAAGCCACTATATATACATTTGTGACAATAGGGAGCTAGAGGTTAGCCACTCCAAGCATTGAAGTCCACATACTCCTTTTGCACTCATTTCCACCTACTTTTACTCCATTTTTACCATCTTCCACCTCAAAACCCTAGTTTTTTAAGATTTTGGTTACTTCCATACATCATCCTATGCCATCCATCCACCAGGGAGAAACAAGGGTTTGCTTCTCAAGGTGTGCTTCTCCAGCTAGGGGTGAAGGAGGAGCCTTCACCAAGTTCCTATGGCTATCTACTCCTCTACTTCTTCTTATTTCTACATTTCTTTTGCTATGAGTAGATAAGCCCCTATGTGGGTTGTTAGGGTTTAGAATGATACTATGATGCCACATTGGGGGAAAGCAATATGTAAACTATATAATATCATTTTCTAATGATTTTTTATACTTTTATCTCATTTCCCATGGATTACATTGTGACTTATGCTAGAAATCACCTAGGTTCTAGGGGAAATGGTCTATATATAGATATTTTGGGAATGTGCTCATAGGTTCATCTAGTAGATCTCTAGCTATCTACCAATCCTCCTACATATTATTCCATTCTCTGACACCAAGGTTAAGTATATGAGTATCTAGTTTAAAAACATTTAATGCAACTGGATGGGAGCTACCTAAAGGCTGGATGGTAGGTGATGTGAGGTCTAATACCCTCATTTCCTCTGCCATTACTTCCCTTGGCCCCAAATTTCCCTAAGAACTTCTATCCTAGAACTTAGACTTGCTAGATCCTAGTTGAATTACACCTAAACCCTAATTGAAATGATCCTAAAAAGGTTGGATAGAGGGTGATAAGGTGTAGTTCCCTTATACATACCCTATTCCATCCATGCCAATTAGTAGTTTAGGGAAATTCTTTAGCATCTAACTTGTTATTTTGTTTGATGATCTAAATGAATGAGTAGTGGTTTTTTATAATGACCCCAAATTAGGTGATATTCACATTACCCCAAGCGATCCACACTTCCA
Organism: Alisma plantago-aquatica; assembly: GCA_963693085.1. Classification (NCBI taxonomy): domain Eukaryota; kingdom Viridiplantae; phylum Streptophyta; class Magnoliopsida; order Alismatales; family Alismataceae; genus Alisma; species Alisma plantago-aquatica. The sequence goes on from OY856415.1 coordinate 221,832,406, forward strand.
TTACTTGATCAAAACCCTAATTTCTCCCTTGTTGAGTTAACATGTGTTTACCTAATGCCCTTACTTGCTTAATTAGTTGTCAAAATTATTCATGGTAGCTAGGTATTTCTAGTGTACTTGGTCTTACTTTGTGACTTCTTGTACTTGTCTGTGGTAGTCAATTGGTAATCTAGTCTTCTAGTTGTGGTTTGCCTAAATTGTTAGTATAGTGATGTTTCTTGCCTAGTTAGATAATTTCTTGTTCTAGTTTATTAAGTAGCATTGATTTCTTAGTTTTGTGTTAGCGTTAATGTTTTCTTTCTTGCCTTAGTCTAATTTCATCTTTTCTTTCTTAGCTTTCTTTCTATTTGAATTAGACCTAATTTTTTATGGTAAACATAGGTTTTTCTCTTGCTTTACTTAAATTGCTTGTTTTACCACCACTAGTGTAATCAGAACACAAAGTTAAACCCTTGAACTGTAGACTCCACTTTAGGAACCTAGATAAAATGAACATAGCTAGAAGAACAACCATCGTTCAATGTATTCTTCATCCTCCTCTTTAAAATAGTAGGTACATATCTTCTTCTTCTTCTTCTTCTTCTTCTTATTTAGTTGATTAGTTCTACTCCGTCCAACATTCAATAAATTAAACACTAGGTAGCTAAATAATACTAGATAAATAAATGAGAACATTTTGTATTATGTAGAATTATGCAAAATTGATGATGCAGAATAATATGTATACATGTGATAGTGTAACTTGGATCTAAATCTAATCAATGCATCTATAAATAATACCTATTCCATGTATGTAGTATGTTAAATATGTTAATATCTTTACGTGTATATAAAAACCCATACATGTAGTTATTAATAAATTATTTATTAATATTTTTATGGTTAATATGATACATGTATAAAATGTAGCACATACCATTAGTTCATATATGTATAAGGTACTTTTATTTTTCCTAAGTTCATGATGCATTATTACAATTTTCCAATTACCTTATTTAGTAAAGTTATTTTGAGTGATTTTTTAATGGTAACACTAATATGAAATTTATTCTTACAAGTGCTTTTAATATGAATAAACGAAAATATCTTTTTCAGATCTAATTAATAAGAGGATTCTATATATTCTTCATATTTATAATCATAGTATAATTTCTTAGTCAAAGTCATTAATAACCCCAATATAATTTCATATAGTCTGTTTAGAAAGTAGTGGAAGACTAAGAAAATCAATGGTTAATGAAGGTATTAGTATTTTCAATGTTGATTTGTTAGATTATTCAATATGTCACCATAATAGAGTTAAACCCTTGGTATATATATACTTGATGCATTTTTTAAACATATGAAAATAAAAGATTGACTACGATGAATATTATTTTTAAATACATATTAAAATACTAATGTCAAATTAATCAATAGATGTATTTATCTAATTGATAGAAAATATAACATTAGAGAAGAAAATATAGATAATAAGCCAAGCCCATGACCATATTTGTGAGCAATGTTCCATTATTATGTAAAATCCAATTGAACCTTTTTGAAGGACATTCTTGATGATTTAGTGATTTTCAATCAAGTTAAAAAAATTGTACTGCCTTTGGTAAGTTTAGTTCCCTCTTGAGAGAATGCATAGTATATAGGTTGGTTGGCTTAATTTTTTTAAAACTTTAGATTCCTGAACGGCATACCACCAACAACTATCCAAAATAGTAGCATGCTATTTGAATTTCAAAAAGGGCAAGTTGGTGCTTATTGGTATAGTGGAATAGCACTTCCATGACTCTACGTAGAGAGAAGGGCATTAGGTCCCTTAGTATACTGAGAAACATAGTTGGTGTTTTGTCATTCTCCATGGAGAGAACATATGGCTTCCCCAGTATCATATATGTTGACATGTGATATCTATTTGAAATTTTGAGTTACTAATCCCAACATTTGATATTGAGTCATGTTGATTTTAAAAACCTTTTTCCCATTTGATACTTGCCTATATTATTTAATTTCTTACATTTTGTCATAAAAATCATTTGTAGCTAGTTTATACTTATTTTATTTCTAAATATTGATTTTATACAGGTCATTCGACTGACCTATCTTCCCTTTGGGGTTCAAGTGTGGTTTAATTTTCTCTAGGAGTTAATGGATAGACTATCTAAGGAAGACCAAGAAGAGATTGTAATAGATCTATTCTTTTCAAGATGAATATTAGAATAGTGAAAACTTAATTTTATTAGTACTTAATGTATAGTTATCTTCCCTAAGAACACCATATACTCTGAGAAAACTATATGAATGTAAAGATCATTTTTGTTCTAAAACAATTACGTAAAAAAACCAGTATGAAAAGGACAGGTCTTTACATGATCGTATCAGAGTTAGATCCCCTCTAGTAGGTGGGGCCCATGTTGACATGTAACTACACTAGTCTTAAGTCATGCAACCCAGACATGTTGGAAAGGGTTATCCTAGTTGGTGGAGCCACCCTTGAACTGGTAGCTATGAACATGATTTAGTTGTACATGAGCTATTCTGTATCACCATTGAAAGGGGGAAATACTATGAGGCCAAGGTTGAGCCTTGCCGATGACATCAGGAGTCTAAGTGAAGGAGATTCTAATAAACCAAGATTTGAGGCCTCAGATAAAATAAACTTAAAAGGAATGATTAGACTACCCATATCACCATGGTTGGAGCCCATCACTAAGAACTATGTTGTTAAGCGTGCTCAATTCAAATTTGGTACTCAGATGACTAACTTAATGGGAAGTTGATCAAGTATGAATTTCATGCTAGTGGTGGTTTGCGGGGCCAATTATCATTCTTGAAACTCATACTAGATCCTTGGGCTATGGGCTCAGGCGTTACACTAACCAAGTTGAAATTCCCTCGGGGTGCCACATAATCTAGATATAGACATGAACATGATCCTTAGGGGGTGTTGTATCAATTATGTATAAAATAATAGCATTGTCATGTCTCTTTTGAAATTGTTGCACCTCCTCCTTAGACGCCACCGCAATTTCAAGGCCATAAATTATAGGAAGGCATCAAGGATGGTGGTTTGTTCTAGATCTTTAGCGAAGGTTTCCTTCAGCCATATATGTGAAGAGGATCCTACATCCCATGCTTGTGGATCAAAGAAAACAAGATTTGATGAGGATGAATCCTTAAGCTTCCATCCCTCTAAATAGGAAGGATCAACATTAGCATGGAAAGGGGTCTCCTTTTCATTAAAGATGATTCCTTTTCCCTTTTCCATTGTTATAGGGGGGCACACATCATAGAGGATATGTTCATAGTCAGTGAGGGTGTACGAAAGGGTGGATAACATCATTATATAGAGACCCCCTTTTCTTAAATGGAAGATGGTATTTCTCTTTGCTTCTACCACAAGACCACCATTTTTTCCATCTCGTCTCCTTTTTCTTGCTCAATCACTATATGTGAACCCTTTCTTCCTTTGTTTTTTCCCTTATTCATGGAAGTGGGTAGCACCACACTAGGTAGGTGTCAGGCTCTAACTAGTGCACCTTGGGTTTACGGGGCACCAGAACTGGGGCTAGGGAAGGGAGTACCAACCCTTAGGAATGTTGGTCTCCTCTCACCTATACCTAATCAATATAACGCTCAAGTTGGTTGTTGCATCATCACTTGACCCTCCTAGTGCACACTTGACTTTCCCATAGATATAAGAGGAACAGACCCTATACTTATACACTCTTGTCTCTCTTTCTCTCTATAAAGCACTAACTATAGAGAAGGTAGAAAAATACAAAATAATATGTATGTAGAAAAGAACCAAAATAACTACTGATATATTTTATTAGGGATGCATTACAAATTTTCTTAAATACATCTTATCACATGTAAATGAACATCTACACCTAGGAACCTCATCATATATGCAATAAAGGTTCAAACATATAGGATTACCTCAGTTTTGTGATGTGTCACAAAATATCACATGAAAAATGTTGAATCCTATCATGTGATTTTAGCAACTAAAAAGATGAACAAGTGTTTCTTATGGAAGCTACCTTCTAAAAAATAAGGTAGATTCCTACAACTTGATGTTTTAAATTATGGTATACACCAACATCATATAATGATCTAGAAGCATGAAATAGTTCGTGAAATTACCGACAATGTATTAAATATAATCTTAGTTTGTAGGAAATACATTTTATGAGATGCACTTACAAATAATACATTTTTAAGATTTCAATACAAGGACATGTTCCAAGAAACACTACTACATTTTTGGTCAATAACGTCGCTGCCGAAAGTGTCACTTTTACTAGCAAAACTGACCTAGAAATTATGAAAAAAATGTGGGCACCGCTTAACTCTATTGGGTCAGTTTTTTTAAAACAACCGACCTAGTAGGGTTGACTTTTTGGGTCAGTTTTTTAATATAACCATCCTTGTAGGTCGGAATGAAAAAATTCGGGCACCAATCTCTATTGGGTCAGTTTTTTCCTTTTAACCGACCTTATAGGGCCACTCTCGGTCGAAAAAATTCTTGACCGAGAATCCTGCGGCAAAAATTGGCTCCATTTTGCATTCGTGTGTCTATAAGTACAAATAGGGTCAGTTTTTTTACTTTTAACCGACCTTGTAAGGCCACTCTCAGTTGACGAAATTCTCAACCTAGATGATTTTTTGGGTCAAATTAGCTCCATTTTGCCTTCACACGTCTATAATATATCTAGGGTTGGTTTTTTTACTTTTAACCGACCTTGTGGGCCACTCTGAGTCGATGAAATTATCGACCGAGATGACTTTTTGGGTCAAATTGGCTCCATTTTGCCTTCTCGCGTCTATAAGTACATCTAGGGTCGGTTTTTTACTTTTAACCTAGCTTGTAGGGCCACTCTCGGTCGACTAAATTCTCGATCGAGATGACTTTTTGGGTCAATTTTTTAATATAACTGTCCTTGTAGGTCGGAATGAAAACATTCAAGCACCGGCCTCTATTGGGTTGGTTTTTTTTCCTTTTAACCGACCTTATAGGGCCACTTTCAGTTGACAAAATTTTTGACCGAGAATCCCGCAGAAAAGAATGGCTCCATCTTGCCTTCGTGCGTCTATAAGTACATCTAGGGTCAGTTTCTTACTTTTAACCGACCTTGTAGTGCCACTCTCGATCGACAAAATTCTCGACCGAGATGAATGTTTGGGTCGATTTTTTAATATAACCATACTTGTAGGTCGGAATGAATAAATTCGGGCACCAACCTCTATTGGGTCGGTATTTTCCTTTTAATCGACCTTGTAGGGCCCCTCGGTCGATGAAATTCTCGATTGAGAATCCCACGGGAAAAATTGGTGCATCTATAAGTACATCTAGGGTTAGTTTTTTTACTTTTAACCGACCTTGTAGGGCCACTCTCGGTCGACGAAATTCTCAGCCGAGACGACTTTTTGGGTCAATTGGCTCCATTTTGCCTTTGCACTATAAGTACATCTAGGGTCGGTTTTTTACTTTTAACCAACCTTGTAGGGCCACTCTCGGTCAATGAAATTCTCGATCAAGATGAAATTCGAGCACCACTTAAGTCTCTTGGGTTGGTTTTATACTCAGAACCGACCTTATAGGTCGTACGGTTACTAAGTTATTGGAACCCATCTCTGTTCATATGTCGATCGTGTGAATAGAGAAGCTCTACAACAGCCGCTCTCGGGTGAGGAGAGAACCTTGCCGCTGCCACTCTCGGGTGAGTAGAAAAAAACATTTCCACTGCCACGTTGGTCTGACAACCCCCCCTCCCCCCCGCTACCGCACCCACAAAGATAAAGCTTCGCCGCCACCGCCACCCAAATGTAGAGGTAAGGTCGGCCGCCGTCTTTTTTATTTTGACCTAATAGGCACCACCGCCACGAGGCCGGGAGCCACTGACCTGCTCGGAAAGGTCGTTTAAGGTTTCCCGTGGCCGTTGATGGAGTCGGGATGGGTTGGGTTGTTGGAACTCGTCGGTCGGGATGGGTTGGGGGTGAGAAACATCCCACTGTCATCTGTTTGGAACCTGTGGATCTTTTGTCTGGGCCTGGCTTCCTCCCTACTTGGATGACCCGGATGTAAGGCATCCCTGCTCCCATTTGCAGGATTATCATTGGGCCAACAAGGTCTGGTGAGGACTCAAATATGTGGTAATTGCTACATGTCGATGGTGAAAGGCGTCAAAGTCTTCATCTTTTTCCATTATTCTTGAGTAGTATCATTGGAATCATCTCCCTCTCTTATTTACTCATTGAACTGAGGGAGGTTCCCCTATTTCACCCCTGCTACGTGCTGCCACCTACTAGGAGGCTATTTGACACCTCTGATCCTGGCGTTGAGGCACATCACTGCCTGATCTCAGCTACATCATGACTAATAAAATAATCTTAGTCATAAAACAATCTTAGTCTTGGGATAAATAGTTGACACTATTTATATTTGCCTCATTACTCTTGTACATAGGGAATGAGATTAATATTATTACTGCAAATTGATAAGTTGTTTTGTTTCACTCATATAACTATCTGGTTTAACTTATTTATCTGAATAATGAATCAAAAAATGAAAGGGTCCATCCATTATTAGAAATATTTTCCTATATTAGAAATGAAAAAAAGAATCTAGCTCCGCTCTTACAATTACTTAATCTTTTATTTTCTTTGTGCCCTCCTTGTTGAGAATTCCTAGCTTCACCACTAGGTGGTGGTGATGGAAGGCAGGGAGGGGGTGGGCACACAATCCCTGAAATGGGAAACCAATTTGTGGTTGTATGACCCAAAATACATGTGCTTGCACATGGTCTTATGCAACTATGAAGGAGACTGACCATACCGTTGAGTGTATGCCACACTTCCTGGCTGCATCCACATGTTATCTATTATGAAAGAGCTTGCATGATGTTTAACTTACACCCTTCCGTTTATATTTGTCAAGATTGCCTAATTGATTTTTCAATTCAGTACATATAATGAATGTTTATCTATGGAAGTATTCTTGATTTACCCATGTCGTTCATGACAATCATCCTCTTTCTTGTAGTAGCTCTGATGCTCGGCAGTCATCCTCTTTCTCTTTGCCACATGCACACCTTCCACTGTCGACGCTCTTCTCTCATTTTCATCTCCGCAACTCAGGTTAGTTACATTTTTTTTCATTTTATTTGACTAGTAAATCAACAAATAATAAAAATATGTATTCTTTCATATCTACATTTTATTATCAATCGCATATGTAATCATTGTATACATTCCAAAATTATGAGGGTAGACATTGTGTAGTCTCAGATTGACACTTTAGGGTTTATAGATGAGATCATCGATGCATGATGTGTAACTTAATATATAAATACGACAATAATACATTTATATATTAACTTAGAAACCCATTCAAAATTTACTCATTAGGAGTACATTTTGGATAGTCCCCGGTCTGGGACTATTTTTGGATATTTAATCTCACTTAGGATGTAATTGTATTTGTATGTTTAGTTTTGAAGAAAATTTTAGTAGTATTTCCTCATTTGTTCTCTAGGTACATATGTGGGTGGTTATTTGCCATTTACATCGATGTACTTGGAGAACTTAGGGGAAATGCTGCTGAAATTTTCTTAAGAACTAAACATACATTATAAAGTTACTAGTGAGATTAAATATTCAAAAATGGGATAGGTGGTACACTTTAGTATAAAAGTAATTAACTTCCTATCAATAAAAACTTACAATTTATAGTATCAACAATAATCATTTTGATAGGTGGTACACTTTTATAATTAATTTTAATGTGATCTAGAAAATAGATCGAAGTTGGATGTCTATCAAGAACTGTTGTAGTCTAGAGCTTGTCAAAGGTCGTGATGAATTTATCAGATTTGCTGAGGAACATAGGAAACTAACTACAGATAGGTTCTATTCTCCATGTAGAAATTGTGGTAACAATTTGAAAGTTGATATTGTTGAGGAAATTAAGAATCATGTCATATGCAATGGGATCATACAAGGTTATAATGAATGGTATTGACATGGAGAGAAATTTAATTATGGATTAGAAAATGTCGATACTAATAGTTGTGACATAGAAGATATATATAATGATGATAATGTCAATGAATTTATCAGATTTGCTGAGGAACATAGGAAACTACCTACAGATAGGTTCTATTATCCATGTAGAAATTGTGGTAACAATATGAAAGTTGATACTGTTGAGGAAATTAAGAATCATGTCATATGTAATGGGATCATACAAGGTTATAATGAATGGTATTGGCATCGAGAGAAATTTAATTATGGATCAGAAAATGTCGATACTAATAGTTGTGGCATAGAAGATATAGATAATGATGATAACAATGAACCGATTCAGGATGATATGGTTGATGAGATGCTACGTAGTTGTCGGGACAATGTTATTGATGCACCTTCTTTATTTGCAAACATTGTTCATGATGCTAAAAAACCATTATATAAGGGTTGTACTAAGTTTATGAGGTTGAGTGATATGATGCGATTATATAATCTTAAAGCTCAAAACCAGTGGAGCAATAAGAGTTTCACTTCCCTGTTATGTTTGTTAAAGGAAATTCTTCCTGAAGGCAACGATCTTCCAATTTCAACATATCAAGCAAAGAAAGTAATGTGCCCAATGGGAATGGAGTCTAAGAAGATTCATTCATGTCCAAATGATTGTGTGTTATTTCAGAAGGACTATAGTAATTTGATAAATTGTCCAAAATGTGGTGCATCAAGGTACAAGACTAAAAATTTAGTTAAGGCTAAAAAAGGCTCTCTTGCCAAGGTGATGTGGTATCTACCAATAATACCACAATTTCAATGCTTATTTGCTAATACTAAAGATGCACAAAATGTGTCTTGGCATGGGGAGTTAAAGGCCAATGATGATGGCATCCTATGACACGCATATGATTCACCACAATGGAAGAAAATTGATTTATTATACCCTTAATTTAGTAAAGAACCAAGAAACTTAAGACTTGGACTCTGTACAGATGGAATGAATCCTTATGGTACATTAAGCAGCCAACATAGCACATGGCATGTTATGATTGTTATATACAATCTTCCTCCTTGGTTGTGTATGAAAAATAAGTATGTCATGTTGTCAATATTGATATCAGGGCCCAAGCAACCTAGAAATGACATTGATGTTTACCTTCAACCTCTAATTGATGACCTAATGAAACTATGAGAAGAAGGTGTTATGACATATGATGCTTCATGTGAAGAGATCTTTAGTTTGTGTGCTATGTTGTTTTACATGATTAATGACTTTCCAGCTTATGGAAATTTGTCTAGATAAAACATAAAAGGATACAAAGAATGTCCTATTTGTTAGGAAATGACTGATTCAATCCGAATGAAACATGGTGGTAAAATTGTATATCTTGGTCATCAGAGATTTCTCCCACAAGTGCATCCTTATCGAAGGCAACGCAAGACCTTTAATGGATCAACTGAGGAACGAAGTGATCCTAAACCTATACCAGGAAATGTTGTATATGACATGGTGAAAGATATTGTTAATGAATTTGGAAAGAGTTCAAGTAGTCATACTCTCGCATGTGACAAATCTCTATACAAGAAGAGGTCAATATTCTGGGATCTTCCTTATTGGAGATTCTTGTTAATTAGACACTGCGTTGATGTCACGCATGTTGAAAAAAAATTTTGTGATAGCATCATTGGAATGCTATTGAATATACCGAGAAAGTCTAAAGATGACATCAAATCTAGAAAAGATTTAGAATTAATGGGTATAAGAAAAGAATTATCAGTGGATATCAAGGGTCTCCGCACATATTTACCACCAACTTGTTACACTTTGTTAAAGTAGGAGAAAAAGACTTTCTATGAGTGCTTGTATAATATTACGTTTCCATAAAGATACTCTTGTAATATTCATAGATTGGTATCAAAGAAGGATATGAAGTTGATAGGTCTCAAATATCATGATTGTCACATCTTAATGCAACAAATTTTACTTGTGGATATTCGATCTATATTGCTAAAGCATGTAAGGTTTGCAATTGCAAGACTCTATTTCTTCTTCAATGAAATATGGGATGGTCAAAATAAGAAGAGAACAAGTCATCTAGCAATCTTTAAATATTTATTGATGATTGAGGATTATATATTGTATGCTTCCTTAATGAATATAACATTACACTTTTTGTGAAAAATAGTTACTTTTAAATTAGATGTAGATTTATTATTTTCGATGACCCACTATTACTCTTTATGTCAAATAGTTACCAAGTAGTTACATTCAATATTACATAGTTATTGCTCATACTAAGTAGTTATTTTTAGTAGTGAAAAGTTACTTCTTATAATGCCATATCAAAAAGGGTTTTTATAGCAAAGGATTCCTTGTTGTAGTTGTCCTTGTCATTCTTGTGTTGTTGATGTCGTTGTGTGTGTGTGGGGGGGGGGTGGTGGTGGTGGTGTTCATCTCCTTAGGCTCGTGCGAACATCGTAAGGTGAGTGATACCATTCAAAACTTTCTTACCAACATCACCATCATTGAGCAGCTCGACACCCATCACATATCGACACGATAAGCGTCCAATAATGGCATTACTGACCTCATTTGACATGTATCCACGTGATAAGGGTGCAATAATGGCATTATTGGCCTTATTTGACTGGAAATATTAGACCTAAAAGCATTGACGTTTCATAGGAAAAAAACTAATGGACGATTTGGATCCTCAAATGATTTGATTTGGGTGTAGGTTTTCTGCATTTGTTACATATGGGTATAGATTATAAAATAAATTAGTTATATGTATATAGTTTGGTATCAGATTACTATTTGTTAACATTACAATGACATATTCTCAATTACATTCTATGTATCATAAATACACATTTTAGTTTGTAATATGCATTCTAAGAGTTACTTTTTTGACCAAATGTTGCTTTTAGTGTCAAATAGTTATTTTTTATCACCCATGTTACAATATGTGTAAAATAAATTTTTTCATGTCGCGTAGTTACACTCAGTATATGAGAAAGTCTTGGCTCTTTATGATGTGATTTTCTAACCAAGAAGGTTTAGGGAGAGAACAAAAATGCTTTGTGAAATAGATAAGGACATAGAATTGTTGAATAAACTACAGTCTAGACCGGTCCATTCCTCCCTTGATTAGGTTTCTTAGAATCTGCATCGCCGAAGGAAGAATGATGAACTGTGCAGTTGATGGTTTGACTAGGGAAAAAGAAAGCTTTGACTTGTGGAAATGCCTAGTGGCACTAGGAAAAGACGTCGGTACAGGCGGCGACTAGGATGGGGAATGCAACGACCCTGCCTCCCAGTAACCCCCAATTAAGGGAGACCAAGAGGTCAGAGCCGTTATCCCAATTTTTGGATCAAATATTTGACAAATAATCGATAATAATTATCAAATTCTACCAACTAAACTGAAAGGCTGTAAAAAAATCAAACTTTGCATACCTTTTTCAAAAACTTGGATATCTACTTCTATCCACATCTGGAGTCTATTCTAACTAATCCTCCTTGTACTTTAATTCTTATTTAATGTCACATATGCCACTTTACTGTTTGTCCTTTTCAATCTTGTACCTAAAATGCCGATAAACAAAACGTCGGTCACCATATCAGAATATGTCGGTATGTGGGGACAACCAAAATTTCACAAATATGGCTAACAATCTACATATCACAGTCAAGTTAATTAACAAGCCAATTTACACTTTCAGTGTGACATTATCCACCACTTTTTCCCTAACCCTGGCATACCCCCTTTCGGGTTTCTCTTTTGCCATTGAATTAAGGCCACCTACTCATTCCCGAGCTTGGTGCTTGGGGTCACCCTTCATGGTGCCCTTTAGTCATGCAATATCATAGGCCACCTTCTCAATCCCGAGCTTGGTGCCTGGGGTCACTACTCATGGTGCTCATGAGTCTTCCCTCCTGGGCTTGACCTTTTTGCATCATCCATTAGGGTGGCATGTAGGTGTGAGAATACACACTTATATTATTATTGTGATAATCATAGTGACTTTATGATTTGTGAGTATGAACATCCAAACTGATAGGTTGCATTCAATGTGATGAATCATTTGGAAAACTTTGATATCATGGTTCATATTGTATTACATATAACAAGGGAGGTGAAGATTTTGGGTCCAATTTTCTTACACTGGATGTATCCATTTGAACGCTACATGAGTGTTTTTCAAGGTGATGTTCACAATCATTATCGTCCTGAAGGGAGTATTATTGAGGGTTATGTGGCTAGGGAGGTGATGGACTTTTGCAATGATTTTTGAATTGCAATGAAACTTCTAGCAATCTAAAAAATTCCCATCACACTGAATCTTATTGTGGCAAAGGATCTCTGGGAGCACGAGTGAAAGGAATTATTCATGAGTTGTGGGAACAAGCACATTTGTATATTTTACATAACATCGATGAAGTTAGTAGCTACATCACAGAACACAATGATCGTATCAAGAGAAATCATCCATGATCTAGTTCAATGTGGCTTGCAAGAGAGCATAATCGAACATTTATTAGGTGGTTTGAAGAGAAAGTCTTTAATCAACTATCTGAATCACCGAATAATGTTGTCGAGAACATAAAATGGCTCGCCTTTAAGCCAAAAATGGATATCATGTCATATGAAGGATATGACATAAACATATTTTTATACTACATAAAGCGTCAAGATGAAAGTAGTGTAGTCCAAAATAGCGGGGTCACTGTTCTAGCTTGTTCGTTGTATTTTGCTAGTACGAAAGATAAAAGACCACGCGAAGCTGAGATGTTGTATTACGATGTAATTGAGGACATATGAGAATTGGACTATACAAATTTCAGAGTTCCTATCTTTAGGTGTAATTGGGTTGATAACAACAAAGGAGTTTTAGTGGATGAGTTGGGTTTCACATTGGTGAATTTTGAAAAGATTGGTGAGAAAGATGAACTATTCATCATGGCAGACCAAGCAAAACAAGTGTTCTATATAGATGACCTGACAAATAAAAATTGGTCTATCGTTCTTCATGGAAAAAGATAGTTTACTGTAGATCCTATAAATGAAGAAGAATACTACAAAAAGTATGATGATTCCAACCCATTCTCAGTTGGTTTTTCAAGTGTAAATGTTGAAGTTAACACCGATGAATACTATAAACGTCAAGACCATGCTGAAGGAATTTTACTTGACTAACAACTCAACCAATACTAGAGGCATGTATTCTTTGAATTATTTATTTTATTATCATTCAAGCACGTAATATTTTAAATATACATCATATCACCACTTGTGCTTTTATTATCACTTATGTTTCTTTTGTCATGTATACTTGTAGGTTGTTCTAAAATGGCAAGTGAAGATGAACATTCAGAGCATGAGCACTATGAGGATGGCAGTGGTGATGCTAAGAAATGTAGAGGTCCCACACTGATGTGTAGGTTGTAGGAGCTCAGGGACAAAGGGGAGAAATTGCCAATCCAGTTTGATGTTACAGGAGCACCTATTGGGGAACATGCTAGTGCTTTCAAGCATTACATAGGGGAGACCGCGTGTAGTAAGGTGGTAATAGATATAGAAAATTGGCATGATGTTTCTAATGCCTTAAAAGACCTCCTATGGAAAGATATATCTGTGAGTTGAAGTGATATTATTTTAATATGTTTTTTGTTTATTGATTCTCTAATTTAGTTTGTTTGGAAAGACATATCCTTGTTAAAATAACATTATTGCTTCTTTTTTATGTATAGGGTGTTTTTCATCTAAATGAAAAAGATCACAAGAAAAAAGTGCTACAATGTTGTGGTGTACGATGGAGGTCTTTTAAGACATATCTCAAAAGGGAATTTATAGATAATCCCAAACAAAAGAAGAAAGCAACATATCTATATATTTTTATAGATCCTAAGGTGTGGGAAAGATTTGTTGCATCTAGGAAATCAGAAGAGTTTCATGTAATGAAGATTATGATGTACTGTATGAATCTTTTTATACAATTAAGGAGGTGAATCTTTTTATATATGTTTTCCAAGTCTAAATTTCAATATCCTCATTTTAAATGATCAGACTATTCACGAGGCCCAAAAGGAAAGGCGGGCCAAAAATGTACATGACCATTGCTTGGGGCCCAGTGGTTATGCCTTCCGCCGTCAATTACAAGAGAAGCAACTCTCTTCTGGAGAAGAGTCAAGTATAAATGAAGTTGAGCGTCCACCCCGACACTTGTAGTGGATTGATGATAGAAACAATTGAGCATGTGAAATTCCCAACCCTACAACTAAGGAGGCAACACAAAAGATGGTAAGTTCATCCAAACTAAGTAAAGAGTAACTCCCACAAACTTTTATTTATTTATATCTAATTGATTGTGATTTCATATTTTTATTAACTATGAATAGATTGATCTCCATGAGGAAAGGAAGGAAGGAAAATTCATCCCAACTGGCCGCATGGATGAACTATCAGTTGCTCTTAGTACGAAGGAGCATCCTGGCCGCGTTAGGGGATTAGGAGCTGGCATAGGATTTAAGTCTTATTTTGGCCCCTTGCAATCTAAAAGAGGTCATACAAGAGGTCTTACACAAGAGGAAGTTGAAGCATTAGTAGCACAGAAAGTAAAAGAAATAATGTCTTCATTTCATCCTAGTCAACCTTCTCAACCTATTCAAACTGTGCGTCTCTCAGAGGATGAGGTACAAGCCCATGCTCTAGTTGTAGAAGGTCATGGGAGCACTCCCAATACCCACCACAATAATATGTAGTAAGTTTGTTCTATATGTTGTATTATTAGTATGATATATATATATATATGTATATATATATATATATATATATATATATATATATATATATTTGTAGTAGGTATCTGGTTTACCGCTTCGTATATAACTTATATATTCAATTCTAGGTTGGTATGAACTGTAAACTTGGAGTGGAGGTTCTAGAATATAATGTTGTGGAAGCGAGCAAGGTATACAACCTTGGTGGTACATTACATTGCCAACCAATTACTGATGACATTTGTCGGGTGTCCATCCATCTTGTATATGACGAAATGAGGGACAACCCACTACCCATATATAATCCTGAATACAGTACAATTGAAGAAGAAGAAGGTGCCATGGTGGGTTGGCCTAGAAACTTGGTTATCAATGACAAGGTATACTTGAATTCTACCATGTTTTTCATATTTGAATACATATATGAACTGGTGTAATATAAGTATGTAACTTAATTAACAGGTTTGTAAACCAAAAAGTAAAAATTCTACTAGTCATCCTCCTATGCCCAAGCCATATTTTATTCCAGAATCCACATTCGATGAGTTAGGAAGTAAATGTAAATGTTTGTGTCGATACTTAGCCAACCAAAGCTCGAGATCACAAATGTTGATCAATTTAACAGAAGATGCAACTGGGAGGCACTTTGAGATTTAAATTTTTATTGATGATATTATAGAGTTGTTCCGATATGCTTGCCTAAATACTTTGATATTAGAAGTATGGATAAGGTAAGGATCCATCAATATAGAAAATTCCAATACACATTTTAAACTTATTTCTATATAATGAAATGATTACAAATGTTATATAGCCATTTATATACTGAGGTCATATACTTTGATATAAAGAATGTTAGATTCTTAGTTCATTCAGTCACTAGTCAAGTGGAGACACATATTGAGGATGTGAATGAGTACTTCTCTACTGCATTCAAATATTTTGCTAGTGTAGGAAAGAAAATTATTCTAATTGCTTTTAATGTCCAGTAAGTATTATTATTCAATATAATTTTAATAATGAATAAATTTCTTTATTTTAATATTTGTTTTATTCTTACTTAGATCTAGACATTGGGAATTATTGGTGGTTGTCTCAAAATTGATGATTCTTTATTATCTTGACCCAATGGGAAAAATAACAAGGGGCCACAAACTGAAATTTTCAACTATGAAGTAAGCATAAATTTAGTCACTTGTTATGCTTCAATATGATATTTATATTTAGAATTTCTATTTTACCAACTAACGTAATTATTTAATTGATAGGGTTATAAAGGCTTTTCGTGAAGGTGGAGGACAAATACCCACAAAATTAAAGACATTGACTTTGAAAATTGCCAAGGTAGCTACTTTGACGGCCGCTTAGTCTTATATGTCAACTCTTATAGTCTTAACTCTGTTTATAGTAGTCCACTAACATTAAGTATAATTTGTTATTTTGTAGTGTCCTATACAAAATAATGGCTGGGCTTGTGGCTACTATGTAATGAAATATATGCAAACTATTGTCAAACAAGCATCACATGACATTCAGATTATAGATCAGGTAATAAAGAATAACATCATAAATTTACAAGTGAGTTGTAGTAATTTTATAAAATATTAGCATGTGCATTTTCTATTGCAGATCTTTACAACTCAGCCTTACACACTTGAGGATTTAAATGCATTCCGAGAAGAGTGGTTGGATGCTTTTCTAAATGAAGTCAATATAGCATTGGATTGAATGCATATATCAGCTCCATTTATGTATGTGGTTCAGGAACTCTTTTAAATTTACTTTTGTATCTAACATGAATTTTAATATCATCCCAGACTTGCAATCTATCATTTTGTGAATGTTATGATGTGTTATGTGTATGAAATGTCTCAACTAAATGATATATGAATTATTTTTGTTATGAATGTGTGTGGTTTGGGAATTATCTAATTCGAATAGGATTGGACATAAAAGCTAGCAAATGTGGCTTTGGAATGAATTTCTGGGTTGCATCATTGCATTTGCAAGTCTACTTTCTATTGTAGTTTTGATCTTTATAAAGTAGATTTTTGTTCTGCAGGTTATTGTTCTGAAGATTTCTATTCTACAGAACTTTTCTTTAAAAAAAAATTGTAAACTCTAGTGTCAGTTATTTGAAAAAATGACCTTATAGATCTATAGGGTCAGTTTTTTAGGAATAACCAACCTTATAGGCTCTGGGAAGCTTAAGACAATAACTTTATTGGTCGACAATTTTCTCGACCGAAATTCTCTCAGTCGACAAATTTCTCGACCGAGAAAGTTACTTAAGTGACCTTACAACACCTTTGTTGCTTTATAGGGTCAGTTTTTTAGCCTCTAGGGTCGGTTATTTTAAAAAAAACCGACCTTATAGATTTCTTGGGTTGATTTTTTAGGAATAATAGACCTTATAGGATCTAGGATCAGAAAGCTCATTTTTTGTACTCTCTTGGGTCAGTTTTTTAGGAATAACTGACCTTAGAGGCAATGGGATAAAGCTCATTTTTGTTACACTTTTGGGTCGGTTTTTTTAATTAACCGTCCTTACATGTCCTTTCTAGGGTCAAGTTTTTTACAAAAAACTAACCTTATAAGATCTGGGAAGCTTAAGATAGGATTTTATTAGTCGACAATTTTCTCGACTAAAATCCTCTCAGGTGACGTATTTCTCGACCGAGCAAACCTCTGTTGCTTTATAGGGTCAGGTTTTTAGCAATAATCGACCTTACAAGACCTCCGGGAAGCTTAAGCCAGTACTTTCTTGGTCGAAAATTTTCTCAACCGAAATCCTCTCGGTCGACGTATTTCTTGATCAAGCAAACCTCTGTTGCTTTATAGGGTCAATTTTTTTTAGCAATAACTGACCTTACAAGACCTCTGGGAAGCTTAAGAGAGTACTTTCTTGGTCGACAATTTTCTCGACCGAAATCCTCTCGGTCGATGTATATCTCGACCGAGCAAACCTCTGTTGCTTCATAGGGTCGGTTTTTTTAGCAATAACCGACCTTACAAGACCTCTAGGAAGCTTAATACGATACTTTCTTGATCAAAAATTTTCTCGACCGAAATCCTCTCAGTCAACATATTTCTCGACCAAGCAAACCTCTGTTGCTTTATAGGGTCAGTTGTTTAGCAATAACCGACCTTACAAGACCTTTCTAGGGTTAGTTTTTTACGAATAACTGACCTTACAACCTCTTCTTTCTCGTTGGGGTCAGGTTTTTTATAGCCTCTTGGGTCAGTTTTTACTCAATAAGGTCGGTTTTCTTTGGTAAAAAAAACCAACCCTATAGAGAAAATTCTATAGCGACGACCACTTAGGCATCAGTTAAAAAGTGACGATATAGGCTTAGAAAAACCGACGCTATAGACCATTATTTTAGTAGTGAAAGATATATGCAATATACTACATAAGCATGAAAACCATGTGGATGCATAAGTAATATGGAGTCATGGAACACTTACCTATAAACATTAAGAAAAGAATCTACATATATTTTTGTCTATAATCCCATTTCATAAATAATAAACCATACTAAAACTAAATCAATTTCAAACCTAAGTGGACCCCTCTAGAATTTACATAATTGGGTTGTTAAATTTATCCCATTTGTAGATTTTGAAACATTATTTAAAGTCACATGTTTCATACTTTTTATATAAATATTATTTTTCTAAGATCAAACATTTACTAACCATTCATGATCTATATAAACCATCCTATTAATTTTTGGGAAACAATCCCAAATGGAGTGGGCAATTACAATCTATCTGATTAAATGATGAATAAACATCTCATGTGAACAAGTACCTCCAACCTTGTCACATGAGAGGTAAAATAACTCCTCTTAAAGCAATTTAAGTTTCACAATAGTAAATATTTTACAAGCACTATACCCATCCTAGGGGCCAAACCAACAAAAAAGAGTAGTTGGAAGACCTTCTTCACACAACAATGAACTCAACAAACTCTTGGAGTTGAGGTATAAAAGTACACAACTGAGGTAATAGTGCTTTCTAAAAATTTTCCCAAATCCACAATGATTGGAAAACAAATCAAGAGCACATTTTAGTCTCTTAACTATTAAAAATGATGCATAAGGATCTATGGATTGCAAAATATGCCTCGTGACTATGATGCCTATGCTTATGCCACATGTTACTTACTTTGTACACATCACCTGGATGTGTTAATATGAGGGATAACATATGAGGATGCATTGTTGATATTTACATCATCCAACTGACAACAAGTCTAGTGAATTCAAAACAACTATGTGAAATCTTAGGTCCCAATCTGCTATTTCTCACCACTACAGATAGGATCTCAGTTGATAAAGTGGACACCACATACTCATATTTTTTAGTCATCAAGAAAGATTTTCTGGAAAAACAAAGCCTCTATATCCTACCCCTTCCTTTGTAGAGATGTGATTTCAATTAAATTAAACCTATCTAGACCAAGTACCTATAGAGAAAACTGAAAAAACATGAATGGAATACATGTAAAATAAGAAAGAGATAGTGGTTGTTTAATAATCAATATGATTATAAGGGACTTGACATATACCTCAATTGAAAGCCAACTGAGGGATGGAAAGTATATGTGTTCTTTATTTGATGATATTCATCCAAATTCTATGTAGCGAGTGTTCCAATACCTGCTTGCTAATTGAGCTCTCCAGGCTTTGTGTGATGTGTTTTTAAAGGAAACTTCATGATTATACAACACAAACCAATGAGGTAGAAAGCTTATAGAATTTCTAGATATTTTACTCACTAGAGGAACTTTATAGAGGCAATATTTGTATAGAGACAATCTTGAGGTGTTGTATGTAGAAGACAAAAATATATGAAGGGAGAATGGAGGAAATGGATCTAAACTGAATATGAAACTCACAAACTTCCATTTAGTCTCTTATTATTGTTACGATCACATCTGAGCTTAATTGATAAACTAGGGTTTACCAAAATGATACATGCTTAGTTAGATTGATCATGGATTAAACTTGATTATCACAATTATGACGTATTAAAGCTACTGAGAACTCTAAGCATGCTTTCATTTTGAATAGTTAGGGTTTGAGAAGTATAGATCATAGTTGGATGAAACTAGGGTTTTTTCCCAACACGCCTGTGCTTGGGTGGAATGAGCGAGGTGATCAAAGGGACTATGAAGATGGGAGTTGGTGGCTTGGGTAGCATGGCCATGTAAGGTTGTTGGTGGCATGAACATTCTAGGTCACACGGCCGTTATAGAGAAATTGAAGTTTTGGCCATTTTTGTACTCCATTATGATGGATTCAAGGTGCCACAACCATGGTAGGAAGCAGAGCCGAGATGGATCCATATTAGCACGACCATGGTACCTTGCATGGCCATTTTGGGTGTGTCTAAGTCATTTTTTTCTTCAATTGAATTCTCTACAGATTGTGGTATCGTAGTGAACTATTTGATTTTTAGTTATTTATAATTTGCTCAAAAGGATTTGAAATTTTTATTGGAACTCGAAAACACAATGAAAAATAACATGCTATTTTCATAATTTTTGGAGTAGGTTTGACCTATTAATTAAATGATAGAAAATTCTTTTGAAATAAAAAAAACTATAAATACGGTCAATTTGCAATTGACCCAACCAACTTGGCCATTCTGGGTGTGTCTACATCATTCTTTTCTTCAACTGAATATCCTGTAGACTGCAATATAGTAGTGGATTGTTTGAGTTTTACTTATTTATTTGTATCTTAGAATGATCTAAAATTTGTACTAGAGCTATAAAACTCAATGGCAAACAACATGGTAATTTTTCATAATTTTGGAGAGGTTTGACCTATTAAGTAAATGATTTTCAGTAACATTTTAATGACATTAAGTTTGGAAGTTTGCAAGTACACATCATGAAATTCAATTGATTTGATTATTTTATCATTATAAATTCATTATTCAAGGTCATTCTTGATGGATGATATTTTAGTGAATGGCATGGAAGCCCTAATTTAGTTCATTCCAGGGTTTCATATATATATATATGTTTGGTTATATGTGAACTTGTAAAGCATTCCTTATTTAATGAAAGTTTATGACGCATTAAATCCTTATGTGAGTCATGTGATATGTGAATGACATAATATAAACCCTAAGGAAAGGGCATTTAGTGAATCAAGTATTTTCATATCAGTGTTTCTCAATAGAAGTTGTAGTGATGCTTAGCAGTTCAGTTTTTGATACATATTACAGATGAAATGAACTATTTACACATTTAAACTAAGAAATGTTGATGTAATGACTGATCCGTGAATTTAAAGAGTGTATTAGACATTTATATTCACTGAACATTTTTCCTTCATAAGATGGCCTACTCTATGAGGAGGAAATGACTTTGCGACTGGAGGTATTCCAGATCGAGGTAAGACAGATCATACCAGTAGAGTGTAGGGGTCTTAAACAGTAGGGCAGACTCCTTATGATTGTAGGGATGCCAGTGGTACCTGTGTTACGAGTTGTGTCAATTAGTGGACATCTTTGGTAGGTTCACTGGTGCACAACAATTAGAGGGCTTTGGCTCCCTACCTTACTACCCAATGTTGAGAGGAGGAGTTCAGATATTCGACCGTTCCTATTAGACACTAAGAGCTAGACGTGGAAAGGCCTATTGTAGATGGGGTCTTACTCAAGGCATATACTTAGGAACCCAGGCATGCTTCTAAGTCTTGTGCGGTTAGATGTAGCTTTCTATGATGCTTTCACAAGCCGTGGTACACTTCATGTGGGCTCAGGGCATAATAATATGAATGAGAGATTAATCAAGAGACTATAGCTATTCAATTATTCTTTATATGTCTATGAGTTATTAGTTCTCTTTGTGATTTATCATGCATGATCAAATATTGGTTCACCCTTGTAGATTATCAGAGTATCCTGCCATATATATGTCTATAAATGATTAGTACATGATAGCTAATTACTATTCAACTTTAAATTCAATTGCTCAATAATACATAATTTTACAATTAAAGTGCTTTAAATTGTTTCTTTGAAGTACTCATTCACTGAGCAAGTAGGCTCACCCCTCTACTCATTTTTTTAGAGAAACCATGTGGATTTGAAGAATTTCAATGCTAGATTAGATCTTCTAGAAGAGCTAAGTATCATATTAGTTAAGTTCAATTGGTCCATGTCACTCTAGGTCCTTGTATAGAAGTGAGAGAGTTGTAAATGATGATGTGTAACTTTGTTTCCTTAATAATAGAGATTGTATCTAATTATCATGTCACATATACATGGAAGTTTGAGAAATAGAATGAATTTTTAGATACGTATCTTTACTTTTGAAATCATATTATAGTAAACAAACTTTAAATCTCCTTGTATAGTTAATTTATGGGATTGAAAGTGAGAAAACAAAAAGTTTGAAATTGGAAGGAAAATAATAAAAAGTTAAAGGTGTTCTTAGTATAGTATTTAATCCTAAACTTATTCCCTAATCTCAAAATTAGTGATTATCCTGAGATGTGGGGTGTAAGAACTTGGTATTAGAGCGTAGGCTGAGTCGTCAGGGACCATTAGGATAGAAAGTTAGAGTCCTACGTGTGGCAGTTAGGAGGTGATGTGTCGATTGATCTGGGAAGTCTGAGTATTTGTATACCCTAGCCCAATATCTAAATACTTAGGTTAACCAATATCATGCTACTCTGTCTATTATTCTCTAGATGTCCTGGATAGGTATGCAAAGGGAGGATGGGATAGAGAGAAACCCTAGAAATATTAGGGGTAGAAGACCATAAATTAATGAATGAGTAAGCACATAAAGATAGAATGAGTTACAATTTTTATCTTATATTGTTGTTTTGAATGGAGATCAATATAAATTATCTTATATATTTTTATCTAATTATTCAAATTTTAGAAATATGTAAAGTTAGTTAAAATTGTTGTACACTATGAAGTTTCTTCACTTATTGTTTCCATTCTTTGTATTAAGTAGACAAAAATGATCTTTAAATTAGTTTTCCCTTGAATCTCTAATTCATTTTTGGGGCCCTCAGATAAGAAACCCGAACAAGGGAATGAAGGAAGAGGGAATATAGATACAAGACATAAATTAGTATGTAACATACAAAATGAAGAAGAAAGGATTGATAAAGAGAGTTAAATTGTATAAACAATTGAGGAACTTTATTCAATTTGAATTCAAGGAAAGATAAGAGAAAACTACATAGGAAGACAAGATAGAAACAATAAATTATGATGAATGGATTCTATAATTGAGTAAATGTATTTATGTACTCCAACACAAATGGAAAATAGGAGAAAAGAGTTAAGTATAGAATAAGTACATAGAAGTGGAGAACTTTCAGAAGAACTGAAGTAAAGAGAACAAGATGAGCATGTAAATTATAAGACTAGGATAAGAAACTCACATGAAACAAACAGAAATGTTAGATATGATGAGTTTGATTAAGGAAGGAGGGTTACATGATATAGTTGAGATCATGGAATGTGTATTTATATTATGAACTCTAATGCATCCATCCTTACTACCTTTTGATTCAAAGTCTCTATAGAGTAACAACCTAGTTTCCATCAAATGTATTCAAATTGTTCCTAGTAATGAAATGGAACTAGTTCTTAAAAGAAGAACAAAGGTGAAACTACATAAATAGACAAGTCATATAAAGGTAAATTAAATTGAAATAAAAAAAGCTTGATTTAAAGAGAAACTATTTTTGAACCTGCATGATACGTTTGATTTGAAACAAAGGACATACAATGTACTAAACATTAGTTGAAACTAGAAGGTATAATTTGATTTGGAATTTCAACTTCACATTAGTAAAATGATAACAATATATATATGTGACATGCAATACATAATCATACACATGAGTGAGAAACATGATTGTAAGAGATAATTAGAAGTTTTAGATGATATCAGAAAGAGTAATATATAGTAATAGGATGATAGAAACTAAAGAAGGGTTGAAACGTGATGGAGTAACATAGATTATAAAAGAGAGAGTTTGTGAGATGTGAGAAAATGCTATATAGTATAGTCTCCTAGATGATGACTAATTTAACCTAGATATGAGAAATGTGTTAAGTGAATACTGAATACTAGAATTCTAAATCTTAAAATCATCTTCTCTTTTATATCTTCCTTAATGAGAGAAATGTTGGAATGAAGTGATAAGATAAGGATCACTTTACTGAACTTCAAGAGGGATAAAGTCTGCATTTCAAAATAAGAGAGTAAAATCATATCACAACAAGCTCATGTTACCGAATAATGATCAAACCCTAAAATGGTTTGGGTTGTAGTCAAGGGATGTCACTAGTGATTTGACCTTGAGTGCTAACATCTCTATAAAATAAAATCCTGAGATCAACAATATGAGAAGAAACTAAAAATTATAGTAACCCAAGGTGTATGGATTGTAGATGATAAATATAGATAACAATATGGAAATGACTAAGAAAGGAGGATAAGAAATAGATTTGAAATGTAAGAAGTGTGGTTTGAATTGAAGTAGAAGTGGAACATTAGTAAACTGTGATCTAAAATAAATCTAGTAATAAAAACATGATGAATAATCCATTATTACTTTGACTATTTCATATTATAGATTATTATTCTATATGATCAAATGAGAAGGATAATTAAGAAGCAGAAATTAGTGATGAATAAGAAGAGAACTTTGAGAGAGAAGAAAAAGTCTTTCAGTAATACATGAATTTGTTTTCAAAAGTAGAATTTGTTGAAGATATATCAAGGGATGTAAATTTGTTTCACATAAGATTTTAGTTGTACATGCGCAAGGAACATATTAATTGAAACTGTTTGATGGTTTTAGTCATTCATACCAATATTCTAGCTGGCATAGTACAATTACTAATAAATCTAGTATTGTAGCTTATGAATGATTTGATATCTGTGTAGCATAATAGTAAACTTCAAAACAATAGAGTGAACTCTCTTTAGTAACTTATATGTGAGAAAGAACAATAGTACACATTTTACAGTATAAATTGACATAGTTGGATCAAATTACTAGTTTTAAGGTAACACCTCAAGGGAGAATGATATGATTGAAAATGGTTGATTTCTCTCTTTTTCCTAATATTCATTGTGACATAGAAATTTCTTTTATGGTCATTGAGAAGTCTTGTTTTAAATTTGTTGTGATTATAAGAGAAGCAAACGACTCAATGCTAAAAACATTATTCACATATGAAATACAATAATGTAGTTATGTATAAGATTTCAGAATTTTGAAAGAAACATTGAATGTACTTTTCCTATTTATTTAAGTTTCCAGGATGAAACCTTTTAAGGGGACATGAATTGTTCTGACCGCGTCTGAGATTAATAGGTAAACTAGGATTTACCTAAATGTTTACATGCTTTATTAGGTTGATCATTCGTTAAATCCAATTAAGGATGGTAGCTCAATTTTCATGTATTAAACATATTGCGAAATCCTAGCGTGCCTTCATTTTGAATAGTGAGGGTTTGATAAGTATAAACTATAGTTGGCTGCAATTAGGGTTTTTGTCCAACACTCCCGTGCTTGGGTGGAATGGTTGAGGTGATCAAAGAGAGTGTGAAGATAGGAGTTGGTGTCTTGGGTAGAACGGATGCACTGGTAGCATGGTCATGGTGGGTAGCATGTCAGTTTAAGGTTGTTGGTGGCACAGGCATTCTAGACCACATGACCATTTTAAAGGAATCAAAGTTAGCTATTTTTGTACTCAAATATAATGGACTCAAGGCACCATGGCCATGGAAGAAATCATGTACATTCTGGATCCATATTAGTGTGGACGTTGTAACTTGCACGACCATTCTGGACATGTGTAAGTCATTCCATTGTTCAACCATCTATTCTATGGACTACAATATAGCCGTACACAATTTTATTTGTATTTATTTATTTGTAGCTCAAAATAATCTAGAATTTTTTATCAAGCTCTTAAACTCAATGAAAAACATTATGATAATTTTTCCTAATTTTTGTATGAGGTTTGACCTATTAACTAAACAAGCTACAATAAAATTTGATTGTAAGAAAATTTTGTTCAAATAAAAGAAAGTGTAAGTAGGGTCAGTTTGTAATCGACCCAAGCAACTTAATTTCCCTGTATGATCAACCTAACACACTAGTAGCTCTCGTATTTCATGATTCATTCCAGATAAAGGAAATCCTAGACCAAGAGAGAGGGAGATTTAGGGTTTGGATGGAGAAAGTGGTGAATATGTCGACCTAGGGTTTCTCTTCCTAGAGTTGATAAAATCAAGTAAGTATGTCATCTCTACATAGATTTTCTTGATGATTGTTCTCTCACATGTCAAAATTTAGACCCTGATCTGATTTGATTCGAGATGATATCAAATATCTACCTTTTCTCTGTAATTCTTCAGTCTTAAGGTTTCTGAGTTGAAAGGAATAAGAAAGTGGTTATTTTTTAGGGTTTTGATATGAATTCAAGAATTTCAGATGTAGGGTTACGTTTTTAAGGTTTTTCACACCTTAGGTGAGTGGGTACTTCCTTTAAACAATAGATAGCATGAAATTGGATTAAATCCTCATTAATCTTCAATCCCTTTATATGCAACTACAAACCCTAAGTTTTCATTTTTGTTTAAGCTTATGAAAGATGAACTAGGAATGGATTGTTTCCCTATTGTAATGATTTTTAGATGATAAAATCATATTAGAAATGGATACAAATAATCTAAAATAGAATTCCTAAAGTTCTTGTATAAGTTATAAAGATATACTAAAATCTAGGGTTTTTGGTTCTTCTAAAATTTTTGTATAATTAGATAAAGGACTTTTCCTATTTGAATCTCTTTGTTTATCTTAATGTGTAGTACATATATGTCAGATGCTATCTTGGATTTCATTTTATGTTATCAGTATTTTCTTAGTATCTTCATATAGAGGGTGAAACCCTAGATGAATGGAAAGTTAAAAATTTGCAAATAGAGATCATGAAATTCAATTGATATGATCCTTTTATCATTATAATTCATTTATTCAAGGTTATTATTGATGAATGTTATTTTAGTGAATGGTGTGGAAACCTTAATTTAGTTCATTCTAGGGTTTCATATATATGTTTGGTTATATGTGAACTTTTGAAAGTAGTCTTTATTCAGTGAAATTTTATGACGCATTAAATTCTTATGTGAGTCAAGGATATGTTAATGAAGCAAATGAAACCCAAATGATAGGGCATTTAGTGAATAAACTATTTTCATATCAGTGTTTCTCAGTAGGAGATATGGTGATGCTCATCAGCTCAATTTACAATACACATTGCATATTATCTATGAAATGAATTTTGTACAAAGTTAAACTAAGAAATGTTGATGTGATGATTGAATTGTGAGTTTAAAGAGTGAAATAGACATTTAGATGACCTAAACACTGTAGAATCCTTTGCAAGATGGCCTAAGCTGCGAGGAGGAAATGGTTCCTGACTAGAGGTAGTCTAGATCGAGATAAGTTAGATTGTACCAGTACAATGTGGGTGTCTTAACCAATAGGGCAACCTCTTTATATTGTGTGGTACCCAACACCAACTGGGGATTCCAGTGGTACTTGGGTAATGAGTCTTTTGGTTTAGTGGACATCTTTGGTAGGTTCATTGGTGCACAATAAGACAGAGGGATTTGACTCCTTGGTTGAGTACCCAGTTTGAGAGGAGTGGAGATATACGGTCGCTCCCATTAGTCGCTAAGAGCCAGACGTGGTGATGCCCATTGTAGATGGCTTCTTACTTGAGAGACAGACTTCAGAACATAGGCATGCTTCTAAGTCTTATATAGTGAGATCATATCTTACTATGATGCTTTCACATGTTGTGGTACACTTGATGGGGGTTCAAGGCAAAATAAGATGAATGATATATTAATGAAGAGTGTGAAGTTATTCAATTATTTTTATTTTTATGATTTACTAGTTCTCTTTATGATTAAAAAAGCATGTTCAAATATTGATTCCCTCTTGTAGATACCTATAGTATCTTGTCATTTATATGTCTACAAATCATTAGTACATATATAGCTCATTATTGTTCTACTTCAATTTCAATTACTCAATAAGATATAATTTTGACAATAGAAGTGCTTTAAATTGTTTGTATGAAATACTCATTCACTGAGTGAGTAGGCTCACCCCTCTACTCACAAATTTTTAGGGAAACTATGGGATCTGAAGAATGTCAATGCCATAGTAGATCTGCCACAAGAACTAAGTATCAAATTAGTTATGTTGGATCAATTCCTGTCACTCTAGATCCTTGTAGAGAAGTGAGAGAGTTGTAAATAATGATGTGTAACTTTGTTTCCTTAATAATAGAGATTTTATTAATTTATCAAGTCGTATATACATTGAAGTGTGAGAAATAGAATGAATGTTTAGATATGTATCTTTATCATTGAAATCAGATTAGAGTAAAAAAACTTTAAATCCCCTTGTATTGTTAATTTAGGATATTGACTGTGAGAAAACAAAGAGTTTGAAATTGTAAGAAAAAAAATAAAAATTTAAGGGTGTTCTTTGTATTACATTTAATCCTCAACTTATTCCCTAATCTCATGATTAATGGTTATTGTGAGAAGTGGGTGTAATAGTGATGCTTTGGTTAAAACAAGGTTCATCCTATTTTTGTATGAAAAACTCATGGAAGGAAGTAGATGTCATGGTTTATTATGTTTTGTGATGGGTGAGAGTTAGGGTATGACTAAGGGATACTATGTCTCAAGACATAGAGTCTTTAAGATAGTGTTGAAGTTTGATTATGTTATGAGAATCATGTGGATAATCATATACTCATATGGTAGTGGAGTAGTCAGAGATAGGGGATGACCTTTCAATGGCTACATTTAAAACAAAAATTATGTCTCCCATATAATATTCTAGAGAAACAAGTCCATCTCAACCCAAAACCATATTAGTCTCATTCCTTATTTAAAAATAATTCTATAATTATCTCATTTATTATGATTTCCAACGTAAACAAATTCCAAACATCATCAAAATTGAATCACATGCCTAAAATATTATTTGAAAAATTATCATGTCCTTAGATACCCACATTGACCATTAACACTTTAAAGTGTTATTATAAAGACTTAGACTTCAATAATGTCTAATGAATATAATATTATAGCTAATTCTCTAAACATGACAAACATGCCTTATTTTCCATGAACTAGGAACGTGGTCAACATATTTCTCATATAATTGAATTACTAAAAAATCATGAAATTGGTCTAAATAATGTTGACATTTTCTAGGTATACAGACCTGAAAATGAGGATGTGGAAATCATCCCTTCCTAATAAGAAATGTTGTCCTTGAAACTTTAATGATTGAAAATCTCTAGATATTGTCAACATTTTTGTAACATACAAAAACTTAGGTACATATTCAATTTTCCCCATTATGATGTGAACAACAATGTGATAAGTGCAAGTGTTGCTCTACATCATCCTCATGGGAAGTGCTATGGTGGGAACCCTGCACCATAAAGAGAGGGAAGGTCAATAATATGCCATCAGTGTGGTCATGTTGTACACTTCAAGCCCTAGTGCCCTCAGCTGCATCAACACCCTATTCATGTGCAGTAGCCTACAAAATAGGCACAAATTCATCCAAGTCCTCCTCCAAGGAACAATAATATGACACCCTATAGTGAAGAGGCTTGCTAGGCATGTCTTCTCCATAGATGTTTTGGATGTTGTTAATGATAATGACGTGATTTAAGGTATTCTATGTATAAATCTACATCCTAATAAAGCTTTGTTTGACTCTAGATCTTCAAATACCTTTATATCTTCTAAACTTGTTGAGATGTTAGATCTACAACCTACATATATGGACTTTGTTTTCTACACCCACATCCCACAATATCTAATCATGAAATTAGGGCATAAGTTGTGGACTAAACATAATACAAAGATCACTCCTAACTTTTTGTTTGATTTTAAACTCTTTGTTTTATCTCATTCAATCACATAAACAAACTTTATAATGGAATTGAACCTTTATTTCTCTAATATGATTTCAATAATAAAGATACATATTAAACAATCATTATGTTTCTCACACTTACATGTACATATGCCTTGATTATTATATACAAACTCTATTAGTAAGGAAACAAAGTAACACATCATTATTCACAACTCTTACCATTCTTTACTAGGACCTAGAGTGGAATTAACTGACTCAACTTCACTAATATGATACTTAGCTCTCATGACAGATCTACTCTTCCATTGACTTTCCTCAATCCACATGATTTCCCTAAAAATTTGTGAGTATAGGGGTGAGCCTACTTGCTCACTGAATGAGTAATTCAAGGAAATAGTTTAAAGCACTTTAACAGTCGAAGGTATATTATTAACCAAACGGTAATGAACTATAGAGGAACTAATCATTCATAAACATATATTGTCGATAAGGTATGACCAAAGAGCTAATCATATAATAATTTACATGTCATAATTACCTAAAAGGATTTGATTATTATTATTATTATTATTATTATTATTAAAGGCAAGCTTCCAATTCATCTGTTTCACTCAGTTATGAGATAATAAGGAGACAAAGTGAATGTATAGAGAATAGTATTACTCAATGATGTATGTCTTCAAG
Source organism: Alisma plantago-aquatica (assembly GCA_963693085.1). Lineage (NCBI taxonomy): Eukaryota > Viridiplantae > Streptophyta > Magnoliopsida > Alismatales > Alismataceae > Alisma > Alisma plantago-aquatica. The sequence continues at coordinate 221,862,880 of OY856415.1, forward strand.
TATTAGACTTGTGGAAATGAGACCATATGGATGTCAATAGTAAACATAAATATTCTCAATGTGTCCCTACTTGGTTGTTATTGTGGAAGGTAGATGGACACCAGTAACACATAAGACTAGTGTGTGAGTTGGTTGATGAGTGAGTCTCACTAAGTCATGATATGGTAATATCAAACCAATCACACAGATAAATGCTAGGGGACAGTGTATCAGACAGACCCACCTTGAGAAGTGACACATAGAAACCATAATTGGTGGTCATAGTCACATCTCATAGTGAATGTGGTGATTGTGATTCTTAGACCTAAAATCACTACACTCGTCACATGTTGTTAGGTACGCTTTGACATCATCAAACACAGTCTTGAGACATGGGTTGTTATATCGATGATGATTGGGTGACTTTAACACATTGGGATAAACTATCAGTGATAGATATGGGATTTGTCCCTCCTACTAGACTATGATATCTTGGACACTTGATAAGCGAGACTGGGAAACACATGTGCATGCACATGTGAATCAATATGTGATACTGACGTCACATTATCTCAAACAATCTGCTCTTGGTTCAAGGAACATGATTTGAACATTGAAAGGGTGACTTTCCATTCCTTGAGTTCACTCTAGATGTTAGAGACAAAGGAATTCTACAATCACTACAACACCTTGCATAGATTGTAGGTTGAAGTTATTCTCCAACTTTCCATTCACTCGGGTAGCACTGATGTGTGACTAGGCACCACTCTCTGCTTGTGATGTCATAAGCAAGTTATGTACATTAACTACCAATGTGACATGGGATCTATAGGGTCACACACATAGGAACTCATCTAGAAAAGGAGTTTGATCTCGAATGACAATTGGATTGATTACTAAAGTGTTTAGGTACTCAATTCATGCAACAGATCAACTGATTGGATGACTGGTCTGCCAAATGACCATCTCATTGTGTGAGATGGCCGTTTGGGTAGCCATACGGGCGTCTCAACTATTGAGATAGCCCTTTGGGTTGTCAGGGTGATTAGAGTTTAAATGGCTTAGTTCTGCCTTTGAACCGACCATTTCAATGTGATTGAACTGACCGACTCATCTCGACTTACTAGACAGGTGTATGGGTGAGCGAGACGGGGGTATCACCTAGGTGAGATGGCCCTGTTGGGTTAAATGAAGGTTCGGGATATTTCCTAAATAGTTTCAATTGTACTTTACTTGAGGTACAAGCAAATTAATATGTGATATTAATTGGAATCGAAATTGCCAAATTTGTATCCAATTGGGAAATTTTGAAGCAGTCGTTTGGCAGTGCGAGACGACTATCTCACACACCAGATGACTATTTGGGCGTGCCAGATGACCGTTTGGCATCTTACAGGTTGTGAAAGTTCACTTTTTCTAGTGCCTTCCACTTCCATGCAATCCCATTTAGATTGGAAACCCTGGCCCAAACTCACCTATAAAAGGAGGGGTACCAGGGGCTTCACAAGATACAACATAAAAAAAATTGAGAATCAATTCCTCTGACAACTATTTTCCTCCACGGTTGTTGTAACTGAGAGAGCTCAGGCAAGTACTATCCGACTGGGAGGGATATCCATGGGAGAGAACAACTGATATTGTCGTTGTGGGAGAGTAGGTTAGTGACTAGTACACCAATGGGAGGGACAACTCCTTCTTGTCCATTATTCATAAACGACATGAGTTCTAGTTGGTCTGTGTGGACTACTCTAGAGGCATGCGTCCTTTGTCTTCTTCTCAAAGAGAAACCTACAGTCTGTGGTGAGACCACCAGAATCATTGCATAGGTTGAGCAGCCAACTATTCTTGGTGAAGACTAGGAGCTGCACAACCACCTTCTAAGAGAAACTTGTCAACAATTGTAGAGAAACGAGTCTTATTGTTAGACTTGCTGCAGGACTAGGTATAACTCGCTAAAACCATCCTTCCTATTTCATTGCAATTGATGCAATCTTCCTATTATGGGAATGCAAATAGATAAAAAAAATTTCACTACTATACTATGTGCCCGCATTTCCCAACAGTGGTATTAGAGCCACGTCAATTTACTATATTTTAGGATAATTGATATGATCAAAATTTTGGTTTTATCATTTATTTATTGCATACGATGTGAATATTTAAACAAATATCATATGTTTATCTGATCAAAGACCACATAATCCCAAACTAATATATATATATATATATATATATATATACATACATATATATATATATGCAATTTATGTGCATCACCCTAAAAGAAGTTTTATGGTGGTTGTGTAGCATGGCTATGGCCAATACCCTTTATCTGTGTGTGGTTGGATGGCTTGGTTCTTGTTTATCTTGGTCTACGTATCGAGCCTCTACCTCCCTCTTCCCAATGTAAAGTTAATGCTTTCCTACCTTTTCTCCCCTCGAATGTGACTCGAGATTTCTCTTATTCAATGTAATAAAGTAGCAATAGGATAATTGCTTTTCATGCAACGATGAGGAAGATATTCATCGCTAGTTGACATGACCAGTTTGTGAGGACCATGGAGGACACAAAGATGGAACTAGATGACTGCCTGGGGGGTCCAACTGACCGTTTGAAAGGAGTCCAAACATTGGTTGGATAGGAGGCCAGACGACCATCCCAGTAGGCCTAACCGACCATTTGGAAGGAGTCCAAAAATTGGCTGGACAGGAGGACCAACCGATCGGCCAAGAGGCGATACGACCGGTTCAAGGGTTGAACTGATTTACCCATATTGGCAAGCACATGTATACACCAACAACAAGTTCATACATGTGATGTGATGATTGACCTAGGTGGTAGTAATTCCTTGTGGCTCCAAGGAATTATAAGTAGACATGGCCATAAACATTCCTTTTTCTTTATATTGCATATTTATGTTGTGGGATATAGCATGTATATGGTACATACTATATAAGTGGTGATTGGATATATATATATATATATATATATATATATATATATATATATATATATATAGACACACATATATAATATATATATATATATCCCTCAATCAAACATATTAAGTTTAAGATGCTTTCCAATAGAAATACACATGGAAAACTTGTTCGGCTAAGAGCATGCTACGCTCTACGTGGCACACCATCTACCTTGTGGAAGTATGATGGTAATAATGTAGGTTCTGCCTCCATGGGGTGCATTTTTATCATATTGGCTATTGGGTCAAGCTTAATTAGAGAATCTCAGAGCATCTAGGCCCAGAAGCATGTAGATAATTATGGCACAGAGTTGCACATATTATCTATCTATAATTGCATATGATGAAATTGAAAAAAGTTGCCTACCTTGATGATTGACTGTGTTTACAGTGTTGATCGGGCCACAACTGAATTATTTTGGGTCTTGCTCAATAGAAATTGGTTTTTTGTAATTTTCTGAATTGGTACTTGATGGTTATCAATTTGAACAAAATAATGAGAATGATAATGTATTAAAGACCTAATTATTATCACCCAAACTTTAAATGAATCAAATAAAAAATGAGTTTTTGAAAAAAATGCAAATTCGTTTGTAGAATCAATTAGAAATAAATAACAATCACTTTTCTCTATGATCGGTACTTGAGAAGCACATAATTGATGTGAACAACTTCCACGACTAGTTTAGGACATTGAGAATCTTTCTCACATAGGAGCGTAAGCTCTCTATCTTGGAAATGCAAGAACCAGAGGAACCGACTCAAAATGCTCCAAGGGATGACAAGGATGCTTCCAAGAAGTATGCTAAAGATGAAGTGGATGTCAAGTGTCTAATTCTATGCTCCATGAACTATGAGTTGCAGAGGAAGCATGAGAACATGGATGTGATTGAGATGGTCATGCATCTCAAGAACATGTTCCAAGATCAGGCAAGACAAAAGAGATACGATGTCTCTAAGGCACTATTCAAATGTAACATGACAGAAGGAGATCCAATAGGTCTTCTTGTTCTCAAGCTGATTGGGTATGTGGAGAACCTTGCAAGACTAGGATTCCCCTTGGGACAAGAGTTGCCCACTGACGTGATTTTGCAGTCTCTGCTAGATTCATATAGTTAGTTTGTCATGAACTACAACATGAATGACTTTGAAAAACCGTTGACTGAGTTGTTGGACATTTTGAGAACAACTGAGACACAAATGAAGAAAGACAATCCCAAGTCTATGATGATGATCATCAATACAAAGGGGAAGTCTAAAGGTAAAGGCAAAGCTAAGAAAGGTTCTAAAGCTAGCCAGAAGCCCAAGTCTTCAGATCTCAAAGCAAGTGGAGGGGTAAAGAAAATAAGAGGCAAATGTCACCATTGTCAACATCCTGGACATTGGAAGAGAAATTGCTCACTCTAGATTTATAAATTAAAGAAAAATAAGGATGGCACTGAGGCCTCAACTTTAGGTATAAACATTATAAGATAAATTTGATTACTCCCTAGTTTTGGTATGTGATACCAAATAGAGATCTGTCATATTGATGTGTAGGATCTGACAACAAGTAAAAGCCTTCATGGAAGGACAAATGTGGACAAGGAAGAGCAAGTGTTGTGGAAGCTTTAGTTTACATTTAAATTTATCTTACACCAATGGGCATGTAATAGAGTTATTAGAATTTCTATTTCATTATTCCATAAGAAACACTTTACTTTAGAGCATCGTGTATGAAAAGGATGATATATCAATAAAGTATGAGATTTTGTTTCTATTTCAAAAGATATGATCTTGAATGGCAATGCCCAAATATCTAATGATCTTTACTTTGAAAGAATCATGGATAATGTATATAACATTGATACCAAAATATTATAATTGATAAACTCAAGATTATCATTAGAAAATAGTCACCTTGGATGTATATATGAGGAGTGTATGTCTAGAATACATTTTGATGTTAATCTAGACTCCCTTGGTTGATGAACCTAAGGAAATGTGCAAATCTTACTTGTACATAAGGTGACATAACATCCTTCACTAGATGTAGTGGGAGGATAAGTTTTCCACTAGACCTCATACATATGATGCATGAAGATCTTATAGAATGATTGCTATAGATAATTTCTTATACCTCATTCCATTTACTGGTAATATGACGACATGTACTCAATAGAATAAAAATCTCTTGAAGTGTTCAAAGATATTATAAATGAAGTATAATTTTGATAAAAGTATTAAAATTTGATGGGATCAAATGTTAAATACTTTGTATCAAGATCTTGAGAACCTTCAAAGGAAAAAACTGTGATAATGTATTACAAGTCAAATCCATCTGAACAAGATGATGTGTTAGAGTGAAGGAACTATACCATGATGAGTCATGATATAATTATCAATTAAGCTAATATTCTTGTATCCTCATAAACAGAAAACTATCACTAAATGATGTACCCTCTAAATGGTTTATAAGACATCATATATGATATGATTTGGGAATGTCCCAATATCTCTAAAGGATTGAAATCTACATTATGAAAGTATTTTCTTGAAGAAGGTTTGCCCAAAAACCATAATTGTTGAATGTTTCTATAATCCCAATCCAATAATAAAAGTGTTTTGTTGATAGAATAACTGAGTTCCTAAAGAATTAGTGGGAGTAAAAGAAAAACTTGAAATGTTTGAGATCAACAAAGAGGTACAATAAGAACTAAGAGAATCACAGGTTGTTGTGGAATCTCAAGTTCATCATGTAACACTTAATAAAATAGTTCTAGTAAAACATGTCTGAGATTGGAGTATTGTAAATCCAACAATTCAGATAGGTTGGGCATAATAGGATGAGCCAACTAATCAACTAGAAGCTATTGAATACCATGATCTGAGTAGGTGGCTTAAGGCCACCATGGGATCCACGTAAACTAGCAAGGTGGGACCTTGGTAGTGCCACCTAAAGGGTAATACCTAAGAGGTGCAGTAGGGTCTTGTAGCAAAGACCTACATGGATAACATAAAAAGGACACATTGGTTGAATAGTTTTTCAAATTAGTTCAAGTTGTTGAACATAACAAAAATTTCTTTACCAATTGTCATGCTTGTTGTTGTAGTTGAAATAGACTAAGATATTTGGAACATAAAGATAAAACCACATTCCTTTAATGGAATACACCAGAGTATGTGTATATGACACAACTTAAGGGTTTTATAACTTCAAGAATGCAAATAAAGTCTATAAACTACAAAGTTCAATCTGGGATTGAAACAAGCATCTTAGATATAGGGTCTTTTGATTTGATAAGATAGTCAAAGAGTTTGACTTGAATCAAGGTAAATGATGAAATTTGTGATTACAAAACATTTAGTGGGAGCATATATGTATATACCACACATAATGAGGAATGACATATCAATATTGTGGATATTGAGATCTGGTATGAAAACTCCTTCAACCTAAGGGATTAAGTGAAACATCTTATAAGATAAGGATAAAGGCCTATGGGATAATTCTTGAATGTCTCACAAAGGAAATTTGAGCACTTACAATAGCAATGTGTTGAAAGAGTTCAACATAGAAGGATTCAATGAGAGAGAATATGAATTGGTCTCTCATTAACTTAAAGTTCCAATTCTTGTGAAGAATGGAAATAACATGATAAGACACCATAGTCTATAACAATGGATCTATCATGAATGATATTATCCCATATAGTCTTGTATGTACTGGACATGAAAAGATAATTCCAATAAGGGTTATTGGAATGCCATTAAGACATCCACGAGTACGTGTGAAGTACTTAAGGATAAATTGATAGTCAATAAGGATAGCAATAAAAGGAAGAGTTGGATGTAAAGAGTTACATCGATGCAATGAAAAAATGATCACAATAAAATATGTTTGATTTAAAAGGAGAAATGTTGTTAGTTGGAAGGGTTCCGAACTAACAACCATTAATTCTATTCTACAATAGAAGTCAAGTATACTTGTGTTGTGAACATAGAATGATACTACATGGATCAAAAGGTTCATGTTATGAACTTATAGATGTTCTAAACATTGATAACTCAATAGAAGTACTAGGACAACAATGAAGCTAAGTGTTAGGCAAGGAATATCAAATACCATATTACGGTAGTTTCATCTCAGAGCGAAGAGATAAGAAACGTGCTACATACCAACAAATAGCAATGTGCTGCTAACCTACTGAATCAACACTAGCATAGCAGAAGCATGTAGGACATGTTTAGATCACCAAGAATATGATTCATGGGTGATTGGCTCTAAGTGCAAGTGGGAATCTATTGGTAAGGTATACCCATAGATCCAATCATATAATGATTGACATGACATAATTACATAAAAGAATTTGAATAATAATAATAAGGAAGCTGTCTTTGGGATTGGGGCTTCCAAGGCCCCCAGACCAGATGGTTTCAATGCTCGGTTCTTCCAAGCTATGTGGCCGGTTATTAAAGATGACATATGCCGTGCTGTCCGATGGTTCCTGGTTGGTGGGAAGATGCTTAGAAGCACTAATCATACTTTCCTCAGGCTTGTACTGAAGAAATATGTAGTGGAATCTATGGGGGACACCAGACCTATAGCTTACTGTTCGATTATGTATAAGATTATCTCCAAATTATTAGCTGGCAGATTGCAAAAGATTCTTCCTCTTGTGATATCCCCGGCCCAGGCAACATTCATTAAGGGATGCAGTATTGCTGATTGTGCCCTCCTGGTATCAGAATATATGCTCGACTTTGGTGTAAAGAATAGATCAAGGAAAGTATGCGTTAAGTTGGACTTAGTGATGGCATATGATAATCTCAGGTGGGATGCACTTTGGAGGATCATGGAATCAATGGGGTTCTCTAGCAGATGGATAAATCTCATTAAAGAGTCTGTGATGACTACTTCTTTCTCGGTGTTGGTGAATGGCAACCCATTTGGTATGTTTATGGCATCTAACGGACTGAGGCAAGGTGACCCTCTCTCCCCACTGTTGTTCTCCATTGCGATGGAAGGCATATCCTATCTAGTGGATGATGCTTAGAACTTGAAGAAGCTGGTTAGCTTTACACATGGTGGTTATAAGGTCAATCCTCACATGATTTATGCGGATGATGTCCTCTTCTTCCTGTCTGGGAATGTGAGAAACCTTAGGTTCTTTCGTAGACTCATGGATCAGTTTGGCGACCTGTCTGGGTTATACATGAGCCAAATCAAGTCTCATGTGTTCTTCTCCCGGTCTTGTGACCCCCACCGTGGTTGGCTCAAATAGGCCATTGGCCTTGAGGAAGGGCAGCTTCCAACAAGGTATTTGGGTATTCCCCTTTGTGGCGGTAAGCCCAAAGGTAGGCACTTCAATGGTTGTGTTGACGGGCTGAGAAATAAGATCAACAGTTGGATAGGCATCTGTGTTTCTATGGCGGGCAGGTTGGTCCTATGTAGATCTGTTTTGGCTGGCACTATTAGGTTTTGGTGTATGCAGTTTGAGCTCCCTCCTTACATCCTGGATAAATTCCGTAGCATTATGGCTTCGTTTATTTGGGGCGGCAAGTTCCATGTTGTGCGGTGGGCTGCTGTGGCTAGGAGATTTGAGGAGGGTGGTCTCAACATCCCTGACCCCGGCAGGATGGCATTTGTAGCCACTGTGAAGAGGATTGATAAATTCTTGAGATCGGAAACGAGCTGGAGCAAGTGGATGCACAGCAGGTATGGGGATGATTTGGGTGTGCTCGGATCTAACCCGTCTAGAACCTAGCACTGTATGTGGAAGACTTGGCCGCTAGTTGCTGCTGACTATAGGCTCTCTGATGGCTGTTGGGCTCTATGGGATGATCAGATCATTCCTTGGGTGCTCCCCCACTCCCATACACCGCAGGTCCCTTGGTATCCCATCTTGTGGGGGAGGGGACATGTCCCCAAATGGAGTTGCTTCTCTTTCAGAGCTATCTTGGAGAAGCTACCCACAAAAGATCGGCTGATTAAATGGGGGCTCAGTGCTGAACCAAGATGTGCTCTTTGTAATCTGAATGACGAAACACACAAGCACTTGTTCTTTGAATGTGAATACATCAAGTATATGTGGAGTAGAATGTGGCTAAATATGGGTTGGGGGGGTACTTCTCCTAATTCGTTAGATGATGGGATATCTATAGCTCTAGACCGAACCAAAGATGTGGATCACCTCTGACCCTTTGTGGGTATCTGTGTCACTGGCTTGTGCTTCCTTATCTGGGAGGAGCGCAATAGAAGATGCCATGGTAAAGGAGAAACCGATAGATATGCCCTTTTTGATAGATATGTTGCACATCTAGGCAGGGTGGTTAAAGCCAAGCCTAAGATGATGAGAGGGATTAGCACAATGATCCTCAGTCAGTGGGATTTTGTATAACCCACTTGTACAGTATATGAGGCTTGCCTCTATAATCCTTTTTTTGTTATAATAATATTTTACCCACTCCAAAATAAATAAATAATAATAATATTAATAATAAAGGCGAGCTTCCAATTTATCAGTTTCACTAAGTTATGAGATAATGAACAGACGAAGTGAATGTCTAGAGAATAATATTACTTAGTGACATATGTCTTCAACTATTAGCCTTGTGGAAATGAGACCATACAAATGTCAAGAGTAAATATACATATTCTCAATATGTCCCTCGTCGGTTGTTAATATGGAAGGTAGATAGACACCAGTAACACATAAGACTAGAGTGTGAGTTGGTTGATGATCAAGTCTCACTAGGTCATGATATATATCAAACCAATCACACATATACATGTTAGGCAACAATGTATCAGATAGACACGCCTTTAGAAGTGACACATGGAAACCATAGTTGGTGGCCATAGTCACATCTCATAGTTAAGGTGGTAATTGTGATTCTTAGACCTGAAATATCTACACTCATCACATGTCATTGGGTACAATTTGACATCATCAAATGTAGTTCTGAAACATGGCTTGTTATAACAGTGATGATTGGGTAACTTTGACACATGGGGATAGACTGTGAGTGATAGATATGGGATTTGTCTGTCCTACTAGAGCATGTTATCTTAGCAACTTGATAAGAAAGACTGAGAAACACATCTACATGCATATGTGAATCAACATGTGATACTGAGGTCACATTATCTCATACGGTCTGCTCTTCGTTCAAGGAACATGAGTTGAATGTTGAAAGGGTGACTTTCCATGTATTGAGTTCACTCTAAATGTCAGAGATAAAGGAATTATATGATCACTGCAACACCTTACACATGTTGTAGGTTAAAGTTTTTCTCCAACTTTCCATTCACTTGGATAGCAGTGATGTGTGACTATGCACCACTCTCTACTTGTGATTTCATAATCATGTTATGGACATTCACCGCCAACATGACATGGGACCTATAGGGTCACACATATAGGAACTCGTCTGGAAAAGGGGTTTGATCTTGAATGACAATTGGGTTGATTACTAAAGTGTTTAAGTATTCAATTCACACAACAAATCGACTGATTGGCTGGTTGGTCTACCAAATGACCATCTCACTATGTGAAATGGCCATTTGGGCAGCCAGATAGGCATATCAAGTGTTGGGACAACTGTTTGGGTTTACTAGGGTGATCAAAGTTCGAATTGGCTTAGTTTGACCCTTAAACCGATTGGTTCAATGTGACTGAACCTATCAGCTCATATTGACTCACCAGACGAATGTCTGGGTGAGAGAGATAGGCATCTTGCCTGGGGGAGATGGACCATTTGGGTTGTACTAAGGTTCATGATGTTTCTTGAATAGTTTTGATTGTACTTTACTTGGGGTACAAGCAAATTAATATGTGATATTATTTGGAATTGAAATTGCCAAATTTATATCCAATCAGGAAACCATCAAACGGTTGTTTGGCACTGTGATATGACCGTCTCGTACACTAGACAGCTGTCTAGGTGTCCTAGATGACCATTTGACATCCCTTAGGTTTTGAAAGTTCAAGTTCTTCTGGTCCCATCTACTTCCACGCTATCCCATATAGATTGGAAACCTTGGACCAAACCCCGCCTATAAAAGGAGGGGTATTGGGGGCTTCATAAGATACAACACCAACAACTAATAATTAGTTCCTATGATGATTTTTGTCATCTTTAGTTGAGGTAACTGAGAGATCCCAGGCAAGTCCTATCCAACTGGGAGGGATAGCCATAGGAGATAACAATTGATAGTTTCCGTTGTGGGAGAGCAAGTTGGTGACTAATACACCAACGGGAGGGACAACTCCTTCATGTATGTTCTTGGTGAATAGCAGGATATCTAAGTGGTATGTGTGTACTACTCTAAAGCATGATTCCTTTGGATTCTTCTCGAATAACAAAGTCAACCTGCAGTCTGTGGAGAGACCAACAAAGTCGTTGTAGAGGTTGCAGAGACAACTATTCGTGGTGAAGACCAGGAACTGCACAACCACCACAAGAAAACTTGTCAGCAGTTGAAAATAGGTACGTTTTTTCATTGGAATTGTTATGGGATGAGGAATAACTTGCTAAAACCATCCTTCCTATTTCATAGGAGTTGACGCGAACTTTCTGTTATGGGAATATAGATAGATAACTTTTTTTATTTCCATTTCTATATTTTGTGCCTGCATTTCCCAACATATATATGGCATGATACTCTAGTTATCCAAAAAGAAGACATCAATATCTGAGCATACTTGATTAATCACAAAGGAAACTAGTAATTCAAAAACATACAAATGGTAAGATATTGAATTAACTATAAAGAATATACGAATAACTACACACACTTTATTAATCTATCGTTCATCTTATTATATCATAAATCCACATGAAGTGTACCACGACCTGTGAAGTCAATGTAGCAAGCTACAACCTCATTGTACCAGACATAGAAGCATTCCTAGGTTCCTAAGTCTGTCTCTCGAGTAAGACCTTGCATGTAGCGGGCCCCATCATGTCTGGGTTTTGGTAGCTAATGCGAGCAGTTGGATATCTTGAATCCTTCTCTCAACCTAGATACTCAGGTGAAAAGTCAAAGTACTCAGGCTTTCTGTGGACCAGTGACCCTACTAAAGATGTTGACACAACTCCACAACAGTGGACCTACTAAAGATGTCCACAGACCCAAAAACTCAAATACTATCGACATCCCTGGTTGGTGTTGTGGCTTACCTCGATATGGAAAAATACCTCCAATTGGGAAGCATGTTTCTTCCCCACAACTCAGGCCTCCTATGAAGGATTTAGTAGTGTTCAGGGCATCTAAATGTCTAATTTACTTTTTAAATTCATAATTCAATCATCAAATAAACATTTCTTAGTTCAACCTTGTAAATAGTTCTTTTTAAAATTACCAGTTGTCTATATTGTAAACGAGCAACTACGCAACACCCCTTATCATAATAAAGAACACTAAATGGAAAATACTTGATTATGTGAATACCCTA
>OY856415.1:223900279-224382779 GCA_963693085.1 Alisma plantago-aquatica
GACATAATAGGGAATAAAAGATCTATCATATTTTATATTTGTATTGGGAAACCCCGAGTTACATTCAGGGGAGCAAAGGTCGGAAAGAAATCTCAAGTTATCTCGAGTTACATCAAGAATAGGAGATAGGGAATCGGTGTGCAGACCGATATGCAAGCAACCACATTCAACCAAGCACACATACATAGGGTTTATTGGCCATAACCACGCTATACATTCACCACAAAACTCGTTTAAGGGCGACGTGTATCGAGTGCATTCATATTACATATCATATATATATTTTGGGATTTGTGGATTTAAGATTGGACATGAACAAAGCCAATTTTATTCGCATCGTATGCAATAAATAAAGGCGACAAACTAAAATCGATCACATTGATAATCCTAAAGTATAGAGCAGTTGATGTGGCTCTGATACCATTGTTGGGTTTTAAGGGAGACAGAGAAGGCAGTGGAAACAAAAAAAAATTCTTCTCCCTTAACCCAGTATAAAGGAATCGCGTCAATGTCTATATAGTAGGAAGCATGGTTTCCAGAGACATACCTTGTCCCGAGGCTTGCTCGGTGACATTACCTCGCGTCTTGCGTGGTCTTCACCTCCAGTCTTGGACGGTGTCTGTGCAGCTCCTGGTCTCTCCGGGACTATCGGGATTGACAGTTGTCCTCCGAGCGGAAGAAGTCTCCCGCCTCTGAAGTAGTCCACACGGACCACCTGGAACTCCGATCTCCTTGTCCCACAAGGAATCGAAAGGATTGACACCCTCCTGTAAGCGTACTGGTCACCGACACACTCTCCTGCAACCAGTCACTTTTCTTTAATTGTCTTTCCCTTATTGTGCCTCCCTTATCGGGTAGCACTTGCCCGGGCTCTCTCGGTTACCACAACCAGAGAGAACGACAACTTTGTAGGGAAACTAGTATTTTGACTTGTACTTTGAGAAGCCCCCAATACCCCTATATATATAGGAGGGCCATGGGGCAGGGTTCTCTACCCCTGGCAATGTGGGATTAAAGTAGGAGTAGAAGGGTTTGAGATTTTCTACAAAACAACCAATTGTGCCACCTGAACCGATCGTTTCATGCATGAAATGGTCGGTTGGGTACCTGAGCTGATCGGTTCACACCTCAACCGATCGGTTGGGGCACCTGAGCTGATCGGTTCACTTCTGAGCCAATCGGTTCGTGGTCCTGGTCCAACTCAAATTGACTTTCATATTTGTTTCCAACTAATCAAATATTAATCCTTGTCCAAATCGAATTTGTACAAGTGAAACAAATTGTATTTGCAAAATAGTCTTCTAACTTTCCAAACGATCTCGGTTGGTCCACGAATCGACCGGTTCGACAATTGAGCCGATCGTTTCATGACATATGATTTGATCGTCTCACTACTTTGAGCCAACCGGTTCACCAACCTGAGCCGATCGGTTCATCCCTATGAGTCGATCGGTTGGGGCAGCAGACTGTGCAAATCAGTCAATTGCAGTTTCAATCAATCTGATACTCTAATCAATCGGTCCAACACCTTGAACACTATGATACTGAGCTATCAATTGATTGAGTGTTTAATTGAACTACCAAACTCCTTTAGTAATAAATCTAAACATCTTTTGTGGATAAACTCCTCTTCCAGGTTAAATCCTATGTGTGTGACCATGCATGTCCATTTCACGTTGGTAGTGAAAGTCCATAACACTTACGACTTCACAAGCAAAGAGTGGTGCCTAGTCATACATCAGTGCTACCCAAGTGAAAAGGAAAGTTGGAGAACAACTTTCCATCCTACAATCTGTGAATGATGTTACAGTGAATGTATAATTTCTTTGTCACAGATATCCTGAATGAACTTGAGGCATGGAACAGTCATCCTATCAACGTTCATTCACTTTCTTGATCTCAGAGTAGATTGGAGGAGATATGTATGACATCAATATCACATACTGATTCACACATGCATGCACGCCTATCTCAATCCTACTCATCAAGTGGCCATGGATATCAAACTCCCTCAGGAGGGACAAATCCCATATCTATCACTCACCCCTCAAAAACCCCATGTGTCAAAGCCACCCAATCATCACCTTTATAACAACCCATGTTTTAGGACTGCGTTTGATGATGTCAAAGTGTACCCAATGACATGTGTTGAGTGTAGTGATTTCAAGTCAAAGAATCACACTCACCACCATCACTGTGAGAACTGACTGTGACTACCATGTCATGGTTCCATGTGTCAAACTCACGGTGGGTCTGTCCGGTACGCTTGTTCTCTAACAAGTACCTATGTGTTTGGTTTGATATCTCCATATCATGACTAATGAGATTTTGTCATCAACCAACACCACAATCCAGTCGTGTGTGTCATTTCTGTCTATCTACCTTCCATAATGACATCCGACTAGGGACATAATAAGAACGTACAAACTCTTAGCATCTGTATGAACTCATCGTTCAAGTCATGAACCTGAAAGCATACATCATTGAGTATTGTCATTCTCTAGACATTCAATCTGTTCTATCATTATCTCATATGACTGAACCAGAAAGAATTGGAAGCTTGCCTTTGATGTTTATCAAATCAATCTTAATGTATCCCACCAATCATCCCATGATTGGCTCTCAGGCCATACATACCAACACTTTAGGACTAGGTAAGATGTGTGCTAATCTTCCCTATTGGACACCATGAGAGGAGGAAGATGTGAATTGTTTATTTTCAAACTTCTATCCACAAAACTCTTTCATATATTAAAAAACAAATGATGGAGGTACATTTTAGTGTCGGAGAATAAAAAACTGAATGGAAATACATAAAAGAAAGAAAATTTATTTTTGAATAAATATTAATCAAATAAATTATATATTTTTTGTTCAATTATCATGCAAAGAAGTCAATAAATTAATTTAAAGTGATGGTATCCTAAAAGGTTGCCCATATTGTTAGACAATGAGAAAGGAAGGAAAGATATGTAGTTCTCAGTCATAGTGACAAAAAAGAAAATACACTATGAGTGTTCTTAGCAAGCGCCCACTCTATTAAAAAGGGAGAAAATTAAATTAAACTCATAATCATTACTCAGTGTAGTATATAGTAGAAAAAATAGGGGTGTGTTCTCTAAGGCCATCCATATTATCAAAAAAACAAAATGAACCTGAACTGGTGGTTGAATCTCAAAATGAGAACTAAAGACATATGAGAATTGGGTAAGATGGGGGTAATCTGGAGCGTGATTCACCAAAAAAAAGATGTGGGTAATCACCATGGTTTCCATGTGTGAGCTCAAGCCCTTAGCCTCTCTATTTGATCATAATTTATTTGTTGTCTCTTCTCTGGCTCATCTCAAAAAATGAACTATAAAGGATTTCCCCTTAAAGGATGTCTGCATAGATGTGTGGGTGATCATAGTCCTCAAGGATCATCACGATGGTCACTATGGATTCCAAGTGGGCATGTCGTGGGGGTGAGCCTACCCTTAGCTTAGATATCTAATCAGTATTCTATGATCCTATCTCATGATAAGATGTAGTGCGCTTCTCCATAAAATTTTGGTGTGTACCGAGGGTCACCTTCATGTAACCCTAAAAAAGTGTTTGGACCATGCAAGCTATGAAGAGATAGAAACTAGAACCTCATGGATGCGCTCGAAGGGTGCACCCATGCCTGTCAAACTCAAACATGAGAATTTGTTGCCTCGCTGGAGTGTAAGCAACCTTGATGCCAAATCCCCATTAGAGTCACCATTGTGTTTTGGGTAGATTTCAAAAATATTGTGTTTCCATACCGCCTCACATGCAGAATGTGCAGAGGAAGGGGTGCAAGATAAATTAAATATCATTTTAACTCTAAAATATTAATGGAAAGGCGTAGATCCATGACTAGAGACTCAAGTTAGGCAATTTTTAATGTATGAGGAAGGTGTGAGGCATTCCCACATGCTCAAACTCGATATCTCCAACCTGGTAAAGAAGAATAAAATCTTCATAAAGGAAAACAAGATTAAAATAGTAGTTCAAATCCTAGAACCTGCATGCATGGAAAAGGATCAAAATAAAAGTTAGAACAGTGATATAATGCATGGAAACATTTGTCCTAGGTGATCATATATTTGCACCGCTATGGTATTAGAAAATGAGACAAGAGAAGGATTTGCATTGTCTCTGAGTCACTTCTTTCTTGGATGTCATGAATGTAAGAAGTGATAATCCTATTTTGTTATTTACCAAGAGTTATAGATTTGAGAGGTTGGAAAGAAGACCTACCATCATAAATCTTGATGGGTTCTTACATTATGGGTGGTTATAGATCTTAGTACTTAAATTTTGTGTTCAAGAGAAAGCTCAGACATCTGGTGTATTGGGGTTTGGAACCTCTCTAAAAGACATTTAGGGTCTTTTTTATAGAGATAATGGGGTGGGTCAGAGTTTTAATCATGTTGGGCTTGTATCTCATGCAATTAATTGAATTTTCCCAAAAATTGCATGAGTGTGCACCTTAGGAACGCTCATGATGCATTATATTTCTTGAATATTCAGTGAAGAAATGCATTCCACGTCTTCATCGCAAGAAAGCATAAATTGGACTCACTCTGGGAGTGAGTCCATGTATATGTATCGGACAATGTTGTGATATAATTAAGATGGAAACAAAGACCTCCATATGGAGTGTGGGCACTATTCTGTGGACATCCACCTTGACCCTAAATCTTGTAAAATCTTGCTCAAGCTAGCATGGCAAGTGGACTTGCATAGGAATAGGTTGAGTGGACGTGGGTGCACTCTACCTGTGTGCCTATTTGTCCTTTAATTTTGGTGGTTGGTTGTGGTTTGTTTGGATGATTTGGTTAGAATTATATATATTTAGGGCTCGGTGATCTTAAGTGACAATGTACAAATGAAGTTGTGACACCTCGTCACGCTAAATGATATTATTCAAAACACAAAACACGATCAGCTACTAATTAATCACATGGTAAAAAATGCAGAATAATTAAAACCAATTCCAACAATGTAAATAAACTCTAGAACATTTACAATAGGTCCATCATTCCATTCTCATATACTGTAACAAGTATTTACATATGGGTCCAAAGACCTCAGTCACATCATGCATGCAAAAGATATTTCGCATGTACATGCCATATATTTAAAAGCATTGGCATACTACCAAAATCTCGTGTCGATATGAGTATATCATCTATAAAACACATCCCATACCCGGACCTGAGAGTACAGGGACAACACTAGGATACTACTACTAACATCTACAACTAACCAACCTTCTGAATCTATTGATCACTAGGTTGGTTCTCTTCCACAGTATGACCTCGACCTCGTTGCCCGCGACAACCTAAAAAAACATGGTGACCCACGGGTGAGACTCAGTCCCAGTAAGAGATATAACTCTCTCCAACATATATTGATTATAACATATTAATTAATAGTAAATACATAGAGCAATTAGGGTATTGAATAAGCAATATGAACAGATTGAACAGTTTAAGCATACTAAGAAGTTAAGAAAATAAGTTGTAGCATCAAGTAGAATTACACAATTTTCATAAGTTTGCATCATGTAAGAACTATGTAATGTAAAGACAAGACAAGGGTTAATCAACCAATGTGATACGCATTAAACCCTAGCAATTATACTACACAGCTGGTATTATATCTTTTATTATTATGTCCAGGGGAGTTTGAGTTGTACCACTCAAAGTCCAACTGACCACTGCAAAGTGATATTCAGTTCCGTATAAGATCTAGGAGTGTCGGTATCCTAAGATATCTTCCCCTCGGTCAGTATATGAGTAAATTGCAGTGACATACCAGTCAAACTGCCAACACTGACATATAGTCAACTGATAACAACTAGTCCGTACTCGGTACAAGTTACGACACTAGAAAATAGGGTATACAAAACCCTCTAATCTAAGGTACAACCGCAGCTATCCTCAATCACATCAAATATCATAGGCATGACCATAGCCATCCTCCATAACCTGCAATTATAGATGACAAGGATATATCCTCAACTTGCCACCCCCACATACTCAATAGTATGCGCTCCGAGTTTCCCTTGGGAATACTCGTTTCACCATCCAGTAAGTTCTGACACTGAAGATAACTCTACGGCACAGGGCTCTACATGATTAAGGTTACACTTGATTAATTACTACCAATTGATTGCATTAAGGATTTATCATACAAGTGGAGATTCAAACCGTAATTCCTTTCTAACAAGATTATATGTATAACAACTTCAAAATATATAAAACATTTGAGATATAAATCTTAATCACATAACTACATGCTATCATTCATTGTAAATTAATGGACCACACTTATTATCATACTATTACAAGATACCAACATCTTATCACAAGTTCTAGGGTTTTAACCCTTATTGGAACATGAAGAGGATTTCACCTCAATCATGGCTTCAAACATGCCCAAAGGTCATTAAGACCATCACATTATTCATATTAAGGTTATCATCATCATTCCATGCCTTAAACAAGGCTCAAAATATCATTAGCACATATGTGTCCATAGATATTAACATGGCAAGACACTGTGATATTCAAATAGTACTACATTGTGGTTTCAACACAAGAAGAGTGTAATTCATTATCACATTAATCATTCAAGAGGTCTGATTAGAACCAATAAACATCATATAATTACATTAATGTTAGGTATAACAAGCTAGATCACATGGGAGTTACGCATCCACTTATTATAGTGATTTATCAAATATAACTATATGATGGCAAAGGTAAGACTACAAATTAATGGTGTTGAACCATCAAATTATCATCACTAGGACCCACATATAATACCATTTGATTTATTCTAATCCATTAGATGTTGAAGCATCCAATGTTATTCATTGGAACAGGTTCATTGCTCAAGGTTATCAATTGGAGTATAGGTAAAACCATTAGATCAATTGAACCAAGGAACCATTGGTTTAAGGTTTAGTCAAATGTACAATTACATTCTTAACTCATCATATATGGTGATGACTTGATGTACCATTAATTTTGATCATTAGGTCACCATTGGTGATTAGATCAGTAATACATTCAGTTAACACCATCAAATATTAAGCTAATGTCATCATCAATTGATAACATCATTAGAATACTTAGTGGATGATAAGTATACATCTAATTGAGCCAAGACCTGACCTAAGGAATGACCATAGGTTGTCACTATAAATTTGACACCCTTGATCACGAACATCAGTTGCCAAGATAACAATGCCATTGGTTTTTGAATGGTATGACCATCAGTTGTGTGATAGAGAAGGAAATAGCTTGAAAACCCTAATTTGAACCATCAATTATTTTGTACATAGAACGATGGGTTGTTTCTATCAACCTGTCCCAGATTATATTACACCTTAGAAAGGTTGTACACATGTTTACAAGTTCATACAGAACAGGGAACACCACAAAATTCGTAATTCTAAACAAGCATGGTTTCTTTATGCTTAAATCAACACATGTAGGCATAAACATGAACTAACAAGCTTCTAGTAAGCAATACAAGTGAAGAATGTTATATAACTTGCCTCTATAGAGTAGGTCAGATCTCAAGCAGCAAGAATCTAAAGAAAATAAGGCAAGAATCCCTAGATTCAGATCTAAACTTAGCCAAATATGCAATTCTCTCCACAAAGAAGCAAAATCCTAGAAAAAGAAACAAGAAGGAAGGATTTTTGAGTTCTAGAGTCATTTTCACCATGGAACAACAGGGTTCCAACCTGGAGAGATATAGGAGGAAGAAGAGTAAAAAAATAAATGGAGGAAATAAGGTAATACTTACACTTTTAGGTCAAGATCACTAGGAAGGAGCTTTAGGAACCCCTAAATGAAGTCAATTTCAACCCTAGATCCTTTTTCCAAGAAGATCCCCACTTTCTTCTTCCTTGGGCAGCAAAATTCACAACAGCACAGAGGGAGAATGAAGGTCAGAGAAGAAGGGAAGTGGTGGAGAGAAAATGTCTCATTTTGGTGCTTGGGGATAAGTATATGATACTTTAAGATAAAGAAAAAGAAAAAGTTGAAGTTCTAGTATCTATCCAAGTGTCCATGGCCTTAATTATTAAGAATATACAAGCACACACACAATCGGCTCTCCCACTAATCTGTATAGACCTGCTTAGCTTTCCTTTATCGAATTTCCCAGCCAATCACATAATTCATTAATTGATAGCTACTAAAAGTACCTCATCCATGAAGGGGTAAACCTTAAAATAGCCTTGATGAAAACACTTTTAAACCATGGCTCAACTAGGAGCCCCATGGATCAAAATACTCAAGAATGATAAATAAATTTAAGGAACATAATGTATGTGACAAATTGCAAAGAAAACCCCCCAATCGGGTAAATTGCAGAAAAGTCCAAAATCTACAGAAAATTGCATAACTTGCTCAAACAGTGTCCAAATTGGACCAAATTTGAAACTTAAGCTTGTATTATGATTTCGAAACATATCAAAAGGTTAGATTATGGTCCTAAGCATTCAATTATGATAATTAAGATCATTCAACTCATTAAGCAAGTTCAGGGGCCTTACAAAAGTAGTCTCAAATGGAACATGGAAGGAATATTCTGACTCGGTTGATGCCCTCCCATAGTGGGACTTGTTGTTTGAATCATATGTAAGTGATCTTAGTCATGGTTGACGATTAGGATCGTTCTTTAGTTAGTTCAACGGTGACTATCAATTGTTGCAATTCTCAAATTCTTTCTGGAATCCCATCATGCATCTATCAGAAGACTTGTGGTCTACTGATTATATTTAGCTTTGTATGGAATCATCTTGTTGTTTCTTGATGTCGCTCGGGGTGTATTATGAGTGAAATATGAACATAAAATACATGATAAAAAAAAATTGACTCTAAGACATGCTAGTCTTTATGCATTTGTTTGTATATTTACATTTAACTAATATGCAAGCCTCCAATATCAAGTGATACATTTAAATAAACACTATTGTAATAAGTATTGTGGTAATAAGTACTGTGTGAAACAAACATTTTGACAATATTTAATGTAGCCTTTGTTAGAAAGAGCATTGGGTTTCCATTCTCGTGTTAGAGAACAGTTTGAAGTGGCTCATTAATGGCTTATACTTGCCATGTTCAGAGTCAACCAGACACGAGTGATGGCATTTGACCAGTAGATAGTGATGTTTAGAAACAGTCTGACAGCCTACGAAAAAGTGTCAATGACCCACAATATCGATCAATTCAAGATAAGGGTGGGGATTTTGTTTCCCATTTGATTGAACCAAACATGACTCTGCCCATTCGTTTTGTCATCAAAGACTGGCCCGTGGGTGCACACAGGTGATCCATCTAAGGTTTAAAAAAGGAAGTATAATAGTGTACCTGTGGAAGCCCTGAATTGATCAGCCTATATACAATCCCATCAGATTTTCAGAGTAAACTGTGAAGACAAACACATAAGACAGAACACGAGCCCACCAAACTCAAGCACATATCGCAGGGGAAGGCTAAGGCTCAGAATTAGCTTCAGCACGAGCACAACGAATAGGCAGAGGTTGCACACTAGCTGGAACACAGCAGCAGCTACAGCAACCAGTAGAGTAGCGTTCTGCATAGTCACAGCTGCAACATGACACTGGGACACTATATCAGCAATGCTTACGTAGCCAATTTACAGTAGCGTCTACTGCTGCCTACTCACTGAGCAAGAGGCAAAACCTTGCAATTTTTTGTATCAAACAATGTCTATTGATGAAGGAAAAAAGACTTTGTCTGACTAGCTTATAGTTAATGGTATTGCATTTATGTGTTTTCTTAATAAAATCACATATATTTAAAGAGAAGGTTCGGTGGCGTTGTGTTGACCGATACCAATATATGATGAAGGTAAATGCAACGGGTAGTTGTGACCAAGCGTTGTAGTTAGTATGTTTTCTGTGATTTTCGTAGCTACAATGTATACTTTGATACACATTAACGGACATCCATGGGTTTATCCATTACCTACCAGGTCAGCTGGGTAAGTATTTTGACCACCAATTTATATACATAATTTTTTCAACCCACATTTATGAGACCCTCATCCACAATGACCTGACTCAAAAAGAACCCAACCACCTATTTGACCGATCTCATGTACAGCCACCAGATGTTTTACTGGTTGAGCTACCAATTAAGTTCATGCAAAAGGCCTCGTAGAAAAGGTTGATTGATCTCAACCAGAGGAATGGAGGTATAATCAAACCAAATCTCACAAGTTTCTGATAACTTCAGTCTATTACAAATTTACATTTCCTTCGGGTGCAATTCGGTAACAAAAAATATATACAAATGGATTTTCCACAATACAGATGACCATACCCACAAATCTGGCCAGCGTTGCAAGTCTAGTACAATAAGGTCAACTTTTGTTGATGAAGAGACAACACATCATCTCATTTTCTTTTGGAGAACAAATTGTTCTTCCAATAAGCAGCAAATACATAATCATGATCAAACAGCCAACACTCATAGAATACACTATTATGCTCAAATGGTAATTACTATACTTTCTACAGGCGGCCTATGATCAATTTGAACAGGTTTGATGCGGCTCTTGACCTTTGCTCAGTATTGCCACGTGTAGCATAATCCAGATGTGTAAACCTGCGAAAACAAATGTGACACGGATTTGTTAACATTTTGGCAAGAAGCTAAAACCCAGATTAAGCAATTCATAAAGTCAAATACCAAATTTAAAGCTGTCCAAACACATTAGCCCAATCCCATCTTAGTTCCAAAAAATAGATGTTAGACTGTCTCAATGTTAAGCCAATTTATGTTCGTAAAAAAGTTGAGATCTAAAATTAGGTCAATTCAGGTTGGCAAATTGACAAATCCAATCCTGGTTTGTAGTTGCTTGTGTTTCGGAAATTCAAGAGTTGTGTAGTTAATGAAGTTTTTTTGGATATATTATTCAAATGATTTCTCAATTTTATAATTTATTATATTTTTTTGGATAATTATTCAAATAATTCTCATTTTTATGATTTATTTTATTTTTTTGGAAAAAAGTATAGGGAATCTTAAAATTCAGAGCTGGATCTGAGGTTACTCTTTAGAAATAATGATTGAGAGATAGCTAAGATGTCACTAAGTCAGCTATGCATCAGTACAGGTCAGTTTGATTCACGTGGCCCCAATACTTAGTCCTGGAAATGGTGTTTTGACGCTCCAACCTACTATAATAAGTACTGCAGTTTTGGGTATATCCACGTACCTATAAATCCAATCCTGGTTTGTAGTTGCTTGTTTTTCGGAAATTCAAGAGTTGTGTAGTTAATGAAGTTTTTTTGGATATATTATTCAAATGATTTCTCAAATTTATAATTTATTTTATTTTTTTGGATAATTATTCAAATAATTCTCATTTTTATGATTTATTTTATTTTTTTGGAAAAAGTATAGGGAAACTTAACATTCAGAGCTGGATCTGAGGTTACTCTTTAGAAATAATGATTGAGAGATAGCTAAGATGTCACTAAGTCAGTTATGCATCAGTACAGGTCAGTTTGATTCACGTGGCCCCAATACTTAGTCCTGGAAATGGTGTTTTGACGCCCCAACCTACTATAATAAGTACTGCAGTTTTGGGTATATCCACGTACCTATAAATCCGGATCCTTAAAAAACCTCCCACGGATTTTTGTACTCGCATACTCATAGACCTGCATAGCCGTAGATCCGCATTTAAGGAGGACCATTAATGGGTATGCTTAGAGTCAGACCCGTATACCCGCTATATAAAATTACAATTTAAATAATATTATTTATATCGTACTTTACTAGTCTAATTGATATAATAGCTGAAATTACGTACTGAGATTTTTCTAATTAAGTAAAACCTATTCAAATTACAAATTTAACTAAAATAACGTAAATTTAAAACCAACATAGTAAAATGATATGCTACATAACTCCAAACACTACGAGTTTGACTACAAACATATAAATAATTAACTCGACTAAACTTCAATCTACAAAATATTTGTACTATTTAATAAAATTATGTGATGCTAATATCATATGCATAGAAATATATTGTTGTGCTAAAATATATAGAACATGTTATAACTTTTCCAACATAAATAATATGACATTTTATACCGAACCGGTTACCTACATACCCGCATACCCGCAATGAATACCTACGAGCATTACAAGTACAGGTATGCAATGGGTCTAGATTTTTATTATGTGGGTCTAGCTATAACTGGATCCGAACCTGCTAAATTAATAGTTAAAGATATTAGTATGACTAGACGAATACCATACATGCACCGTTTACACCCCTATATGAAGTGATAGTATATTGCTATACATACAACAAAATTACCTTTTCTGTTTCTCTAACTTAGTGTCGAGATCTTGGACAAGCACACCAAGCCGTTTTATGTGACTGTGTAAGCAACAGATTGCATTTGGGCCTTCAGCTGCTTTCATCAGGTTTGTTAAGATCTCACAGGCAATGAAATAGCCTTCACCTTTGTTTCTGAAAATAGACATCGTGAAGTGCTTGGTTATTTATTGACAATCTTTTCTATAGAAAGATAAACATCTTGATCTATGATACAAAATGGAAGACTGAAAAAGACCACAATTATGGAGATAACATTGAATTTAGCAACAGTGAGTCTCATAATCAATGTGGGAGTAAGCTTGCTTCCAACCCAAACCTTAGGACTTCATTGAATATTGTTTGCACGGATTGAGGAGTATCTATCAAATCAGATGCAAGATGAGCATAGCGAGCAATATTCCTCAGAGTGGAAAGGATGTGCTTCAGGACCTCCTGATCAGGAACACCACGGTTCAGCAAATGGATTTTTGTGCATAGGATACTTAAAGCACCAGCAGAGACCAGTTTCTCACGGCAGATCTGAGAATGCTCTGTTGCCATGTCTGCATGGGCAGGAACAAACAAGTTTGGATTATTATGCAACAAATAAAAAGGCAAGAAAGTTGAGCATGTAAAATAAAGCATTCAATAACAATACAGAATGCTCCAGTTGGTTGTACAGAAAAATAACGCATTTCATATGCATGAACTTGATATGAATCTCGTAATGATTTAATACAAAGTGGCACGTGATGTCATTTATGTCAATAGTAGCAGAGCAGCACCAAACATTTCGAATGAAATCTAGAATATTGTCACTGTCCAGTAATTTTAGAGCCATCAATTTAGAAGGGGGGCCCGATATCAGTAGTATTCAGGAAGTTGTTTTAGGCTGTAAAGTTGATGTACGTGATGGTAGCATTCCCAGATGTTATATATTACGAAATTTGTTGTTTTCTATATCATTTGACAGAGTAGAAATAGATAAATGACAGGTTAAATGAAGACAGTCTCGCTTATAAGCTTATTGGCTTATGTGTTTCTCTTGTAATCAACCCTCTCAAGTACGTGTTGCCATAGACTGTGAGCCTAGGTGTTTGTCCATGGTCAGCTTAGGCGTCAAGGCCGCATCCCAACCAACGCCTCGACTTATTTGCCTCCTAGGATTTTTTGTGCCCTTCGGCTGAAACCTAGGAAACAGGAACACGGACATGGATACGGGACGCTACAATTTTCAAAGATATAGCACAGACGTGGCGCTAGACACGGCAAAAAATACATTACATATACATTATTTTTATGTACAGAGACAAAACAGAACAAGCACATTCAAAGACAAAGATTATCACATCCACGCTGTATCCAATTTCATATTTACATTCAAACACACATTGCATACATGATGAAATCAAGCCGTCAATGACATACAAACAAGCTAACAAATTTATTCATGAATAACAATGCGAGTTCTATACCACAAAGAATGTACTCACAATAAAATAGTTTGTATATTAAATTTTGGAGAGTAAAAAAATAGTGGTGGTGATGGTGGAGAACAAAGAAAGAAGAGGGATATGTTGTAATTTGTAGAAAAGGAGAGTAAACGCAGTGATGGAGGTGTTTCCCCTTCTTAATGTTGAGCCATATACTGATTTTATTCTATATGTATCCGGGCTGTATCCAACACATAATAAAAAAATATGGGGCTTGGACACGCATTGGCTGTGTCCACCACATGCCCACATGTGTCCATGTTGGGCACATATTGGATACAAACACGGCAACCTCCGTGAAGTGTCCATGCTTCCTAGGCTGAATCTATAGGTGGGATATCAATGATCTTTATTGTTAAGAGTATAATATTAGCCTATATAGTCAATAGGTTAATTAGTTAGTGGGCTTAAGTGTCCATGCCCATGTAGTCTACCTTTGCCTTGAGTCTCTAGTCTTTAAGTCTCCACTCTTTCTCCTATATATAGGACGGGTGTGCCATCTAATAAAACAACATCACAAGTGGGTTTTCCCCCACACCTTTCAACATGGTATCAGAGCGTGTCATGGGAACCTAACCCTAGTCGCCGCCTCCATTTCCCTCTCCTTTGTACAGACGTCGTCACCCTAGCCTCCGCCTCTCTCTCCAAGAGAGAGAAACAGAGAGAACTTGTATGCGGGCTGCCGCCGTTTCTCCATGCCTTAGGCCGGCTACCCGCCAGACACTTCCCGACCTCTATGATCGCCATTGTACCCGCCGATCACGTCGTCGTCTTCAGCCTATCAAGCTTGTCCACCATCGTCGTAGCAAAGAAAGCTATAGCAGCAAGGGAGTCGTCGTCTTCACGGATCCTCGTTCCCTGGACGACACTAATTACTATCCAGATCTGTTCGTGATGGAGTTGCCATCATCCCCTTGTGGTTATTTTCATCCTCAAAGCCTCCACTAGTTCCATGGGCGCCTTTCCTGGACAACGCTAATTCCCGTCCAGAGATGTCCTTGGTCTAGAAAAGGGTTATGGCTATCTTAGATACGCACGATCCATGGTCACAAGTGACAACGCTAATTCCAGTCACCCCTCGGTGCTAATTCTTGGGGTTGTGTTCTCTTTGATGGTGTCAATTCCCCTCAAAATCGTGCGTCAGCCGTCGCTGACTTGGCGTGTTGCCCAACCAACACAATGTGCCGCACTCCAAAAATCTATCTGTCGACACAGAGTTTCACTCAAATCGCAAGCTACATGGCGTGTTATTCGATCGACACCGCGTGTTACACTCCAAAATTCTTCTTGACGACATAAATCGCAACTTACACGCTCATCTTCCAACACAACGTTTTGATGGAAGTCAGTTTCACGCCTACACGACATGTCATCTTTCATTCAATTTTTCGAAGGGCTAGACTAATGACTATTTTGGGTTAAGAAAAGATTTAGTTATTTTTCCTACCGACCTTTATCCAGGAAGTGTCACTTCTCTTTCTAATTAGTTCCATTTCAGTAGTGCTACTCCTCTTTCTACCGAATTTCCATTCTGGTAGTATTTCTGTTTTGTTCTTTGTACCTTGCTATAATTTGATACTACTATCATTTTGCATTTCTCTTTCCCACCCTCCCATCCATCATGTGTCTCTTTTCCATAGCAACTACTAATTTTGTTTGTAGTTTTTGCACGAGGGGATATATAGGAGAGAGAGAAAGAGAGAGAGAGAGAGGAGGGTATGAGGAGAACATGAAAGAGAGCATATGAGGAGAGAGACAAGAGATAAGAGTGATATACTCCAGGCTATCTTCATGGAGCTTCGTATTCTTCAGCACATCTGTTTTCCCAATGTCTTTGCGGCGCATAATTCCCACTGAGCATCACTTTACATGTGGGTTGGCTATCTGCACTAATTCCAGTAGACCACCACTTTCAGACGGCGTTGAAGGATCTCACAGTTGCAGCATTGACACCAAGTGTTTCGTGTTTGTACCACATTATGTACATCAGGAGAAGAGCTTGTTGTGATAATTCCGACCTCTTGTTCCCCTCTCTGGAGTTAGTGATGTGTTAATTGATCATTTTCGTTGCATTCCCAAGAGAGACGGTTGTTTCTTCATGGATTTCTTTGAAGCTCGTCATCTTCCATCCTATGCATTTTGTATCCACAAGGATTCATCCAGTCTTCACCGAGCTACTTCTATTACGTCTTGTTTGAGTTGCATCTTCTATTAATCTTCTTGGGCTTCTCCTTAATGGTGCCTACATTCCTATCAAGCCCCAAGGTTTATGTGCCAGACTTATGGAACCAGTATGTCAGTCATCAGCACCTCGTCCAGCTCATGTTCGCGCCAAGTTATGCATGTATGTGGTCTTCTGCGTTAAGTTGGCTACACTTCTCAGATGATTTGAAGATGCCGCTATTGCTGCATCGACATTGTGCCTCTGCGTTCGTGCCATGTTATGTACGTGGGATGTGTTGACTGTGTGCTTATTCCACTCACACATTCCTCTCCAGTGAAGATGGTGTAGTCGTGGAACTTCTGATCATCTGATCTATATTTACTTTGGAAAGATTTTTTCGTGGCGTTCAGATTTCATATATCAGATGTTCATCATTCTAGATACACTTCAAAGGCCTTCTCCAAAGCTCGAGATTTCTAGCCTACAAAACACAAACTCAAAAGAGGTGTCATCATATCTTTTTAGTTAGGAAGTATTGTTTAAGGATGAGTGACATTCTTTGTATGGGGAGTGACAATTAATCTTTATTGCCTTTTAATCGAGTCATGTAAGTCCAAGCTAGGAGTTGAGTTCATCCATGTTCCATCTTGAGGGGGAGTGTTAGAATATATTATTAGCCTATTTAGTTAATATGTTAATTAGCTAATGGGCTTAAGTGTCCAGGCCCATGTAGTCTGCCTTGAGTCTCAAATCTATAATTCTCCACCATTTCTCTTATATATAGGACAGGGTGTGCCATCTAATAGAACAACATCACAAGTGGAATTTCCCCCACACCTTTCGATATTTATTATTTGTCATTGTGTTCAAAATAATTTGTCTTTGTTCATTGCATTAAATGCCTTTATTATTGCAGATTTATACTCTTGATGTTGGTATTATTAGTTTTCTTTTGGTTTGCACCTTGAATTTCAGTTCTCTGTGGGGCACTTGTCATTCCTTATTAGATATTTAATTGTAATTTAAATGATCGCTATACTTTTTATGTTAAAGAATGTTTTATTTAAGTTCTTTATATTCACTTGTTATTTTCTCATTCTATGAGGACCTCTATGTAATTGTTCTCTTTATAAATATACGGGATACACACATTGTGCACCCTAACCCTTACAGACAACTCAAGATGGTATCAGAGCAGGTTCTCTAGCCACCACACTTCTCCTAGACATCGTCTCTCTCTCTCCCCCGATGGTGCACCCCCCCACCCACCCGCCGCCCCACCCGCTGCCCACCGCTTCCGTCAGGGGCCCTCCGCGTGTGGGCCTGGCTTATTAGTGCAGCCTGCACGATCGTTGTTTAGCCTCCGGCTGTTCGTGTTGAGGGTCTTCAGAGCCCTACCCCTTCTTACTGGTTGTGTCGACCTTTGAGCCATCGGGTTCTCTATTGCGCCCCGGCGTAGTCTTCATGTAAGCTGGTCCTTCCAGTTGCTCTATCTGTCTGTTGTCGCCTAGCCGGAGGATCTAGGCGGTTTTGACTCCTGCTGTTGTTCTCTACTATTTTTGGACTTTGCCTCCCTCATTGCCTCCTCCCATGAGGACTTTCATCGTGAAGTGACTATTGTGAAGCTAGATGGGCACAACTAACAACATTGGGTTTTCTTCGTGGAGATCTTTGCGAACTCACAAGGCAAGCATTCCCATCTAACTGAGGCTCCGCCTCCTGCTCTGCCCAGTAATGTCGAGTCCAATGAGAAGAAGATCTATGATGACTGGTTCAAGGATGACTCGACCGTGATGACGTGGATTCTGAACAGCAGTGAAACTCGCATCAGCGTTACTCTACTTCGTCTCCCGACTGCCAAGGAGATGTGGGATCAACTGGCCAGCACCTACTCGCATAGTAAGAATCTGAAGGTGTTTGACCTAAACAAACAGTTATCCCGCCTGCACTTCACTGGGCCAGATATTGCTAACTATTTTTCGACCTTTAAAGGTGTCTGGGCTGAGCTTGAGAATCTTCATCCCTTATCTACCGACTTAGCCACAATGCAACGACAACGTCAGGAACTCCAGGTTGTCCAATTCCTCTGCGGCCTTCCTGACTCATATGTTGGTGTGGTTGACCAGATTCTCGCCAGTGATCCTTAACCCACGTTAGAGAGTGCTTTTCAGCGTCTACAATGACTATCGGCTTCATCATCGAATCTGCTTTGTGACATTGGTGACCCTACTGCTCTTGCTGCTATGTCTGGCCGTGGTCGTGGTAGGGGTCGCGGTCGACCTCCAGACAACCATTCTTCTGCTTCTGGACGGGGACGTGGGTCGCTTGGTTGTGGCTCCCTTGGTCATGGCTCATCTGTTGATGCTTCTGGAGGTGTCGCTACTCAGCGGTATTGTGACTTTTGTGGCTGCAATAACCATATTGAAGACAAATGTTAGAAGAAACATGGCACGCTTGTGTGGGCCAGTGTTGCGTCTGAGGGTGCTTCTCAGATACCTTTTGTTGCTCCCTCGACCGCCTCCACAGCTGAGTTCATCCGCTCTGAGATGGAACGTCTCCTGCTTGAGAGGACTGGCGCTTCCTCCTTTGCTGCTGAATCTGAAGCTCACACCGCCACTTACACAGGTTGTGATTCTGCCTTCTTGAGTACTCCTTCTAGTATTGGTAATACCAAATTGGTGATTGATTCTGGAGCCTCTTCTCGTATATCTGGCAACCGTTCTCTCCTTTATAGAATGTCTAAGCCTTATTCCAAAATCTACTGTTATGCTTGCTAATGGTTCTAAATCTGATGTATCTGGAATTGGTGATATCTTTTCTCAAGTCCTTCTGCGATCTACTTTATATGTGTCAAATTTTTCACTAAACTTGCTATCTCTGAGTAAAATTGTACGCAATCTGAACTGTAGACTGACCTTTGCACCGGGTACTTGTGTTTTTCAGGACCTTTGCACGAGGATGAAGATTGGTGGGGGCATGAAGGACCTGATGGACTCTACTACTTGGATGAGTTGAAACAGATTGGTACTATGGCTCTGGCTTCAGCATTATCATCTTCTGTTTCCACATTACAATGGCATTTTAGACTTGGGCATCCGTCAGCTGATAAATTAAAACGTGTTATTTCTGGTGTAGGCACGCAGAGTTTTCAGTGTAAGGCATGTCAATCAAGAAAATAGTCCAGAACTTTAGTTCCCGAAAAATCTCAGATAGGTAGCAAAAATATTTTTGATTTGGTGCATGCTGACGTATGGGGTTCTTGTCATGTTCCAAGTTTTTTTGCCAATAAATATTTTATTTTGTTCATTGATGATTACTCCCGTGCTACCCTGTTGTTTCTGTTGAAAGATAGATCCCAAGTTTTGTTTACTATTATGTTCTTCTTTGCTGAAATTAAACTCAGTATTCTATGCCTATTAAAATCCTACGTACTGATAATGCATTGGAATTTGTTAAAAAAAAATGTTAAATTATTTTGTCATTCTCTGGGAACAATTCATCAGACTTCTTGTGCTTATACACCCCAACAGAATGGTATTGCTGAAAGGAAAAATAGGCATTTACTTGAAGAACTATCATGTTGCATTCTAATGTTCCCAAACATTTTTGGCCAGAAGCAGTTCTTACTGCCTGTTTTCTGATAAATCGTATGCCTTCCTCTGTTATTGGGAATAAAATTCATGTACAAGTACTACAACTCAATCTTCCTCTATTTTTTGTACCTCTGAGAATTTTAGGGTCGACTTGTTTTGTTTGCTTGCTTGGAACTACTCAAGACAAGTTGCCTCCTCGAGCTGAAAATTGTATTTTTCAGGGATACTCACGGACTCAGAAAGGATACCGTTGCTATAGTCGTGTTACTAAAAAGTGGTTCACTAAGGGGAGCATGTTGAGTTCAGATCTCATTGCAGCGCCTCTGCCCATTATTAGTGATTCTACATCTGATGTGCAACCTAATGAGACTGTCTCCTTTTCTCATTGTTTACCAACGTAGGAATCGGCAGCCGCAGCCTACTCATGCTCAAGACCCCCCCATTGACAACCAATCCTCTTCTTCAGAAGATCTTGCCCCTGCCGAGGTAATTTCTGATCTAGATTTACCTATTGTTCTCTGGAAAGGTACTAGATCATGTACATCTCATAATATTGCTAACTATGTCTCTACTGCTCATCTGAGTGTTCATGTTAGTAATTTTGTTGTTGCTCTCTCTATTGTCTCCGTACCCAAAAATGTGCATGATGCATTATAGAGTACGGCCTGGACACATGCCATGACTGAGGAGATGGTTGCTCTCACTGATAGAGGTACCTAGGATTTGGTTGATCCTCTGTCTGATTGCAAACCTGTTGGATGTTGTCGGGTTTACACTATCAAGTATCATCCTGATGGAACTGTTGAACACCTAAAGGCCTGCCTCGTAGCGAAAGGGTACACTCAGACTTATGGTATTGATTACTTTAAAACTTTTTCTCCTGTTGCCAGGCTAAATTATGTGTGGGTTCTTCTCTCCGTGGCAATCAATCTAGATTGCCCCCCTATCCAGCTGGACGTGAAGAATGCCTTCCTTTATGGTGATCTCTAGGAGGAGATCTATACGGAGCAACCACCTGGGTTTGTTGCTCAGGGGGGGTCACATAAAGTATGCCACCTCAAAAAGTCTATTTATGGACTCCAGCAGAGTCTACGTGCCTGGTTTGATAAACTGAGCAAGATTCTGTCTACCTATGGCTTTCTCAGATCGCATGTTGATCATTTTTTCTTTATTAAAAAGACGACCTCTAGTATTGTGGTTCTTATTGTGTATGTTGACGACATTATTTTATCTAGCAGTGATCTCTTCGCAATTAATGATACTAAAGCCTACTTATGCAAGCATTTTGTCACAAAAGATCTTGGTAAACTGAGATATTTTTTGGGAATTGAAGTTTCTAGGACTGCTAATGCTCTTGTTCTATCACAACGAAAGTATGTTCTTGATCTTCTACAGGAAACTGGCATGCTTGGAGCTCAGCCTACTGATACACCTCTAGATCCTAATGTGAATTGGGATGATGATGAATCTCCTCTGTATCCTGACAGTAAAAGATATAGAAGACTGGTTGGCAAACTAATCTATTTGACTGTCACTAGAGTTGAAATTTCTACTGATGTTGGTCTTGTTAGCAGGTATCTTGATAAGCCTAAACAGTATCATTGGGAAGCATTGTGTCATATCTTGAGATATCTGAAGAAAGCTCCTGGTAAAGGCCTATTTTATAGAAAACATGGTCATTGCTCTCCTGAAGGCTATTCTGATTCTGACTATGCTGGAAGCAAGATAGACAGAAAATCTACCTCTGGTTACTGTACCTTTGTTTGTGGAAATCTAGTTACCTGGCGGAGCAAAAAGCAAAATTTTGTTGCTAGATCTAGTGTTGAGGTTGAGTACCGTGCTATGGCTCATACTGCATGTGAACTTCTGTGGGTACAATCTCTTCTAAAAGAACTTGATGTGGGATCTTCTGCTCCTATTCCTACGCATTGTGATAATAAAGCAGCTATTTTTATTGCAAATAATCTTGGCTTTCATGAGCGGACCAAGCACATTGAAGTTGACTGCCACTTTATCAGAGAATCTATTCTGACTGGTCGTATCTGCACTCCTTTAACTCGCTCAGAAGACCAAGTGTTGATATCTTCACAAAGTTGCTGGCCAATTTCTGCTCTCTTGTGGACAAGTTGGGCATGATTGATATATATGCTCCAACTTGAGGGGAAGTGTTAAATAGTATTTTATTTAAGTTCTTTATATTCACTTGTTATTTTCCCATTCTATGAGGACCTCTATGTAATTTTTCTCTTTATAAATATACAGGTTACACACATTGTGCACCCTAACCCTTACAGACAACTCAAGATTTTACATCCCACGTTGCTTGTCATAGGACTTTTGATACTCATCTTACCAACAAAACATATGAATATAAGCCTTGTAATGGTGAAAACTACCTTTGAATTATACATTTTAAAAAAATGAATTAGCTGGCTTTTTATACAAAGGCCAAGGAAGAAAATGTCCGACTTTGGCACCGTTTTGATGAACACAGAAACAGAAATTTGCAAAATTTTGAGACATGCGTTCTTGACGTTTCAATGACCAAATGATCAAATTAATGTATGAAAATTTACCAGATCAAGCTATTAGTGTGGATCTACTTATTTATGCAATAATATTCATATTGGATATGGGGGTCTCCTTGTGTATGATTGAAGAAAGCTAAATTTCTCGATAGGGATTTTGATGTCAAAGTCAGTGGTGAAATGAATGAATTAAGTCATTATACTTTGAAAGCACAATAGAAAGACTTAAAGACACAAATTTATACAAACATAGTATGGTTTAGGATGGTAGGACGATGGAACGTAGTACATAAGTATTGTTATAGTGGTCTATGAGTGGGTATTGAGAAAGCTTGAGACAATTATGGTTTTTGTACCTAGTTGAATCTTGAGAGTCATGATGGTTGTTGTCCTTCTTGTTCACTATACATGAGATGAATAATATTATCAACATATTTTCTCTAGTTTATTTTGTTTTATACAAGCGTATATGTGTCTCAATGTGTTTCTGTATATGCCTACTAGTGACAAAATGCCTACCCTCAGATAAACTCAAGAATTGTTCTTGGTTGCATGCTTTTGTAGTTAGAGTCTAGAGGAGGCAACAATGTAGTTAGAAGTGTGATTCATAATGATTCATACAAAATATGCAACACAAATCTTCATGAAATCGATACCATGACGGAATAAATTCAGCAAGGGTTGGAACTTGGATTTAAGGAGGAGATCGTTGATCTGAGATGGTTCAAACTGATTGTTCATGCTGTAGGTGTAAGGCCACGAGCATGGGCCAAAAGTTGTGGATGTTGAATTCTGACATGTGCTTTCTAAGATGTAGGTAGTGATAGTTTTTTCGTTAGTTGTCAATAGGAATCAGGCCCCAACTGAGAAGAAGTGAATGGCATGGGCGCGCACCGGAAAAGGGGCGGAGGCACAGATCTGAAGTTGCCTGCATCACCTATAATCATAAGGCATGTCTATCTACAAGCAGGTACGGTCTCAAGGGCAAAGACGGAGGGAGACACCGGTGATCAGACGTAGAAAGAATCAAAATCCTCAGCATCTTCAGAGTCACAATTAGCATCGGCCCATGACGATGAACAAGTGGCGTTGATTGGCATGTGTATGTGCTTGGTAGTGGCGAAGTGGCTCCCTTGCACTTGCACGTCACAGGGGATGTAGAGGAAGGCAGATATTTTGATCGGTAGTGGCAGTGACTCGAGCGGCTAGGTGACAGTGGCGGCGGTTCATATAGGGGTAGCGGAGAGTGGCGCATGGAAGGGTGTTGACGGCATGGTGTGTTGGCGTAGAGGAAGGTGGGGGGTGCGTGCAATGGCAGGGACAAGACGGATCGGTAAAGCTGGATGCATATGTTGGGTTTTCAGTATAAGGGGATATAGCAACGACAACATTATCGTGAGATAGCAAGAGATAGTGGGAAGAGCAACGACTGCTAGATGGGAGGTGGGCGGTGGTGGCAGATATGTGAGGGAGTGAACGGATGGCTAAGGCGATAGGGAGTATCTTAGGAAGATGGCTTTATTCCACTCCTGAGGAGATGTGCCTGGTGGGAAGCCTAGCCATGGGCGGCGGCCGGTCGCAGGTGAAAGAAAGTCTTTTTCTCTCCCCTAAGATTAGGGTTTTAGGATATTTGCTCATGTCGCAAAGTTAAAGATGGCTATGCAATATATATGATAAGAGAAACCCCGCTCTTATATATAAGAGAAGGAGGAAGCGTACAGACTTTAGAGTAAACCCTAATGGGCCAAGACACACTTGGGTCCATATACAAATAGACTCAAATAACTCATATCTAAATTAAACAACCTCTCTAGTAAAGAGGTATGTATAGAATAGCAACTTTGACCTAAAAAAACTTCAAATCAAATGAATTACATGACAGTTGATGTGATCCTATCAACTTATTAAAAAAAGGTTATCTTTTCTCTTTAACTTTGAAAATAGACCTTTAGGTCATCTAGTGTTACTAGCAATAAAGACTTACTCAATGTTGCACAGGTTTGACGAATATTGCTGATCTTCTTATCGTCAAGCAGCTCAGAAAGTGCAAATAGAAGCCGATTAATAAGTCGCATATCATCATTGACATCTGTTGAGGCTTTTTTAATTTTGCATCTAATATGTGAAATTTGTGGCTTTGAGCTTCTTCTGACAAGGCATCCTTTCCAATAGGACTGCAAAGGCAAAAGAAAATAGGTTCAGAAACTATATTTTAATAAAATTTTGTAATGGAAACATGTTCAAAGTTCAAACTACAGACTATTGGAAACAAGTACAACGTTCTGAAGTTACATTTTCAATATTCGAAGTGTTGATGGATAACATCAATGAAATGCTTTTACATGTTCCGTTATCATTAAAACTATTTAGAGTTATTAGTTATCAAGTTTATTATGTATACAGGCCTAACTATATTAGACACATTAGTTTGAGTCCAAGTCATAATTGTCCCTCACTCCAATATATCAATGGGGTTGGCCTAATAAAATTGTGTTACTGCCTCCTATTATACTTTTCACATGGTATGATAGCAGACCCAAAAACAAAGAGTTGAGGACATGCAGATAATACCCAAAAAGATATGTGAGGAGTGGTTGCACATGAAAGGGGAATGAGAATAGTCCCATCCCGTGGAGCTTGGGTTTATCCTTGAGCTTATAAGGTGTGCAGCCCCTTCACTCAGTGCATATATTGATTTTCAGACGAATATTCATACTCTCACATGTATTAGAGCAAAAAGATCTCATCCTAAATCCTAAAAAATGTTTCTCCCTCCACGCAGGTGGTTGTCGGCATCCATTGGCTATCTGCATGCCTCTTGGCATTATCCTACACAAATGCTTCAAGAATGCTTCATGCTAAGGCCTGTCGATCACGAGGTTGTGATTGGAAGGGGTCATTCCACCCACCTTCACAAATCTCCTAAGATAGCTCTAGACGCTAGACATCTCCCTATTTTGTGCAAATCCGGTTGTCAGAGTAACCATCATTTCCTCCACTGAAAAACCAGTAAGCCTAAGTGGCCAACTGTCTCCGAAACTAAAGTAGGAATAAGCACACAAATGAGAATGCATTAGCATGAGATGTTATTGCAAGCAGTGTTTTGAAAAGCAACCTGAGCGGCCGCCTGAGCACCACAAGGTGATGACCGCTCAGTTGGAGTTTCAGCAGATTTTGAGCAGCTTGGAGTTAAGCGGATGCTTATTGTCCGCTCAGCCCGCTTGAGTGGTCGCTTCAAGGGCTACTTCAGGCACCCGCTTCTACCCACTTAAATTTTAGGCAGTCAATTTAGGCCCAATTATCTGCCTAATGACTGCCAACCCACAAATATAATACTATAATATTCCAATATAGCTATATGCTACTGTAAAATTCAAAATATACTACTGTAATTTGAAATATACTATTGGAATAGGAAAATATAATATTGTACTCTCGTGTTTCTACTATATTGCATTGTAAATTATCAACTAAACATACACATAATTACTTGAATACATATATCATTATATAATATATATTTGTCTATACCAATATTCTTAAACTTTAATGTAATGATGAATTCTGCAGTATCGCGTATCCTATCTCTTGACTCTTGTACCATCCTGTACTTCAGTGTATGTATTCTCCAGTAGTATGTAATTAACAACTTATACTTAAATAATTAGATGTAACTGACCATCACATGTATTATGTACCAGTATTACTTAACTACTTATACTTAAATAATTATATGCAACTGACCACTATATTTACTGTGTACCACTAGTTGATGAACTGCATAATTATATAGTGCTTGCCAGTAGCAAGTTGCTACTGCTGTGCAAATAAATTTCGTGTACTAATATATAGGTAATTTACTACTTATGACAGTTACAACAGAACTCAAATTTATATAATTGTTTTACATGTTTTGTACTATAGTTATGTTATAAACTAGTTACTAGTTGTGTAGGGTGACGTTTACACCTATCATGTGTTTGGATGTGTAAAAGTTCCTACATGATCATACTTTATATATTAATATGTTTAATTTGATGCAAAATTGCACAGGAAAATAAGCATCCAATTTTAAAAAAATGGCCGCTTGAGCACCCGCTTGACGCTCAAGCGGCCACAAGGTGTTGTTCGCACGCTTCCCGCTTTCTAAAATATTAATCCTAAGTAAGATAGTGGACATAGTTTGGAAGGTGCACAACCGCTTGGTTAGGTAAAAGACAATCGGTAGTTTATCATGAACATTGTTTCAAAAAGAGATCCGCATGGACGCATATACTTCCGATCATGCCTATGCAGTCGTCATGCCACACCTCATGTCACTAATCCGTCTTCTAATCAGTAATGGGCCACATATACCCCCGTTCGCCCAATTAAATCCCGCTTTTTGAAAAGCCCACTACACATGCACACAAGCATACATACATACACATGTACATATTGTTGTGTATTTAAATATATAGTTGTGTGTGTGTATATATACAGTAATATATATAGAAGATTACTACACATATCACACACATATTTGTA
Organism: Alisma plantago-aquatica; assembly: GCA_963693085.1. NCBI lineage: Eukaryota > Viridiplantae > Streptophyta > Magnoliopsida > Alismatales > Alismataceae > Alisma > Alisma plantago-aquatica. Next base: position 223,926,981 of record OY856415.1, read on the forward strand.
GATTTATGTGTATACCTTTTGATGTAACCATATGTATGCATACACATATACAATGCCTACGTATACACAAATTTCATATATACATATATATGTGTGTGTGTGCATTTATGTATATATTTTGAATTTTTCACATATTATATACACACTCTACAAATATATTAGTACATTTCTATGTATACATTTCACGATAAGTACATATATTAGACCATGGTGCAAGACTTCGACTTCGTGTCGACTTCACCAGGTGAGGAACTGGAAATTTATGGAAACTTAGAGGAAGTTTCGAGGAAGTTTAGACGCAAACTTTGACAAACCTTGATGCCGATTTTTGAAGGAAACATAGATTGAAAACTTCTAGTTATGTTTTACCTCAATCTTATAATTGTTAATTTAACATAAAAATATGATTCATGACTCTCTAACCCTAGGTAGGTAGGTTGATAATACGATGTGCTGCTTGCAATGATCAAACGTGCAATACACATACATATGCAGTTCAAGTGTTGAACATATGTATTACATACAATATACAACCAAATAGTTGTTACAAGACCCTCGCTAGAAAAGAGTGGTAACGACAAACATAGGAGTTAATATTAGAAGTTGTGAAGAGGGTTGGAGGCGACACTTATGCCTTATACGGCCATTAGGGCAATAGATAGGATTTATGTTCTGGGTTGTCTCAACTTCGCCCCAACTTCACCAACTTCTAGGAAACTTATACAACTTCAGAGTTGAGACGAAAATACACACAAAAAATTCAACTTCGAGGAAAACAGGGAAACTTCGTCCCGAAGGTTGGACGAGGCCGAAGTATTGGGGATTTGACTTCGCTAATGGTCGAAGTTTTGGCAAACTTCGCCGAAGTTTAGTTCCATATATTAGGCACACATTCCAAATATATATACCGCATAGCTGGGGGGAGGGAGCGCCTCCTTGGTGCTTCCTCCCCCTGGCCTCCAACGGTCTCGGTGGTGTCTTTTGGAGTCGTTAGGCGGAAGGCTCGGCGCAGCGTGGGCTCTCCACGGTAGCGGACAAGTAGTGGACGGGTTGCGCCGCTGGAGTAACGGACGGATCTATGGTTCAGCAAATCGACATAGTCGACTCCTACTCGCCCATGAGTGGCAGAAGGAGAGGAGCGGTGCCATTCCGTCCTGAGATCTAGCGTGCTGCTCCATCACCGCAGGGTAGGGATCCTCGCCTCCTCCTCTGCTCCTACTCGTCCGGCTGTTGTGCGGAGATCTGGCCTCAGAGCTTCGTCGGCCTTTTTCCTCGACTCTCTTGTTTCGACTGGATGGAGGAGCCATGGTTGGGTGGGTTCCGTGCGGTCCCACACCTGGTGCTCCTCGGCGATGGTGGGTTCCTGTCCGGGTCCCCCCTGGCCTGCTCGGTGATGCAGCCTCATCTCTGCGGTGTTGGCGGCGCCCCTTCTGGGGTTCAGGTCCGTGACCTTTTGGCTCCATTTCCTGGTCTCCTACTTCGCCAACGGGTCCCCTGGTTGGACACGAAGGTGGAGGGTGGTTCATTTGGCGGCTGGGTTCTTCCCTGTTGTTCCCTGTTGCTGCGTGTGGGGATGCCCACAGGGTGCTCGACGATTTGTCCGGCTGGTGGTATCCCTTTGGCGGTTCGATGTATTGTTGTTGAGTAAACAGCAATTTCGTCTTCCACGACACGTGCGCTCCGACTTTGGCGGCAGGTTCCTGTCCGGCATCTACAACTTGATCTGGAGCATGCAGCTTGGAAGCCTGGATCAGTGGTTCGCTTCTCAGAGGCATACGCTTGTTCAAAAGTTCTGAAGATGCTTTGATCTGATCTGTGAGCATGGATATGAAGCCTTTCTTGAATCCTTTCTTTCAGGTTTTGGTTATAATGCATAAGGATGACAGAAAGGTTCGCATGCCCCTGTTTATGGGTCTGTTATCGATGCCATTGATGGCTTTTGTTTTGGAGTTTTGCAGCTTGGAAGCGCTTGGATCAGTAAGGAGGATCTGGATGTTTGCTTTGGTGTGCTTTTCTAGCTAGTCTAGTAGCCTACGCCTGGTTCTTGAGGCTAGGGTTCACATTTTGAAGGTGGTGTTATTGATAGTTGTTTCCCTGGTTTCATGTTAACAGGGTTGATGTTATTAGGTTGGTTAGTATAGGATAGCCTAGCTTTCATGTATGTTTTCCTTTTCTTGTCTGAGAGGACCACTTGTTGGACCTTGGTCTCTCTGGATTCTATCCTGGTTGTATGGGGCACATAGTCTTGTACCGAAAGTTTTGGATTCATTAATAGCAACACGTTTTTTCGCCGACCAAAAAAATATATATATACCGCATACACATACAGAAACATGTCATACATCTGTTTTTAGAAAATAGTTTCTTTATTTATGTACCTCTTTCCTATTTCCTTTTTCTATTGGGTCTATTATGTAAATGTTCTCACCTTATACAATAAAGGAAAACCCGCTCTTGTCAGGTATCACTTCGACCCATATACTTTCACATGGTACCAGAAAGTCTTGTTGGAACCCTATCCGCCAACCTCTCTCTCTCCCTCTCTCTATTAGCGTTGTCAGTTGTGGTTCTCACAAGAGCACGGTGGTTGGTTGAAAGAGAGGACAAAACCCTCGTTCTATCTCGTGAAGAGGAGGAACAACTCCCTTCTCGTCTTCTATTTGCTCTCCATGTAGTGCTTGTACGTGGATGAGTGCCTAAGTCATTTAGGGGTTAGTGATGCGTCAAATTTGCATCATCAATTGACAAGTGATGGTGTTCCCGTCACCCCCTATTGCGTCTTCTCATGGTTATCTTCCTCCCCAGCGCGTCTTCCCGGGGTTATCTTCCTCCCCAGCGCGTCTTCTCGGGTATAACTCGTTAAACCATCATTCCTATTCAATAGTAGTTGACGCGATCATACTGGTATAGGAATACGGGTACATAAATTTTTTTTTCCACTGTTATACTCTGTGCCCGTATTTTCCAACAAAGGGTTCATGCGGTTTCAATGATGTGGTAGTTTTTCCTTTATACAACTTCGTTTTCTTGGGGTGTATGTGAAATTATGGACAAGAATATTGATGAATAATATTATATTAGGTGTGAGATTGGGTGAAACTATATTTTCAGTACTTTGGGCACAATCAGAACGAAATATGTTAATTTTCTTTCCAAGCAAGCCTCAACCTTGATGAAAAAGGGTTTTAAAATATATAAAAACTAGATGTATTTCAGAAAGTAAAGTGATAAAACATGCAAATGATCATAAAAATGAAATATCTCTAACCAAATTTTGTTGATGTGCGATTTGGACCTCAAACATCAAAATAAATCAAATAAAAGTAGACTCTACTTTGTTGTTCTTTCTAGACTTAAACACAAGTTGTTGTTGTTGTATACCAGCTTAAAGGACCCACACTCCAATTTTGCCAGATTGGACAAACCGGAGAACAAATTCTTTAGTTTGTCCAATGACACTTGACCACAATGACTTTGAACATGCAAAGATGACACAACAATGTGAGCACATTGTGGGGAACTCGTCCATGCAGTAGAGATAAGCAATCTGATACCTTCTCTAGTCATCTTCTTTGTTATTAGGACCTATATGACATAAGCATCGGGTAGGAAAGTGACAGAAGCTTAAACAAAACAAGTCAACCTACAAATTGAAACCAAATTTAAATAAAATTTGGGGATAACAAGGGTTATTTGAGGGATAATCTTGGTAGCGAAGAGACAGTGCAAGTGTCTTGGAATATCATTGTCAAACCGTCGTGTAAGGTGCAACTAGGTGATATAAATTGTATTTGTGATGTGATCAGTGGAACCTGAATCTAAAACACAAGACAATGAAGTTGTTGTAGAGGTCTGAAGGTACACTGATGACACAGCCCCCAAAATAAAAGAAGCCAGAGAGGAGCCATTGGTCGTGGAGTACAAATCACCTCAACCGATTATACTCCTCATATTGACTGAAATCACGTGTGTAGACTCCTCTTGTGTGTCTTCAGCATTAGACACCACACCAATAAATTTTCCAAGAAACCCATGCAACTCATAAGGGGGTTGTGAACTATGAACTTTAGCATGGTACACCACGTCCACCACATACTCCACCTCTACCACAATGTTCTCCACATCCACGAATGTGCTTGGAAAAGCCCGAAGAGTGACTAAAAATGGTTGATTTAAGATAAGCCATGTGACGGCAACGTAAGATTAAAAAAAAAAAACTTTAGCGGGCGGTTGACGAGAGACAAGTTATAACAGGCAATCATGCTTGTATTGTAAACACCTTTGTAAGAAGAAATGAAGAAAGGAAGAAGACAGGAACACTGATCACATGTCGGCTGCAAGATGCAGCAAACGTGAGTAGGGCTTGAGCCTACACACTTGTATATATATATATTAGGGTAAGTACATGAGGTACAAAGAGAGAAAAAGAATAAAAAATAAATTTCATAATCAAAATAGGGTTGCCGCTGGATTGTCATTTCGCCGCTGTGTTGGCTAAATGGACATCTAAAAATCCCTTTGTTTTGATTATGACAAACATTTCATTCTTATTAATCTAACGAGCTACTTGAGTGTGCAGGATGACAAAGTAGCAAGGGAAAATCCAAGAGCTTACTTAGTTTTATTTTCATGCAATGTAATCAATGTTGTAAAACTTGTACAAATATATAATGTACAAGTACTTAGATTTGCATGTAAATCAAGCGTTAGATTTTCCCTAGCCAAACACCATAGTTAGACATGTCATCCCATTTGAATAGAATCACTTTTGCACACTCACACATATAATTAGTGCTTAAATTGAAATCTTGAAACAGGATCATTCTCGGTCGACGAACTCCTCGACCGAGACACTCTCGGTCGACCATCTTCTCGACCGAGAAAGATCCAAAGTAGCCGTTAGACACAACAGACAAGTTAGTTGGTAGTTGAAGAAAGACGTTGCAAGTCACTTGTTCCAGAGAGCCTGTCGGTCGACAAAACTTCGACCGAGTAGGTGTCTCGGTCGACCATTTGTCGACCGAGATGGTCTCTGACAGCAACTGCAGAATAAATTAATTAGCCGTTGTTAAAGCAACAACTTTGTACCTAACGGCTAGTTAAGCACTTAGAAACCCCTAGAAGTTGTCTAGAACGTCCTTAAGCATACTTAGGCCATTCCTATAAATAGGACAAGCCATAGGACACTAGAATTCACTTGTTACACTTGAGAATACACTTGAGCATACTTGAGCAATCTTTTGCAAGCAATTTGAGCACTGTGATCATTGGCCTACATTCTCCTTAGCTCAATCTCGTGTCCTATAGGCTAGATTCTCCTACCCACAGCAATTACAAGTTCACATACTTGGCTAGGAGATCTTACGCTTGATCTAGGCATATCAAGCCTCGGGCTTAAAGGATAAGTTGTAATTTCTCTATTTCTTTCTTGTTCCTATTTATTCTTTGTACTCTCCTTGCTACTCCTAGGGTTGGAGGCTGCGGATTGGAGAGGGTTGACTTCTCGGAGGAGAAGGGGACTTCAAGCTACTTCAAGAAGGCTATCGCACGGGAAGCTACTTCAGAAGGCTGGTGCAACGGGAGTTGGTGCATCTACTTCAAGGGAAGGCTGCTTCGAGTTGGGCGATTACTTCTAGGTGAAGGCTGCTTGAAGGGTTTAGGGAAAAGAGATTGTATTTTATGTAATTCCTTGAGAGGTAATAAAATAAATTTCTTTTCAAATCCCGGTTGGGTAAGCAACCGGGTAGTGGACTGACTACCTTAGTATTTGCTAAGGTAGGAACCACTCTAAACCCTTGTGTCTCCTTGTCCAATATTTTCTTTGTGGTTGCTTGAGTAATTAATTGTTAAAATTATCTATAAAACTCTATTCACCCCCCCTCTAGTAGTTTTCAATTGGTATCAGAGCGGGCTTCAAGGAACCCTAACCAGGTCTTGAAGAATGGAGGGAAATGGTGAAAAGTACTTGGACAAAACCACTACATGCTGCAATTGGTGTTTAGGAACAAATCACAAAACAACCGGATGCCCATGGAGATCAAAGGAAGAGGATAAGCACAAAGAATGCTTTATTGCTACAACTAGTGAAGAAGAAGAAGAAGAAGAGGTAAGTCTTTTTTATTTATCTAAAGAAGAACTAGTTGCTATTATTGAAGAAACACATAATAAATATGTTGAGTGCAAAAAGAAATTAAAGAAATCAAATAAGGAAAATGGTGATCTAAATGTTAAACTTCTTGCTCTTGCATCTGAAAATGAGAATCTTAAAGAGGGAAATAAATTTTCTGATCTTAAGTTAAAATCTATGGAAGCCGATTGCAAGCTCCTTTCTGTTGAAAATTCAAACTTACAGACTCAAGTAAACGATCTTCAGAAACAACCATTATTGTGCACCCATATAGATTATGACACTATTGTTAAAGAAAGAAATTTATTGTCATCAAATCTAGACCAAGCAAAAATAGACATTAAGAAAAGAATGGATGAGATTGCCAAGCTACAACAACAAGTTCGTAGTTTGAATAACCATGGCATTCTTGATCAAATTCTAGATAATCCCTATCAACAAATTGGGAGAAGGGGACTAGGTTACAAGCCTAAAGGAAAAACTCATCAACAACCTAGTCAGAGAAAGTCACAAACCCAATCTATATATGTACCTAAAAGGACATCCTCACCCAATGACAACATAGGACACAACCATAGAAAAAGATATGAAGTTGACTCAATATGTTGTCATTACTGTTTGCGTCTTGGTCACTATTCATTTTCATGTCCTTATAAGAGAAAAGATGTAGAGTTAGTTTGGGTTCCAAAACCTCCAAACTAAATGAACAAAATCAAAGTTGAGATATGACCAATGACATTAGTTGCATATTTCTATGTCTATCTCAACTCTACATAATTACAAATATAAATGAAATTGATATTAGTTTGTTCCCTAAATGATTTAAAGTCTAATGAAAAAGAAAATTCCTATTTTCATATAATTTTTCATAAAAATATTTTCTGGTCTATTCATATACTAATGGAATTATCATTGTATGCTTTATACCATGCTTTCGTCATTGGGTGCGCATAGAAAATTGTTTGCAAGCCAGCAAAATAACTTATCAGTTACATGTTATTGCTTGCCACAAAATCTCTAACTCAGTATTTTTGAAATAATTATATCTCCAATTAAGTAGTATGCTTCAACTTGATTCTTATGCAGATATCAGACTAAATTCAAATCTGAAAAATATCTGCAAAATTTGCCTCTTGGTCAAAATAAAACTTGACTAAGGGGCGCTATGGTCGTAGTCAAGGACGACCTAAAATAAGCTTCGACAAAAATTGCTTATTACTCCTTTGGAAGATGTTTTCTTTGATATCTGCGGTTCTTAAAACGAATCCGTTTACTTGTTTCATTTTGGCTTTTCAATGGACATCTTTTTTCGATTTGACGGAATATCTAATTAAGGGGGAGTTTTTATCAAAACAGTTATCTAATTAAGGGGGAGTTTTTATTAAAACGGTTATCTTTTTGAAATGACAAAGGGGGAGAGATATATAAAACTATAACTTAGTATTTATGAAAAACTCAATCAATGAGTTTCATAAATATACTCTTGGCTTTACATTGAAAGTTGCTACATTCCCAAATGAACTGGATTTCATGTTCCATAATTCATTGGGAATAATAAGCACACATTTTATAAACAAGAGGAAAAGATACATAAGGCAATCTAAAGGTAAGAAATTCATATGTTTTATATTTATTTTGGAAATGTTTGTCATCTTCAAAAAGGGGGAGATTGTTGGCTAAATGGACATCTAAAAATCCCTTTGTTTTGATTATGACAAACATTTCATTCTTATTAATCTAACGAGCTACTTGAGTGTGCAGGATGACAAAGTAGCAAGGGAAAATCCAAGAGCTTACTTAGTTTTATTTTCATGCAATGTAATCAATGTTGTAAAACTTGTACAAATATATAATGTACAAGTACTTAGATTTGCATGTAAATCAAGCATTAGATTTTCCCTAGCCAAACACCATAGTTAGACATGTCATCCCATTTGAATAGAATCACCTTTGCACACTCACACATATAATTAGTGCTTAAATTGAAATCTTGAAACAGGATCATTCTCGGTCGACGAACTCCTCGACCGAGACACTCTCGGTCGACCATCTTCTCGACCGAGAAAGATCCAAAGTAGCCGTTAGACACAACAGACAAGTTAGTTGGTAGTTGAAGAAAGACGTTGCAAGTCACTTGTTCCAGAGAGCCTGTCGGTCGACAAAACTTCGACCGAGTAGGTGTCTCGGTCGACCATTTGTCGACCGAGATGGTCTCTGACAGCAACTGCAGAATAAATTAATTAGTCGTTGTTAAAGCAACAACTTTGTACCTAACGGCTAGTTAAGCACTTAGAAACCCCTAGAAGTTGTCTAGAACGTCCTTAAGCATACTTAGGCCATTCCTATAAATAGGACAAGCCATAGGACACTAGAATTCACTTGTTACACTTGAGAATACACTTGAGCATACTTGAGCAATCTTTTGCAAGCAATTTGAGCACTGTGATCATTGGCCTACATTCTCCTTAGCTCAATCTCGTGTCCTATAGGCTAGATTCTCCTACCCACAGCAATTACAAGTTCACATACTTGGCTAGGAGATCTTACGCTTGATCTAGGCATATCAAGCCTCGGGCTTAAAGGATAAGTTGTAATTTCTCTATTTCTTTCTTGTTCCTATTTATTCTTTGTACTCTCCTTGCTACTCCTAGGGTTGGAGGCTGCGGATTGGAGAGGGTTGACTTCTCGGAGGAGAAGGGGACTTCAAGCTACTTCAAGAAGGCTATCGCACGGGAAGCTACTTCAGAAGGCTGGTGCAACGGGAGTTGGTGCATCTACTTCAAGGGAAGGCTGCTTCGAGTTGGGCGATTACTTCTAGGTGAAGGCTGCTTGAAGGGTTTAGGGAAAAGAGATTGTATTTTATGTAATTCCTTGAGAGGTAATAAAATAAATTTCTTTTCAAATCCCGGTTGGGTAAGCAACCGGGTAGTGGACTGACTACCTTAGTATTTGCTAAGGTAGGAACCACTCTAAACCCTTGTGTCTCCTTGTCCAATATTTTCTTTGTGGTTGCTTGAGTAATTAATTGTTAAAATTATCTATAAAACTCTATTCACCCCCCTCTAGTAGTTTTCACGCTGTGCCATGGATAATTATAAAGAAATTGGATATTCATGGGTCAGCACAAAAATGGACATTCTTGATCAAGCCATTTTTCAATCTTTGTTTGACCTCAAGAACAACCTTTTAATTTGCATTTAGGTGTATAGAATTAAATGTCCGGTTTTGATGTCATGTCTGATGGCCCAGAAATAGAATTTTTTTGAAATTTCGGCCGAAATTTTGATATTTACAGTCCTAATAATTTTGACGACCAAACAAGCAAAAAATAATGAAATTTTACCAGGGCGATCTAAATGCCAAGATCTACTCTAAGAAGCATGGACACAGACACGGGACACGGCAATTTTTGAAGATATAGGACACGGACACGGCGTTGGACACGACAATATATATACATACATACATACATACATACATACATACATACATATATTTATGTATGTATACAATTATAGACATGTATATGCATATTATTTATTTGTAAAAGACAACAAGATACATAATTCTTAACAACAAGCACGAATAAAGATCACAATAATATCCACATTAGTTCACATATGTATTGAAACCCACTATGCTAATCGATATCAAAATTTAGCATACAAAATGATATATTATATTATCCACGAATGACAAACGAGAGAAAAATCATTAGAAGTTGATTACATACAATAACAATTACAATTAAAATATTAATTGAGTGGAGTGCAAGGAAGAGGAGGGGAAGCAAAAGTGATGAAGGGGAGATATGTAGTGATAGTGGTGATGGTGGTGAAGCAACAGGAGATTAAGACATTTAGTAGTCATGTAGGAGTGGAGGGTAGAGGGAAGAGACAAATGCAAAGTAGGAGGACTGCATGTTGGAAGGAGGAAAAAGAGGGGAAGAGAGTTTGCAATGGATTAGGAAAAATGGCACGTGGAGGAGTGTACACATTAGAGGATCAACGAAGTAGGGAGAAGAGGAAGGAGAAAAGGCGAGTGAAGAAAATATGGAGGAAGAAGAGGGGAAGGAAGTTGTTTCACGTGGCTGAAGGTGTTGAAAGCTCCTGCTGCAAATGGCCCCGCTTGTGGCTGGTCTAGGTGTTGGCAGCTCCTGCTGCAAAGGGCTGCTGCTTGTGATGGCTTCAACTACTACTGGTTGCTGCTGCAAAAGCTTCTTGTAACAGCTCCAATCTCCTTGTGGTGGTTGCTTGCAGCGGCTCCAGGACTTAGCTATTGTTCTTGCAGCATTTGCTGCAAGTAGAGTCCAAGATGTATGGGAAGGGTTGGCTGTGTCCAGCAAGTGTTCAAGACGTGTCCATGTTTTGTCCAACTGGTAAATAAAAAATATGAAACTGGACACGCTAGAGCCGTGTCTGACACGTGATTGGTGTTATTTCTTGGTGGATTATGTTGAAGATCGTTTTTAAGGTTTTTGACGATCATCTGGTATGAGTTTTTCTCTCCTAGACGGTGCTTAGTGTTTTGACTATTACCATCTACTTTAACTATGGTTTATCTCTGTTTAGGTGATGGTTATGTGTGGTTGAGGTAGTTTGAGCTTGGTGGTCGCTACACTCACCCAATGTTTTTGGCCGATACAAGTTGGATTAGCCTGTGTCGGTCGACATGCCCTTGACATGGATTGGTTTTGTTTTGGTCAAAGAGCTTCAGGTTGCTTCTGTTTCAGTCGACACCCATGTGACTTTGTTGCGGTTGATGCTTTTGAATATATGTGTTGATCGCAACACATGTTTGCCTTGGTTGGTCGCTACACCTAGTGTGTGTTGCGGTCGCAACATGTGTCCTATTTGGTTGGTTAACTAATCAAGATAATGATGATGTTCTAACTCTAATGTGTTCCAAGAAAATGAAAGAGGGTGTGTCTTGTGTTTAATGATAATATGAAATCCTAATCGGCTATGCATGTGAAACCCTAACCCTAATCCTAGGGTGTGATGCACTTATTGAACTTGTCTTGATGTATGGCATGTAATTATACTTTCTCTCTCCTACTTGTATGGTTCCAACCTTGCAAGTTGAATGAGTGTCATAGCTTGTGAATGCTATGGTGTTAATTATATGACACAAGATGAGGACTATGAGCCTTGTAGAGGCATGTTGAATCGATAATGACGTGATTGGGTCTGATGACTTGGTAGAGGCTTTATGCCTAGTGTGAGGTGTTATCCTCCAATCATGTGATGATGAATTGATATCCCATGCCAGTATGGAAATGATGATAGCCTAGTATGGCAGTGGTATCATGTGATGATGTGACAAGTTTATGCTTCAAACATTTTATATCTTCTGAAATTGTAATATGCCCTTATCTTTGTAGAGTTTGTTTAGGGTTTATACGTTATAACTTGATCGATGCTAAAAGATACCCAATTGGCTTAACTAATCAAGTGAAATCCTAATCACGTAGTTACCATGTGCCATAGATCCATCTTCAGCATCAGTATTAGCTGGATGGTGAAATGAGCCATTCCTACGGGAAACTCGGAGCGCATATTGTTAAATATGTGGGGTGCAAGTCGAAGTATCTCCTTGTATCCTTACTACACTGGGATGGCTAAGGTCATACCCTGGCATAAGAACGCTCGAGACTGTATCTCAAATGATGTGATTCAGTATATGTGATATGTTTACTGGGATGACTGTGGTCATACCTTGGCACGAAAAAGGTTGCGGTCATATCTCAGTTTCACTAGTGTCGTGACCTATATACCAAGGTGGACTAGGTTGTTTTGCAGTTGGCCTTGATATGTCACTGCGGCGTACTCAGACTGACTGAGGGAGTGGAGAGATCATGTATTCTGGCTCTTTTGTTGATCTTGTATGGCACTGATTTCAACTTAGCAGTGGTTAGTTAGAGCATGAGTGGTGTACCTCATCTCCTCAGGGTATAATAAAAGACGTAATACATCCATATAGTATATTTTCTTAGGGTCAAATACGTCTCACATTGGATGACCTCTTGCCTTATCTTTGTACTAATTTCTTGAATTATAATGCGATAAGAGAAATCAATTGTTATACATTTCTTCATATTCCTTCTTAGAATATAAGATGTTCTATTGTTCAGTGATAACTGCCTAATTTTCTTAGTATGTACTATAAGTTTAATACATTGTTTAGCTGAATCTACTCAACCCCATAATTATGTTATCTATCTGCTTTAATTTACTGGTGCTTATAATAGACGTCGGCGGAGAGTTATATCTCTCACTGGGACGCTTGGTCTCAATTGTGGGTTTCCACATCTTTTAGGTGGTCGTGCACATAGAGGTAGAGATTGTGTTGTTGAGGCTGAGCAGCAAGAGGAGCAGTAGTTGTTGAAAGGTTGGACATGCTGCTAGTGTTTTGTAGTAGAGTCCTATGTGTCGTCTTTGTACTCTCAGATCTTTGGGGGAAGTTTCGTGGTTTTGAATACCGATACGAGGTTTTTGGCTATATGTCATTGTTGTAAAAATATGGCATGTATGTATATGAACAGGTTATCATATGTAACACGTTGTGGCCAGTGAGCAGTATCATGTAACAATCTTTTGGCATGAGATATGTAATACAGGTGGTTTTGTGGACTTTCATGCAAATGTTTCCACCCAAGGTGGATATGTGATATCGGTTTTATTTTACCATGTTTTACGGTAATATGGATGTTAGTGATAATTTCGCGTTTTGTTTTGAGTAATCTCACTTGTGGTGCATCGGGGTGTCAGTGCCCACACCGTACTTCCTAGGATCTACTCAAATATGCAATAATATTTCATATTGGATATGGGGGGTCTCCCACATTTGTAAGTGAAGGAAGTTGAACATATTTAATAGAATTTTCAAGGCAATTTCGATGGCAAAATGAAGGCAAACACAATGTTTAGACATAAGCACACTAGATTATATAATAAATTTATATGTCTAAAGGTTAGAGTGGGATCCATGTCTTGATGAGTGAGTACACAAATGAACAGAAATGTCAAGTCTGCTAGACAGGTAGACTGTTAAAAACTTCAAGTTACAACTTAAAATTAAAAACATAAAGTTACAAGTTACAAACTTATGAACTACAACTTGTATAAGTCTTGTGTTAGCATTTAACTAGGTTGCATGGGACATTTATAAATATATCCAAGAAAGAACTATGTTGTTTTTGAAATATTTTTCCATATCTCTATAGAACAGTGTAGAAATTGATGAAGGTAATGTATAGATGGTCTACGGATAGGGAAAACATACCTTAGAATTAAGAAAAATATCCTTTAGAAGCAAGAAATTCAAAAATATTGCCAAAAAAACCCAAGATGTAGTATTAGCAGTCTAAGGAACAAATTTCTCAAAATCTAAGTTGTGTTTCTGTACCATTTCGCAAAATTACAGTCCAAATTGGGCTTTTTCTGCAAATTTTCACCTTGTTTGGTGAAATTCGTGAAATTTCGCACATAGGGTCGAAATTTTCGCAAAACTACGTCTTATTCCCTACATTTGTGTGTTACGCATGTCCGATCGTAAGTTTCGATGTCCGATTACAAAAATAACAAAATTTCGATGGAAAATTTGTTCCATGTTTAGGTGTTCAATAGTGGCTTTTGGACAAATTTGATCCCAGTTCATGGAACCGTTAGCAAGTGAGCATTTGCCCTAGTATATGATCCCTTATAGTCTTTCATAACATGGTTGAAAAAATATTCACAATTTCTAGTATTTCATGCTCATGATAATGTAATGGTGTAATTCCATGGAGATGCGTGATTATCACTCTCAATTAATAGACATATGTACTATAATAAGATAGAGAAAGATAAGATAATAGAGATAGAAAGATTCGTGTGGATTGGATACCATAAGGCAGAAACTAAGATATAACTTATGGAGCTGGATTATATGACTCATATGAAAAAAACTAAGAACTGGGAAATAAAAAGATCTATGAATTCTGACAAGAGAGCATAAAAAGATATTGTTAGCAACATAATACAAGAGATTGCATTAACATCGCAACAGATCAAAGTCCTAACAAGAAGAATCCTAAGGAATTGATATCATCAACTTATTTTGGCCATTTGCCATTCATTGTTTGATCAGTAGTCTAGAAGGGGTTTGTTTTGATTGCAATTGGTTTTATGAAATAGTTTAATTATAGATCTATAATTAACATTCAGCATGACTTCATTTTAATTCCAATTTTTAAGTTTTACGTAGTAATTCAAAGAGATTTGGAAAAATTTAGACATAACATTCTATTATTAAAAATAGCCTCAACTCTCAAGAATTAGGAACTAATAATAACTTACTAAAAAAATGTAGCAATAAGTTACTATCAGTAACAAACCGACAATTGTTTTATTAAAATGTGACTTGGTTTCTTGAACAGTGTGGTATAGATCCATAATTACCATACAAAACGTGACAATAAATTACTATCAAACTAACAATTGTCTTATTAAAATGTCAAGTTGGTATATTGAAAAATGCTGTGTAGATCCATAATTACCATACACACTGATTTTGTGGTCGTCCCAGAACTCAAATATTATTTGAGAGCCAAGAGAGAAAAATAACAATAAATATAGAACTAATATTAACAATAGGCACATACAGACAGGTTAAATCAGATCTATGTAAGCATCTCTCTATGTGTGGGTAGGGTCATATCCACAAGGTATCCAGATCATATCCACAAAGTATCCAGCCTTTAAAAAGTGATACATCTAGAGAAGTATCCAATACGTATCCAGGTGTATTCAAGGAGTACCAGTATCCAATACATGTCCAATTGTTCCCCGCTAAAATATATGTAAAGAGAGAAAAGGGGACAATTTATGCGTAGACCCGGACATGTAAAAGTGACCATATACATGCCCTCTGTACATTATATAAAGGTGTTCACATTTCCGTTTACTGATATTTATTGAAACAAACCATCTTTTATTTCTCATCATTCCATGTTGTACTCATAACCATGAATGTCGAGGCACCAAGGCAGTGTCGTTCACAATATTGTCAATCAATATTGTATATAAATATATTATATATTTCATATATATCAAGTGTTTCATGTGTACTTAGAAAGCACGGACACTTGTATACAACCCTCGTGTCTGGGTCCAAAACAATTTGGACATAGACACTTCCCACATGTGGCCAAAAGGCGTGTCCTATCCATTTTGGTGCTTTTTTGAAGCCCGGACACAGTGAAACCCTGCCCAGACATTTCTTAGACACATTCAAGCAGCAGCTTCTGCTACATAGCGTAATTTCCTGTAAATTCAGAATATACAACTATTTAAATATGCCTTGTCATTGAGAAAGTGTTAAGCAAAGTTGAGATCTAACCAAAATTGCAAAACAAATCTCTTCACAAAAGACTAAATTCTAAATCTAAGAGTGAATAAGATATGATGAATCACATTTTGGTTTAATATATTGATTGATTTGAGTAATGGGAACTCTTTTATCATCTCAGAAATATACTATATTTAGTGAAATGCAGCTTGTTTAATTGTCTACTTCATATTTTTTCCAATACATATATAAACACACATTCATATCCATGTCCAGTTAACATACCTATAAGCACAATTCCACATATTTTTTAAATGATTCAAACAGAGCATACATGCATTATACACATAAATAAGTCTAATTGTATATATTAAAAAAATCCCTCATCAAGTGTCTTGCCGATGTCCTACATTTTAGAAAATTATTGTGATCGACTGTATGTGTATGTGTTAGTGTCTGTGTCTAGAAATGTATTTGTGCTTCCTTGTGTAATACATACTTAAACGCCATGTAAGAATGAGGTAGAAGCCTAAAAATGCATATAGAGTATATATAAAATACAGCGTTTTAAAAAGCGTCCTAGGCGGCCGCTTAAGCGGCCCCTTAATCGCCACAAGGTGATGACCGATTAAAATGTGCCATAAGCGCCGCTTGAGTGGATTTGAGAAAAGTGGCCGCTTTTTGCCCGCTTAACCCGTTTTCCCGCTTTTTTCTAGCTTTTTGCCCACTTTTTGCCCGCTTTTAAAACAAAAACTGTTGTAAGCATATAACATTAAGTACATTATATGCCCCGATTAGTATTAACTATAATATATTAAAGTAACATACATTAAATGTTCTATGATATAGCTAGTTCTAATTTAAAATGCATACTTTGTATGTAAGCTGTAAATGTAATGATATGGTACCTTTGTGGTGTATCCAAGTATATTATAGGTAAATATTATCTTATTTAAAATGCATACTTTGATTAAATCAACTGCTGTAATGTATGAATATTTGATGATGTGTATATGTAACAATACGTTTGTAAGCTAGCTATGATAGGTTTATTGTTTATTGTTTACTGTTTAGCTATGTAAACATGTGATACAAAATTTTTGTCGCATCTTGTATATACACTTGTTATTTTATGTGTTGTTTACTATATTATATAGATACAATCATTGTTGTATAGTTGTGTTATAAACTATTTGGGTGTTTTGTATTACCTTGTACAATGTTTAGATATGTACAAAAAATTCAAAAATATAAGTATTTATATACGTATGTATGTAATTTTGCATAAAAGTTTATAGGAATTGGAAATCCGCTTTTCTAAAAAGCGCCCGCTTAATCACCCGCCTGGCGATTAATCGGCTACAAGGTCCCGTTCGCACGCTTCACGCTTCGCGCTTTTTAAAACCTTGATAAAATATGAGAATCAAATGATATGTAGAAATATGATGTAAGGAGAAACATTGCACATGCATTGCTATCCAATTTAGATTGTTGTACTTCTCGTAGCAGAGATAGCAACCATGTGCATTACTCGTGAATGCTACTTGACTTTTTACAAAGCTTTTGGAATGTAGAATGCTTTGTTTCCTTTCAATTACTTGTTTTCAGTTCCACAATAGCCAAGGGTTTAGATGTGCAATTCTTTTTCAGACTAATGCATATCCCAATTTAGAAAAAATGCAACTACAAGTTATATAATAGAATTTACAAAGCGACAAAAACAAACTTAGAGAACCCGCCAAGAGGTCCAGCACATGAGCACCATTGCCACAGTGACGACCTTCTAAGATGTAGTTGTAACTATCCACACAATAATTATATTGCTATACAATTTACAAACTAACTTTGATATGATGAATAATAACACATGAAGTTGACTTACTTGAATTAAGATGATGTCTTTTCTCTCTTGATTCACTTGTCTCCTGGCAAGCCAACCACGGAAGCAAGCCTGTATGGTGACAGCTGAGGCTTTTCTAACTTGAATAAACAAGGTTCTTCTCCACCATCTCTATAAATCCAGCTTTAATGTTAGGTCATAGGGTTGGACTGATAAACAAATCAGTCAAAAATTACAAAAACTGTCTTACTTGGATACTATGTATAGAACACAATTTATTGCAAAATTCTCTTTGTGCATTTTGTTGTCGTAAGTAAGCCTGAAGAATGCCAAAAAAATGATCCACAATTAGTTAGGAAAAATGTGCACCTCCGACTTTGCAATCCAAGGATAGCAGAGGCCTAGGCAGTTCAT
The DNA here is from genome assembly GCA_963693085.1 of Alisma plantago-aquatica. NCBI lineage: Eukaryota > Viridiplantae > Streptophyta > Magnoliopsida > Alismatales > Alismataceae > Alisma > Alisma plantago-aquatica. Next base: position 223,944,692 of record OY856415.1, read on the forward strand.
CGTGCCCCGTGTATATTTCTAAGCGAAGGCCTAGGCATACCAACCACACTCAATACTTGCTGTGAATGCTACTTGACTTTTTAAGAGCTTCACAGATGTCTGAACCTTTGAGTTTTTGCCAATATTAATCTTATAGTTTTACAACAAAGGTTTCACTTCTACAGTTCTTTTCATATTCAAGCAATTTAGAGAAAATCATGTACAAGTTAGTTACAGAAGGACAAAATGAATTTAGTGAAACTGACAATATCCATTGCCGTGACAACCTTGTAAGTTGTAACTTCCTACCAAATACTAATTTCTAGCTCCTAAAATGATAAACAATAAGATACGAAGTTGACTTACTTGAATCAGGACGATGTCTTTTCTCTCTTGTATCACTTGTTTCCTGTCAAGCCAACCACGAAAGCAAGCCTGTATGGTGACAGCAGAGGCTTTTCTAACTTGAAGAACCAAGGTTTTTCTCCACCATCTCTGAAAATCAAGCTTTAGATGTTACGCATTACAGCTGGATAGATGAATACTTCAGCAGAGATTAAGAAACACATCATACTTAGATTATATAAAGTAGAGCACAACTTTTTCTAAAAAAATCTCTTTGTACATTTTGTTGTTGTATGTATGCCTGAATAATTCCACCAGCAAAACTTGAGTATCTAAATTGCAGTTTCTACCATCCCAGAATTGTGAATAATGATGCCAAGTTGGCTGTATCTAAATTTCATAAGTTCTATTGATAGGGTTTGTTATTAATATGGATGCTGATGTCCAAAATGAAGTATGTAATAGGACCACTACTAGCTGGATGAAATAAAAGGAATGCAATTTGAATGGTATAGAATAACAAAACCTTTATTTGAGATGAATATAATTATTACAAGGCTCTCTCTCTTTTATAAGATAAGAAAGTAAGTGAGAAATAGAATTAGGCAATATGGGATAAAAGAAAAGCTAAAGACAATACAAGTCTAAAGCACACAAATAAATATAAAGCATAAAGAATATATACTAATACTCCCCCTAAAGCTGGAGCAGAGATGTCAAACATGCCCAACTTGTCCACCAGAGTAGTAAAGCAAGTTGTGAAAAGTAGTGTTACAAGTGCTTAGGGAACAGTGTGTGCCCTAGCATAGATTTATAGAAAGAACAAATACATATAGAATGATAAAAATAAGAGAAAACGAAACTACAGAACCGCTGGTCTGCTGCCATATTGGTACTACCGATTGTAGGTCGGTAGTACTGAGAATAACATTTCGAGTTATGTATCTTTGTTGTTGATGAGTCGGTATACGACAGACATGTCGGTAGTACTGAGATATGCATTCTTCAGTATATCAACACTCCCCCTCAAGCTGGAGCATACACATCGTGTATGCCCAGCTTGTTGCAAAAATTTTGGAAGATAGTTCGATGCATTGGCTTTGTGAGAACATCAGCGAGCTGATCTCCAGATTTGACGTGAGGAGTCATAATGTTCCCATTCTTGATCTGATCTCTGATGAAGTGGCAATCAACTTCTATATGCTTGGTGCGTTCATGAAAGACTGGATTCTTGGCAATATAAATTGCAGCTTGATTATCACATCTGAGCTCTATGGGAGACAACACAGGAATCTTTAATTTAGAAAGTACAGATTGAACCCACTGCAACTCACAATAAGCATGAACCATTGCCCTGTATTCCGCCTCAGTGCTAAATCTTGCCACAACATTCTGTATTTTGCTTTTCCAAATAATAAAATGATTTCCTAGAGAAGTACAATATCCAGAAGTAGACCTCCTATCATTCAGATTACCAGCCCAATTTGCATCTGCATAGCCAGTAAGGATCAGAGTAGAAACAGGAGTCCTAGATCGGTAGTAGGTTATTACCTTCCCAGGAGCACTTTTTAGATATCTGAGAATACGACAAATTGTTGTCCAATGTGATTATCGTAGTGAGCCCATATGTTGACTCACCACTCCTACGGCAAAAGAAATGTCAGGACAAGTAACTGTTAGATATATCAGTTTACCAACAATTTTCCTATAATATCCTAGATCTGGATAATCAATATCATCAGTCATCTCCTTCACATGATAATCCGTAGGAGTAGACACGGGCTAGGATTCACTCATACTTGTGTCACGAAGTAAATCCAGCACATATTTCATGTGGGATAAATTAGTACCTGTATGAGATCTAAGTACTTCAATACCTAGAAAACACCTCAGTTTACCCAGATCTTTGTGTGAATGCAAGCCTTCTTTCACACGAGATATGTTTACAGCATCACTCCCTGTGATAACTATATCATCAACATATATTGCAATATAACAGATCCAGCAAAAGAACTAGAATAGAAGTAGGAGTATCAGTCACAGAACAAGAAAGGCCTAGCTGTAATACAACCTCACTGAATTCGTCAAACCACGCTCTAGGAGAATGTTTCAATCAATAGATGGCTTTCTTCAATCTACACACCTTCTGATACTCCCCTTGAGCAACAAAACCAGGAGGTTGCTCCATATATACCTCTTCCTGTAGATCACTATGAAGGCATTTTTGACATCAAGTTGAAACAGAGGCCAATCAAAGGTAGTAGCCAGAGAGATGATGATCCGTACTGAATTCAGACGAGCTACAGGAGAAAAGGTCTCAAAGAAATCAACCTTATATGTCTGAGTATAGCCTTTTTCTACCAGTCGAGCCTTTAATCTCTCAATTGATCCATCTGTATTATGTTTTATTGTAAACACCCATTTGCATCCTACAACATTTTTATCGGAAGGTAAGTTAGTTCGTTCCCATGTGTTGTTTTGTAAAAGAGCAGCCATTTCCATTTGCATGGCCTGCTTCCAACCATTATCCTTCATAGCATTAATATGATTTCTTGGAATGACCACAGAGTCAATCCCAAGAGCAAAGGAATGTGCCTGCTTAGATAGTTTGGACAAACAACACACTCCTACAATAGGATGTTGAACAGCACAACAGTGAGTACCTTTACGGACAGTAATGGGAACATCAAGGTCAGATGGTTCTTGAGTAGAGGAAGTTGGGGAAGGCTCAAAGACTAGAGACGCTACTTCCTCTGGATCATGTCTGCCTCATCTGTTGTAAACATGTGGAAATTGCTTAATCGTAGTATCACCTGTTGACTGCTCTTCCTGAACTATAGTATAGTCAGGGATGATGAGTGGCACTCCCTCACTCTGATGTGGTGGTGGCACTCTCTCACTCACACAATTGCTCCCCCTTACTAGGAACACTAGAGAAATATGGAGTAGACTCATGAAAGGTCACATCCCTAGACACAAACACACAACGGAGACTGGGACAGTAACATTTGTACCCTTTGTTGGTATTGGAGTATCCAAGAAAAAGAGTCCTAGTTGACTTAGGGGATAATTTATCAGCTTTAGGATCAAAATTGTGGACAAAGGAGGTACAACCAAACACCCTAAGGGGAATAAGAAAGGGTTGATCATTAAGACGTAGGACAGAAAAAGAAATACGTCCTTGAAGCACGGATGAGGGTAGCATGTTAATAAGAAAGCAGGCAGTAAGTAAAGCATCAGACCAGAATCTTTTAGGAACGTTGGATTGAAACATAATTGTCCTGGCAATATCAAGAAGATGACGATTTTTCCTCTCAACTACAACATTTTGTTGAGGAGTGTGAGGACAATACATACGATGTATCATCCCAACAAAACTACAAAAAACAACCATAGCACTTAGGACATATTCCAAGGCATTAGCATATTGAAGAATTTTAATATTGCAATCAAATTGGACTTTAATTTCTTGATGAAAATGCTTGACAATGGATAACACAGACTCTCAACTCTTCAGCAAATAAATCCATGTCATGCGAGAAAAATCATCCAAAAAGGAAATGAAATAGCGAAAGTCATTATAGTTGTGGACTAACTCAAAGGGACAAGAAGCCCATTTATTGACTCGACTAGGATAAGACATTCTATGATGTTTTCCCAATTGACATGACTAACACTCTAAAGAAGACGCATGTGATAACTCATGTTCTAACTTCCTCAAGCTCTTCAGAGAAGGATGTCCATATTTGTAGTGCCACAGTAAGGGAGAACCGCTCAAAAGGATAGCCGAAGCAGGAGCAGATACTTGGCGAGGCAGACTTTCACCATGGAAGAGGTAGAGATCACCTTTCCTAGGCCCCGCACCAATCGTCCTCATACTCTGGAGATCCTGTAAGACAAAATAAGAAGGTCCAAATGTTACTGTGCATTTCAGAGTATCAATCAATTTTGCAACAGAAAGAAGGTTGAATGGAAATACAGACACATAATGTACAGATTTAAGATCAATCCTAGGAGTCAGAGAAACAAATCCAGTGGCTAACACTCTCCTCACTGAACCATCTGTTATAGTCACAGATTGGTTAGGGATATGTGAGTCAATGGAATGAAACAGTCTCTTCATACCAATCATATGTTGTGAAGCTCCAGAGTCAACCACCCACGAAGATTTGAACCAGAAGCTAGTAAAGAGGTAGCTTAATTACCAGTAGTAGAGGCGAAGTGTGCTGAGGAAGAAGATGATAATGATCCCATACTTAGATGTTGAGTAGCCACAATAAATCTATCATACTCCGCCATGGTGAGTGTGATGCCAAGAGGTCCAGAACTCGACACAGGAGGCTCAGAAGACGCAGTAGTACCAGCATAGTTTGTTGCCCCCACAGGAGGTGCAACAGGTCTGCCATGCTTCTTCCAGAATTTTTCAATAGTGTGTCCAGGCTTATCACTGCAGCAGCAACAACGGCATGAGAATCTCCTAGAGATGGGACAGCTATAGAATCAACCGGTTCAAAGTTGGACTGCATAATCCATGAGAAGGCTTCTTCCAAGGTAGGAAGTGTATCAAATGCTAGGATGACACTCCAGACTGAACTACATGAATAACTCATACCTAATAAGAACATTATTGTGATCAAGTCGCCTCGGTCCTTGATTTGTTCTTTGACAGTCAATCGATGATAAAAACTCAACTCTTGAGCAATAGCTTGGATCACTCCAAAATATTCTTTCAAAGGCGTGTCTCCCTATCAATCTGCAAACAGGCGGTCATAGATCATAAATTGGCGAAGAGCATTCTTTTCTTGAGAATAGTGTTTCTTTATTACAGTCCATATTTCTTTGGCGGTAGTGTAGAACATGAACCTATCAGCGATCCCAGGTTCCACCCCCCCACAGCCATGTCTTCACCAGACTGTCATGACGCTTCCATTGAGCATAACCTTCGTCAATAGAAGCAGGAGGATCAGAGTCAACATGTTTTGCTTTATCTTTGGACTCCAATACTATATAGACAGCATCCATCCACAAAAGATATTTTTTCCCATTTAGCTTGATGGAGGGGATAGGTGACATCTCATTGTAGACTACAGATGCCTTGGTATCCTCCATGTTTCAAGCAAAACATAAGAGTGACGGGATGATACACGTCAAAATAGGAGAGGGTTGACAGAGGGTTACACGTCACATTAAATGATTAGATGTGTAACTAACGCATCCACAGCCCCCAACTGAGATTCCTAATCACACAGAGAGGAGATGTGATTAGGAATTAGGCCGACGGCGTTGGTGACTACTGCAGCTAGAGAGAAAGGGCAAGAGAGGGAAGAGGCACCGGAGAAGAAGAAGAAGAAGAGAGAGGGGGCAGCGGCGGCCGCTGGCCTAGGGTTCCCAAGGAGCGAATTTGCTCTGATACCATGTGAAAAGTTGTTACAAGTGCTTAGGGAGTGCCCCAGCATATATTTATAGAAAGAACAAATACATGTAGATAGAAAACGAAACTACAGAACCGCTGGTCTGCCGCCATGTCAGTACTACAGACTATAGGTCGATAGTACCGAGAATAACATTTCGAGTTTTGTATCTTTAATGTTGATGAGTCGGTACTACCGACAGACAAGTCGGTAGTACCGAGATATGCAGCGTTCGGTATATCAACATTAGTCTTGGGCAGTAGCTTGGTGAAGATGGTAGCAATCTGGTTTTTTGTTCGAAGGTAAGGAGTACAGATGCGAACGGAGAGAACAAATTCCAAGACAAAATGGCAATCCACCTCGATGTGCTTGGTGAATTCATTAAAGGTAGGATTGCTTGCAATAAAAATGGAGGCTTTACAGTCGCAGTTAATGGGGATAGGATCTGGATCATAGATATCAAATTCTGAGGAGTCCTTAGACCCACATCAATTCACAAGATGTATAAGCCATTGCTCAATATTCATCTTTAACGCTAGACTGAGCTACCACAGTCTACTTATTGTGACATGTAACCAGATTACCTCCAACAAAGGTACAGTAGCCAGAGGTAGATTTTTTGTCAGATCTACTACCACCATAATCAGAGTCAGAATACCCAATGAGTTTGCAGTGTCCATGCATGCGATACAACAAACCTTTTCCTGGAGAATTTTTAGATATCTAAGGACATGACAGACAGCATCCCGATGACATTGTCAAGGTTTATCCTAATACCTACGGACAAGTCCAACAGCATAAGTAATGTCAGCTCTAGTAACGGTGAGATAAATAAGCTTACCAACCAATTATCTATATTTGGTGGTTATCAGGATAAAGTGGTGATGTTTCATCATCCCAATTTGTATGGGAATCCAAAGAGGTGCTAACAGGTTTAGAACCGAGCATGCATGTCTTTTTCAAAATATCTAGAGTATTTTTGCACTGTGAAAGACAGACGCCAAAAGAATATCGAAAAACTTTAATCCTCAAAAAGTATATGAATTATTGCCTAGATATTTTGTAACAAAATGTTTTTCCAGATAGCTTTTAGTAGTTTAATACCATCTGAATTGCTACCAAACAGAATCATGCTATCCACATACACAATAATAATAACAAGTCGAGAACTGGTTTTTCGTATAAAAACAGAGTGATCGGATGGTAAGCGCCGAAAATTAAACTTAAGATGAATGTAGCTCGACTTATGGAACAACACTTGTGTGCTTTGTTTTAGGCCATACATCACCTTCTTAAGTCTACAGACTTTGGAACACTCCCCTAAGCAACAAATCCAGGTGGTTGCTACATGTAGAATTTGTCATGTAAGTCATCATATAGAAAAGTATTTTTAACATCAACTTGAAAAAGAGGTCGATCATTGTTTATAGCAACAGTATGAGCACCCACATAGACATAAGTCTGGCAATTGGGGAAAAACTTTTCAAAGTAGTCTACCTCATAGGTTTTTAGTATAACCTTTTGCTACTAGATGTGCCTTCAGTCGTCCAATCGAACCAAATGGCTGGTTTTTAACGGTGAATATCCAACGACAACCAAATATAGGGCAATCAACTAAATCCCAAGTCATGTGATCGCGAAGAGCAGTCATTTCAGTTTCCATACTTCGACACCAGTCTGGATGTTTAAGAGCTTACGTAGCAGTCTTGGGTATAAAAATAGTAGAGATAGCAGTAGTAAAATAGGCAAAGCTCGCAGCAAAATTAGAGGTAGAGCAAAAGTTATTGATTGGATGTTGTGTGCAAAATTGAACACCTTTCCTTTTCCTGTAAAGATATACGTCAGAAATTACCTGAGCGGCGTTATGATCTACCGACGAGGAAAGATTGGTAGTTGAGGGGCCCCGGAGGGGACTGTCACCTTTGGGTCTTCTTTGTAGACTTTTAGAGGAGGAGCAAGAACTTCAGTTACTTTAGTGGATCATTTTCCACACTTGAGGCAGTGGTTTGGGATCCAGTAGAGCCCGATAAAGCAAATCCTTTTTCAGAGTAGTTCGGTACGTGTTCGAAAAAGACCACATCCGCACTAACAAACCACTGTCATTTGGCAGGATCATAACACCAATACCCCTTTTGAGTTCTAAAATATCTCAGAAAAACACACTTAGTAGAGCAAGGGTCAAGTTTAGACTTGGTTGTCCAGGCGTTGGGTTTAAGCTAAGGGAGCCTAGCCTGCTGAGGCGAACGCCTAGGCTTTTATGAGCTTTTCTTTTTCTTTTCTTTTGAGTTACATATTTAAATGTTTGTACACATGGTACTATATGTGAAAATTATTTTTTATTCATTAAACGTTATTGTAAGTCTAATTTAAATTGATAACTATAGGAGAATCAGGGACAAGACAATTAGCATGAAGAAAAAGAAACAACAAGAAGAGGAAGATAAGTAGGAGAAACATGCAAATGGTAGAAGTTGTGCATGAAGAAGTTAGAATAAGACAAACACAAGGGCAGTAAAAGAAGATTGAAAGAGGAAGAATTCAACAAAAATAAATAAAAACATCAATAGCAAGTGTTGAAATAGAAAATATAGAAGAAGAATAGGTAAGTGAAAATAAATGGAAACATGCATATAATAGTAGTTGTGAGAGGAGATTTAGGAGGAAAAATCAAAAAAAGAACAAATATAGGCAAATAGTAGTAGTAGATTTGGTAGTAGGAGATATAGGACAAATTTGAGATAAGACATATGCACATACTCATATAGTAGGAGGGAATATAGGAGGAATAACTCACAAAAAAACACAGCAGCAGTAGGATTCAAGTATAAATAAAATACAGGAGAAAGGATAAAAAAAGAAAAGAAAAGAAGCAAGAACAACAAACATATAAGGAAGTAGAAAAAATTAACAAACAACATTGTGGACTTACCAATTTGTCCCAAACCAGACCTCATTTCCTCATATCAAACATATTTTCCCCCAGATCAGACCTAATTTGCCATAATTTGACCTGATTTGGTCTAAACCAGACATTTCAACCATAAAATGACTCAAGGTGATCTAATTTGACCAAATCTAGACTCGATTCATGCTAATTTAGCCTTTTGGATTAATTTGGGCCTAAAAGGACTTAGACGCCCACTTAATGCACTTAATAGGAAAGGCACCTAGTTTGAGGTGCCTTGCCTAGTGCCTAGGGCGCCTAGGCGGGTGCCTTGATAACTAAGAGTTTAGACAACAAGGGGTGAAGGTTCTTAACAAAACAATTGTTGCCAAAGATGTGTGAAGGTACAGAAAAGAGAGGCGTGTTGGGATACAGAAGAGAGAATGGGACTTTATTTTTCAGGATTGTAGAGGGCATGCAGTTAATTAAGTAGCATTCAGTAGATACAGCTTCGGGCCAAAAAAATCTAGGAACATAATAGTGAAAGTAAAATGCACAAGAAGATGGCAATTTTTCCTCTTTGTTACACCATTTTTTTGGTGCATAAGAACAGGAAGTCTGATGAATGGTACCGTGAGCAGCACAAAACAGATCGACTGATTTTTGCATGAATTCTAAGTCATTATCAATTCTAAAAATTTGACAGTTTTATTTAATTGGGTTTGGATTTTAGTGAAGAAAGTAGTAATAGTGTCCAAAACATTACTACAATCTTTGAAAGAAACAACCAAGTTGCCCAAGAATAGTCATCAATAAAAGTCATAAATTAGTGAAATCCAGACAGGCTAATAACCGAGCAAGGTCTCCAAATATTAGCATAAACAATGTCAAACAGATTTTTAGAAATAATCTCTTTTTTCTTATGAAACACAGCTGACAAGCCTTAAACGTGGGTCCAAAAATGGAGTCATGTCTAGGTTATCGGACTTTAGAAATTTATAATATCTGAATGTTTAAGACATCCTGCAACTAGCACAGGGTCGAAATAGTTTGGGGTCGAACACAGGGATAGGAAGAACGGCGCTTCAGAACTCAAGTTTTACTTGTCTAAGCACGTCGAAAAAGGTCGAAGGATAAGGTTTTGATATAACGAGAAAGAATTATAAAGAATAAAAAAAGCCTATCTCCAAGGGGAGTTACCAGAAAAATTAGTGTTTTAAGGTTTAGCAATTTTTATAGAGGTTTTGTATATTGGAAATCGAGGAGATAAAACTATCGTCGGGGTAAAGCACAAAGGAGGAAAACTTAAACATAACAAGCGGCAGCGGAATACATCCTGCACCCTCTTCTCTCAAAGAGGATGCCTCTGACTATGCACCCATTCTCTCTCTCAAGAGTATTGGACATAGACTAGAGCGGAAAGATATGATGGGGCAACCCTGATCCTGGGTACTCTCATACACCCGAACCAAACCAAACTCTAGAGTTTACGACATCGTTCTCTCGAAGGAGTCAAAACGAGAAACACGATTCAATAGCTAGTCAAAAGCGTGATTCAAACAGAAGAGACTACAGCGCAGATACTATAAAGAAATCATCCAACAAAAAAGAACCATACACAGGACAACATGAGATAAATTCCACAGTTTCCATAAGCATAAGGAGGTAAAAAGGTTTAGTTACAATGCAATAGTAAATGAAAGTAAATTGCTAAAACAGGGAAGGTAGGTATCGGCCTCCTTGATGTAGGAGGTCGATATACATAGCGGCGGACCCCTAAGAAAACGCTAACCCGGTACCGGGCAGGAGCTCTATCGGGATATGACTGTGTCGGGTTGTTGACCGTGTCGGATCGTGAACCGTGACGAGTAATGGGCGTATCGAGAAGGGACTTCCTGCCCGATATGGCCGTGTCGGGCAGCAGCCGTGATGGATAAGCCATATCGGGTTCGGTATCGTGTCGTGTTAGGACATGTGTCGGGTTAGCTTAATCTTAGGTTCTCGGTTCCTCGTGTCAGGTATAGATGGGCGAGCCGTCTCGGGTTGAAGCCCAGCTAGAGACCCGGCATGTTTGAAGTAGCCTTGAAGGTCGTGTCGCGCTGCTGCTGCTACCAGGTCTTCTTTGTAAGAATTAAGATATGCAGTTTTACTAGCACAATCCATAAACTCATGTTTACACACTCATGCAATAAAATTCAATTTACAACAAACATATAACAACATAGTAAATTACTAACTCACATCAATTGTATGTTGAGTGGCGCGTTGGTTCTCTATACATTATGTTGTTGATATGGGCCACATAGTGCTCCCATGTCATGTAACTTCTGTAAGACTTGTATGAAATAACATGCTCCTCATACACTTCAGAATTGGCAAATTGTCTCATCCGAAATTTTGGAAAATGTTCTTCCAAAACTTTGAGATATTTTTCCTTGGTTGTTGAAACGAATGGAGGTTGAGTAAAAGCAGGACGAGGTGCCCATGCTCGAGGAGCTTGAGGTTGAGTAAAAGCAGGAGGAGGTGTCTGTTGGATAAATTGGATATTATGATAAATCCCTTTGTTTCGATGATGACAAACATTTCATTCTTGTTGATCTAACGTGCTACTTGAGTGTTGCAGGAATAAAGTGGATGACAAAGTTCTAGGGAAACTATACGCTTGAATGATTGTAAATGTCATGCAATGTAATCAATTGTAAACTTGTACAAACATATAATGTACAAGTACTTAGATCTCATGTAAATCAAGCGTTAAATCTTCCCTAGCCAATCACCACACTTAGATAGGTCAACCCTTTTAAATAGGATCACATATGCACACTCATGCATTTACTTAGTGCCTAAATTGAAAGATTGAAACAAGGTCAATCTCGGTCGACCAAACTCCTCGACCGGGACACTCTCGGTCGACAAACTTCTCGACCGAGAATGACCCAAGTAGCCGTTAGACACAGCTGACAAGGTAGTTGGCAGTTGCAAATGAACGTTGATCCAGAGAGCCTGTCGGTCGACAAAACTTCGACCGAGTAGGTATCTCGGTCGACAAATTGTCGACCGAGATGGTCTCTGACAGCAACTGCAGAATAAAACAACTAGCCGTTACTAACGCACCTAACTTATACCTAACGGCTAGTTAAGTACTTAGAAGCCCCTAGAAGTTGTCTAGAACGTCCTTAAGTATCCATAGGCCACTCTTATAAATAGGACATACCTTAGGACACCAAATACACCGAAGATATACTTGTGATATACTTGAGCTTGAATACTCACTTGCAATCTGTTTTAGAGCAATAGAGCAATTCCTACACTTGCCATTCATTTTCTATTGCTCCCATTTCGTGTCCTATAGGCTAGTATCTCCTATCCACTACAATCACATTGTCATACACATTGGTTAGGAGATCTATACGCTTGATATAGGCAAATCAAGCCTTGTGCTTACAACGGTATTGTAATTTCTATTTTCCTTCTTGTTCCTTTTTATCCTTTGTACTCTCCTTGCTACTCCTAGGGTTGGAGGCTGCGGATTGGAGAGGGTTGACTTCTCAAGTGGAGAAGGGGACTTCAAGCTACTTCAAGAAGGCTATCGCACGGGAAGCTACTTCAGAAGGCTGGTGCAACGGGAGTTGGTGCACCTACTTCAAGGGAAGGCTGCTTCAAGGTTGGGCGATTACTTCTAGGTGAAGGCTGCTTGAAGGGTTTGGGAAAAGAAATTGTATTTTATGTAAAGTCCTTGCGAGGTAATAAAATAAATTTCTTTTCAAATCCCGGTTGGGTAAGCAACCGGGTAGTGGACTGACTTCCTTAGTATTTGCTAAGGTTGGAACCACTCTAAACCCTGTGTCTCCTTGTCCAATATTTTCATTGTGGTTGTTTGAGTTCAATAATTGTTAAATTATCTATAAAACTCTATTCACCCACCCTCTAGTAGTTTTCAGTGTCCATGCTCGAGGAGCTTGAGCTTGTTGTGCTCCTACATGGAGGTCCACTCCACTCCATTGAAGAGCCTCCTAAGTCCATCCTTTTGGACTTTAATGATTGTAAGGCAAGAAAATTTGTTACAAATCTAGTTGCCCTTGTTCTATTTAGATCGCCTCCACAATACACAGATTGCCTCATTGCATTTAGCAGAAAAGAATGGTTGTAGATGAATCCTGTGATCAACGTACCATCAGTGATAACAAATTTGATTAAATCCATTGAGCCCATGTCCTTAAGAATGAGATCTATGCAGTGGGCAGCACACAGTGTGTAGTAGATCGTATATTTCTTCATTATACTCTTGTTGGCCTTCTTGAAGGCAGAAGCATCATCAGTAACTATCTGCACCACATTCTCTAAACCAGCCTGCTTCATGTATGTCTTCATTAGTCTCTTTATGTATCTATGGTTCCTGACCTCACCTGAAGCAGAGTCTAGAAAAATTGTGGATCCACGACAATGTGCAAGAAAGCTGATCATTTGTCTTCTGTTTCCACTAGTCCACCCATCGCACATAAGTGTGATGCCATATTCAGACCACATGTTTTTGGTTTGAAATCCATGCCTGTAGATCCTTCTTCTCTAGGGGAAGACACTTGTTCATTAATTCATATGAACTAGGGTCTTGATGCCCCTACCAGACTCACCTATCACATCTACCATACATTGAAGATAGGGTTCGGTTGCAACATGTGTAGGTATACCATGAGCAAAGAAGAACTTACCCGCTGCCTTGCCAACCATATCTTCTGCACCAGTGAACATTGCTTTGAGGCTTTTTTGCCTAACCTCAGGCTTGCTAACCCCTGGATCGTCAACATTCCTCAATCTCACTAGCAGAACAGAAAAGTGTAACAATGTCGCCTTTCTTCCTTTTATCATGACCGGCTCGGTTTTCATCGTCATCTAGGTCAACAACAGGAATACGTGCAGTCCCACTGCCTCCACCTGCACCAGATGGCCCATAAGTCCTTGTAATTCAAGTTGCCTCCTCCATTTGCCACTCACTTCTACGAGATTCTCTAATAGCACACCTATACATACGACGTGAATAAGTCGTATCACATTCAGGAGTCTAAAATACTAAAGGCTTCTTCTTATTGAATGGCGATTTATCTTTCTCCCAACGTAGTCAAAGTCGGAATACCCAACAAGATTACAGTGGCCATGTTTTTTATATAGAAGACCTTTCCCAGAAGCGCTTCTAGATATTTTAAAATATGGCAGACAGCATCCCAGTGACATTGACTGGGCTTATCGAGATACCTGCTAACAAGTCCAACTGCAGATGTGATATCAGCTCGAGTGACAGTAAGGTAAATAAGCTTCCCGACCATGCGACGATACTGATGGTGATCAGGATAAGGGGGAGATTTCTCATCATCCCAATTAGTGTTCGGATCCAAAGGGGTACTGGCAGGCTTGGCTCTAAGAAGACCTGTTTCAGATAGAAGATCCAGAACATATTTGCACTGAGATAAGCACAGACCAGAAGATGACCGAGAAACTTCAATCCCAAGAAAGTATGTCAGTATACCTAAATCTTTAGTGACAAAATGATTTTCCAAGTAGCGTTTAGTAGCCTAAATGCCTACAAGGTCACTCGCAGATAATATGATGTCATCAACATAGACAATCAAGATAAAAAGACCAGAAGCGATTCGCTTGATGAATACAGAATGATCAGACTGAGAATGACGAAACTGGAATTTTTGAAGAATAGAGCTCAGATATCAAACCAGGCACGAGAGCTTTGCTTCAGGCCGTAAATTGCTTTGCTCCAAGGAAGAAGATACCGCTCGGTATACCGATATCGTCGGTATACCGCTCGGTATACCGATATCGACCCAACCTGGCATCGGTTTAAGCATTTCTATCGCTGCTCCCGCAAATTTCGGTAAACCGGTGGGTTTACCGGTAAAACCGACCGGTTTTCGGCGGTAAGGAGGGGGTTCAGTGTAAAATGACCCACTTATTGGCGATATCGGCGGTATACCGCCCCGGTATGCCGGCATTTGCGAGCGCGTTGCTGCTGCTGCTGTTGGAGTGAAAGAAAAACACATTTGGGGTGATTTTCTTCGTTGGAGCTCAAATCAGTTGTAATCAAGGTATGTTTTCTTGATTTCTTGCATTCTTCATCATTTCCAACCCATCTCCTATCTATTTCCATCTATTTTCACCATAAAATCTCTCCAAAAATCTCTAAATACACCCAAATCTTAGATCTACTTCAAAAAACTTAGGATTAATGCTATTTAACATTAGATCTATGAATATTATATGTAGATCTACTAATGTACAGCTAGATCTACTACTTTTAATTAGTATTATCATATAATTTCACTAATTAATATTAAATTCGTAATAATACAATAAGTACTAGAAATAGTAGGTATCTAACTTAGGTTTAGTAGAAGAAGTTGTACCAAATAGCAATGTGAACAAATACAAACAAAAATATAGTAAAATATTTATATTTTTCGTTTTTTATTTATTTAAAATGCTGAAAATAAAAAAAAATCATTTTTTTGTTTTTTCTACAGAAATGTATGTGTTAGTGTTATGTATGATGGAATGAGTAAAGTTGTAATACATCACTTGACTTAATACTAGATAATTATTAGATTTTATAATTTTAAAATTAATTTCAGACTTAAATTTTTTATTTAAGCCTTTTTTCTTGTTAATAAAAATCTTAAAAAATATTGTGTTTGATTCTATAAATACATTTAACATTTATACACCTAAAAGTGTTGTGTTTGATTCTATAATACATAAAATAGATTAATTTCTTGCAACTTAATGGGTAATAGATTTCATACACCTAATTTTTATTTGTCTTTGTCTTTTTGCAGTGTGACAGTGTCCACTTTTGACTTTTGAGAAGATGTCTTCAAGCGATGGTGAGGGTTCTGGGGCCGGTAATGTTGGTGGAGCTAAGAATGTGATGGATTTTGCATGGAATCACTGCACGCCTCTTGAAGGCAATAGGGCAAAGATAGTTTGCAATTACTGCAACAAGACAATTGGTGGAGGGGGGATTACTAGATTCAAACGTCACATTACTGGCGGTGACAAAAATGTGGCAATGTGCACAAGGTGTCCCCAAAGTGTTAGGGATGATTTTAGAAATATTATGGGTGCAAAGAAACAAAAACAACAAAAGATGAAGGAGGCTGACAGGGGTTACACAGATACATTATTCAATGTTAGGGGCACAGGTTCTTCTGCAGAATCAGATGATGACATTGCATATCCTCCTGATTGTGACACAACTTATTCACGTCGTGCGTATAGGCGTGCCCTTAGAGATTCCCGCAGAGATGAGTGGGAAAGAGAGGAAGCAGATCGAATTACAAGGAGGTATGGGCCATCTGGTGCAGGTGGAGGCAGTGGTACTGCACGTATTCCTGTTGTTGATGTAGATGATGATGAAGACAGAGCTGGTCATGGAAAAAGGAAGAAAGGTGGCATTGATACACTTTTCCGTTCTGCTAGTACGAGATTGAGGCATGTTGATGAGCCAGGGGTTAGGAGGCCTGAAGCTAGGCAAAAAGGCATTAAAGCAATGTTCACTGGTGCAAAAGATAAGGTCGGCAAGGCAGTGGGTAAGTTCTTCTTTGCTCATGGTATACCTGCACATGTTGCAACTGAACCGTATCTGCAACATATGGTAGATGTGATAGGGGATTCTGGGAGGGGCGTCAAGGCCCCCACTTCATATGAATTAATGAACAAGTATCTTCCCCTAGAGAAGAAGGATCTACAAGTCTGGATTTCAGGCCAAAAAAATATGTGGGCTGAATATGGTGTCACACTTATGTGTGACGGGTGGACTAGTGGCAACAGAAGACAAATTATCAACTTTCTTGCACATTGTCGTGGATCCACAATTTTTTTGGACTCTGTTGATGCTTCAGGTGAGGTCAGGAACCACAGGTTCATAAAGAAACTAATGAAGACATACATGAAGCAGGTTGGTGTGGAAAATGTGGTGCAGATAGTTACTGATAATGGTTCTGCCTTCAAGAAGGCCGGGGACAGTTTAATGAAGAAATATCCCATATACTGGACACCATGTGCTGCCCACTAAATAGATCTCATTCTCAAGGACATTGGCTCAATTGAATTCATTAAATCTGTTATCATTGATGGTAGGTTGATCACAGGATTCATCTACAACCATTCTTTTCTATTGAATGCAATGAGGCGACGTGAGTATTGTGGAGGTGATTTGATTAGAACAGGTGCAACTAGATTTGCAACAAACTTTCTTGCCTTACAATCATTAAAGTCCAAAAAGGATGGACTTAGGAGGCTCTTCAATGGAGTGGAGTGGACCTCCATGAAGGAGCACAATACCCCAGTTGGCAGTAGAATTGAGCAGTTGATTGCCAGCAGACCTTTTTGGGATAAGGTTACTAGGGTGTTGCGAATAATGGAACCAATTGTCAAGGTATTGAGGCTGGTAGATGGTGACAAAACTGCAACAATGCCTTTTTTATATGATGCAATGACCTCAATGGTGGACCGCATCAAAGAAGCAGCTCCTAAGTCCAATGAGCAATACATCAGAATTTATGAGTCTCGTTGGACAAATATGCTTTTGCATCCATTGCATAAAGCAGGTATATATCTCAATCAATTATGTTCTAAGTTTCTAACTTCTGAGTTATTTGTCTAACTCATAGTCTACCTATTAAAATGTCATTCTAATTTCCTTATTTATATTTGTGACAGCTTACTATTTGAATCCGAGGTTCCAATACTCACGAACGCTTGGATTGAATACGACTCTAATGACTGCAGTGAGAGATGTCACCAACAAGTTCATTACCTCTCCAGAAGAGCGATTGCTAGTACTGGATGAGGTATAAGATAACTATATTACTTACATTCTTAATGTCTCATTAGTCATTACTCATTAGTCATCACTTTGATTTCATCATCTAAATATCGTAAATGATGTTTTTTTTTGCAGTTGCGCCATTTCCGTGAAGGCACTGGATGTTTTGGACATCCAAATGCGGTTTCTGATCGTGAGGCAAGTGATCCTTGTGAGTGGTGGGTTTGGAATGGAACAGGTGCCCCCCATTTAAGAAAAGTGGTTGTTCGTCTCCTTGCTCAAACAACATCTGCAGGGGGTTGTGAAAGAAATTGGAGCACATTCAATCTGATACACTCAAAGAGAAGGAACAAGCTTGGGGCAAACAGGTTGAGGGACCTTGTCTACGTTCACTACAACATGCGGTTGAGGGCTAGAGCAATACGAGATGCCAACTATAGGGAAGTGGATTTTTCTGTTGTCCACGATCCCATTGACACCGCATACACTTTCAGCACTGACAGACGTAGAGGGCTGGAGGAAGATTCAGAAAATCCTTTAGAGGAATGGATGAATGAGATAGGTCGTCCTGTTCTTGATAATTTAGATGGGCGTCCAGATCCATACATAGAAGATCAATTTGAGCCAAACAACGGTGATGATATTATTCTTGATAATCCGCCTGAAAGACTTGAGCCTGAAGCTGCACATGTAAATGTTGATATGGAAATAGATAGAAGAGTACAAGAGCAGTTAGGTAGCTCAAATTCTTCTTCTTCAGCTGGTTCTAAATCTAAGTCTGATGATAGTGACAATGATAATGATGGTGGTAATCAAAGTCAACGCTCTCCAGAATATCCTCCAGTTGTGGATCCTCAACATGATGATCGGCCTTATGTTACTAGGGGTGCACCTCCACAACAACAAGAATATCCCATGCCTGAAAAAAATTATCAAAGAAGAAAAACTCGAACTGGGAAAGATTACAGTGGTGCACCTCCACCAAATGCCGCAATGCCCACAACTCCAAGCCCCTACCCCTACTCCTACCCATCTAATCCACAACCACAACCACAATACCGGAGTCCAAGTGATTATCATTCTGATGTTGCTGAATCAATGGATGCATTGAGTATATCTGACTCTCAATCTCAATCTCAAGAACATTCATTTGGAGATATGTTATTTGGGCAGACACTTCCATACCCATCTCAGACTTCTCAACATGGGTATTCTGGATATCAAGTTGAACCACAAGGCCCACAACCAAGGTTACAATTAGAACTTGGACCTGGTATGGGATATCATGAAGCATACTCTGTCCGTAGCCCTTATGGATGCTTTCGGGTGAACACCGAAGCATACTCTGGTGATTTCGGGCAAACATGGAGTGGTGGGCATACTACAATTTATCCTATTGCCGGAGTTCCATTACAACCTCCTTTTCCTCAACCTCCAGCTCCTCAAGCAAGGGCACCCGCACCTCCTCCCGCTTCTTCTCAGCCTCCCAGGAATTCAGCAAACAAGGCTCAATATCTCAAAGATTTACAAGAACATTTTCCAAAGATTGGGATGATGCGGTATGTGAATCCTGAAGTATATGAGGAGCATGTTGTCACATACAACAAATCGTATAGAGCTTTGATGACATGGGAGCAATATGTAGAACAACAATATCCTTATCAGCAGCCGGCGCGCCACTCAACATACAACTGATGTGAGTTAGTACTTAGTAATTTACTATGTTGTTATATGTTTGTTGTAAGTTGAATATTATTGCATAAGTGTGTAAACATGCGTTTATGGATTGTGCTACTAAAATTTCAGATCTTAATTCTTATATTTTGTCATCGAAATCCTTCATCGAAATCTCAAAAAAATAGGATTGATTCCTTACCTCCCACATGATTGACCCCCCCCCAACATACCCAATATAGAATTTTATTGCATAAAACGTTGCATCTAGGTGTTGAGACCACGCCTGTAAAATTTCATGATTTAATTCGTTCATTTAGGCGTTGATAAGTCCAGGATTGCATCTGTCGATATTTCCGTCGGTATACCTGTAAATATCTATTTCCACGCCGTCGATAAGTTGTCGGTATCGGCATTTAATTCCTTGCTTTGCGCAGACGACAGACTTTTGTGGACTCCCCCTGAAGCACAAAACCAAGAGGTTGTTTCATGTATACCTCCTCATGCAGATCACCATATAGAAAAGCATTTTTGACATCGAGCTGAAATAAAGGCCAGTAAGAATTAACAGCCACAGAGATAAGTACACGAACCGAGTTCAGACCGTGACCGATGAGAAGGTCTCAAAGTAATCCACATCATATGTCTGGGTATAGCCTTTGGCAACAAGACGAGCTTTGAGACGTTCAATAATCCCATCAGGCAGATATTTGATCGTAAAGAAACATCGACAGTCAACAGGAGAACAACCAGTTTGAGGATCGACCAACTGCTAAGTGTTGCGTTCAGTAAGGGCTTGCATTTCAGATCCCATGGCCTGGCACCAAGTTGGATTCTTAAGAGCCTGAAAAGCATTCTTAGGAATAGAAACAGTAGAAAGAGCATATGTGAAATTTGCAAAGTTAGTCCCCAAGTGAGCAATGGTACAGAAATTTCCAATGGGGTGTTGTGTACAAGTTCGAGTGCCTTTGAGTAAGCTGATAGGTATATCTAAGTTAGAAAATACCTGAGATGGAGACGGATCTGCCTTCGAGGATGAACGATCTGGAGGGGCCATGGAGGGAGTTGGAGCCTTCGGTCTTCTTTGATAAACCTTCAGTGGAGGAGCAGCAACAGGAGTGGTATCCGATGAATCAGTATCATCAATCAGCGGTAACGGTGTATCCGCAAGTAAATCCAATGTCAAGGCAGAGCCAGCAGAGGAATAAAACGGCATATGTTCAATAAAGACAACATTAGCCGAAACCATCCATTTCTTTGTAACCGGGTCATAGCAGTGGTACCCTTTTTGTGTCCTAGAGTACCCTAAGAAGACACACTTGTTGGCCCGGGGATCAAGTTTTGTTAATCCAAGACGCAGATTTTTAACAAAGCAGGTGCTTCCAAAAATCCAAGGGACAGAAAACAATGGTGCATCAGGATGTAGAATTTGATATGGAACTTGATTGCCAAGAACAGAAGATGGCATGCGATTAATAAGATAGCATGCAGTGGAAATAGCTTCTAGCCAAAAACAATGGGGAACATGGTAATGAAACAGGAGAGTGCGAGCAACTTCAAGAAAATGTTGATTTTTGCGTTCGGCAACTCCATTCTGTTGTGGAGTGTAAGCACATGAGGTTTAGTGAATAGTACCCAATTTGTGACAAAAAAGACTGACTGAGGCTTGCATGAACTCAAGGGTATTGTCAGTGCGAAAGATTTTTATAGGTACACTAAACTGAGTACGTATTTCAGAAAAAAAAGGCAGTAATAGTATCAAGAATGTTAGACCTATCTTTTAACAAGAATATCCAGGTGATGCTAAACAAATCATCAATAAAACTCATAAAGTATCGGAAACCAAAAACGTTGGAAATAGAATATGGGCCAAAATATCAGCATGTACTATATCAAAAGACTATTTTGAGCCAATACATAACTTTTTTGAAAAGGTAGATCTAGTTTGTTTCCCTAACTGGCATGTTTCACAATGAAAAAAAGAATCAAAAATAGCAGGTAGTATGTGCTTCAATTTAGCCGCTGACGGATGTCCCAACCGATAGTGTCATTGGATGCCCGTCATAGAATAAATCAGAAACGCAGCAGTCCTCGATAAATCCAGATAGTATAAGTCGTCTGGTCCCTCATGGCCCGAACCAAATCTTCGTCCTCGTGCGCAGATCCTGAAAAATAACATCATCCGGGTCAAACGTTATAGAACAGCGCAGGCTCTTAACAGTTCTACTGACAGATAATAAGTCTATTAGAAATTTAGGAACTTATAATGTAGAGCGCAGAGGTAGGCAGCCAGAAGTACAAATATTTCTAAAATCAAAGACAAGTGTTTGTGAACCATCAGCAAGAGTAATAGGAGGAATACCAGTAGTTTTATGCAAATTTAAAAATAAGGTAGGATTTCCAGTAATATGGGAGGTCGCACCAGTGTCGATCACCCATTTGTTTTTACCAGACTGGGTCAGGAGATTAGTATTGCCACCAGTGGAAGTCTCAGTAGAGGAGACCAAACGCGTTTGAAGCAGTTTCTCAAATTTCGATCTAATCCAGTCGGCAGATGGTGGAGCAGAAGAGGGGGCAGCAGTGTCAAGTTGTTCAGTTGTGACTTGATTTGCCAACGCAGGTTTTCCATGTTTGATCAAGCACGGTCTTCATTATGATTAGTTTGTTTGCAGAAGGTGCAATAGCGTTGTTCAGTAGTGTCAGCAGTAAAGGAAGGAGACCCTCGTCCTGGACCAGTAGAAGAGCGTCCACGATCGCGGCCACGTCCACAAAAGGAGTCTCCTATCCTAAGAGCAAGGGTTGTCCCGTCATAAGTATTAGGAAGAGCTTGAGAGACGGAGGGAAGACGCGGCACACACTACAGAACATCTCATCAGGTAGGAAGAGGATCACTACAAAAGATCTGATCAACTACCCCAGCAAAGCATTGATTATAGTAGTCCTCCACAAAATCAGTAGCATAGTACTCCAGTTTGGCCAAGTTTTTTAAGATTTCGAACACTTTCTTCGGATATTGCTGGTGAGAGTACACGTGGGAAAGTTGATCCCACATTTCCTTGGTTGTCTTTAGGCGGAGCAGATACTGGCTAATTTTGGGCTCTACAATGTTGACCATCCAGGTCGTGACGCCGTAATCTTCTTTAGACTAATGATCATAGGCTTGTTTCGTCTTATCATCAGCTTCTGTAGCAGGAGTCGTTGCACCTTTGGTACACAGATCTGAGAAACGTCCTTGAGCCTTAACATAGACCTCAAAGGAGGTTGCCCATAAGTGATAGTTGGAGCCATCCAGTTTGACAGTGTTGACGCACAATTTGCGAGGAACATCTGTGGACGCCATGAGGAAAGGAGGAAATTTGAACCAAGGGCGCAGGCAGCAGTAGCAGGCAGGAAAATAAGGCAGTCAGAAGGTAGACGTAGCAGTCAACAAAAGCAGACAGCAGCAGAAACCCAATACATGGGCAGATCTAGGAAAACCAAGACCGGGCACACAAGATAAAAGTAGGAAATCCAAGCATCGGATCTTAGGAACCCACGTAGGGGCAGCAAGAAATATAGAAAAACCTACGCCAACATGGAGGAAACTTTACTCCACCATGAGGCGCAGACAGGCAGAGAGCAAAACTAAATTTACATCGTCAACGTACCAGAACTGGAAAGTTTCCGAAGATGTCCAGAGACCAAAGGGAAGGAGATGGATTGGATGGTGTGGTCAACAAGATGGGAGAGTGATAATGGATAAGGGGTGTGGAGATGGCAGAGAAGAGGCTGCGGCTTGGAAGGTGGTGGTGGGCTGTGGAGGGGAGAGAGGATGGTGGTGGCAGGCTGAGTGGTGGGTGGTGGCGGCGGAATAGGCAGGAGAAGCTGCGGCGGGCTGGTGAGGGGGTTGGAGATGGTGGCGACGGCTGTTGGGGTAGAAAAGAAAGAGAGGAGGGAAGGGGTTGGTGGGGTGGAGGAGGCGGCAGGGGCTGAGGTCAGATGGCGTGGGCAACAAAGAAAAAAAAGGGAGGGGTGGCGGCTAGGGTTATGTGGGCATGGGTGTTAGGTGTTAAAGTGTCTATATTAGTCTATTAGTTAAATAGGCTAATTAGTTTAGTGGGCCTTTATATTCCGGCCCATCTAGTTTAGATTACTTGGGTCCTAAGTAATAGGGCATCTCTCCTCTCCTATATAAAGGAGAGGTCGTCAGTCTTTGTATCACAATCTATTCTATTCAATCCATCTTTTATACTTTAACATGGTATTAGAGCGGGTTCCATCCTGAGAGAACCCTAGCCGCCGCTTCCCTCTCTCTCTCTCCAAGACCGCCGACTTCTCCCTTGCAGTCGCCGCCGCTCCTCTCTCCGAAGAGAGCAACCGCGGGCTCTCTCCGCCTGCGGGCGGCCGCAGCCGCCATCTCCATGGCTTGGCCGGCTGCCCGCTAGGCATATCCCGGCCTCCATGGTCATCATCTATTCTCTATTCTTTCATTCTTTCCATACAACACCTCCGCTGCCTATTATAGCAGCCGTCCTCTATCATCATCCGCAACAATCGCCGCCGTAGGCATCCGCCGTGGTAATCTCCTTCCGCCATCTGAAAGCAGCAGTGCCTCGCCACCATCAGCAGCAGTAGCCGTCAGCAGCCATCTCCACAGAGTCGTGGACCATCAGAAATTGGTTCCCATTCGCAAGGAACAGCCATCTCCACCTTCCGGAGCAGCCGCCGCCGCCGCGTCGATACTATCGACATGAGTGTCGATACTATCGACATCAGACCAGACGCAAACATCCGCCGACATCCCGTGACGCAATCTGCATCGCCGGCGTCGATACTATCGACAGGAGGTCGATGGTATCGACTTCATCACAGCGACGGAAGAGTATCTGCGTCGATACTATCGACAGAAGGTCGATACTATCGACTTTATCACAGCGACAAGGAGAGAGTCGGTCGATACCATCGACAGTCCTGTCGATGGTATCGACAGTTAATCAACAGCGATCGGCAATCCGTCGAAGGATCCATCTCATGACGTCTCCAGATCAGCCTTCATCACCGCTTTGGAGAGGCTCCGCCTTGGCTCCGCATGCATCCTCTTGGCATGCAATATCTCCGGAGTCACGCAGGAGACCCTTTGTCATCTCCTATGTTGCGACAAAGTGCTTCATCAGCCGAGCGTCATATCCAGCCATCATCCGCAAGCTGCTGCTCCTCCACTTCATCATCATCCCAACGATCTTCATCTTTCGTTTGCTGCTATCTGCATCATCATGCTACTGATGTCCCTACGCCATCACATGTTGTTTTCATCATCATCACTTCATCATCATCAACACTTCATCATCATCACTCCATCGTCATCTCCCATCTATGTCTACTCCCATATTCATTATGCCCTCTATTGCTATTCGGATCCTTAATCGGTTCTATCTTTTGCTAATCGGATCCTAACGGGCCAACAAACCCCCTTTTCGGGTCGGGACTAGATCCATTTATTTTTCCACCCGGATCTCATGTTGACCCATTTAGTATACTCTCTTTGCCTATCGGTTTCATTCTCCACATATTGCCCATCTCCATTTCATATATTTTTCTCTTTTCAGCCTTTCCCACCCACCCATATTATGTGTGTATCCCTTTTCCACATTACGGGGGGGTCATATGTCCAGTTCTCCACACCAAACACTCACTCTTGTCGTATTTGGTGTGCGGGGGGAATAGAGAGGAAAGGGAGAGATGAGAAGAGCGAGCATGCGAGCATATGAGAGAATGTATGAGAGAGAGAGTATGAGATGAGATGATGATATATGTATTCAGATTATATATATTCCAGGCTATCTTCATGAAGCTTCACATTGTTCAGCACACCGGTTCTCTACTTCAGCCAGCATTGAAGATTCAGCGTCGACACCGTATCCGCGTTCGTACCGCGTTATGTACATCAGGTGTTGATGGTGTATTCCTTCAGCCGCATTCACATGAGACAGATGGGTGCTTCTTCAGAAGCTCAGAGTTTTATCTTCACCGAGCTGCTTCATCACGTCTTCTCCGAGCTGTATCTGCAGTATCGACATCGCCTGTAGCTGATCCTCTTGGGACTTTCCTTGATGGATGATCTCCTTTCCCGTCAAGCCCCCAAGTTTCATGGTTCCTGCATCGTATCAAGCAGCAGATCGTCTGTCCGCATTCGTGCCGCGTTAAGCACGTATTCCAGTGGCGACTTGTTGTAGTATCAGGACCATTCTTCAGCCTACAGAGTATCTTCAGATGTCTTCATTTTAGATGCACTTCAAGGAAGACCTTCAAAGCTCGAGTATCTTCATCCTGCAGAGTCATCATCACCATATGATTCAGGGGGAATATTATTTCAGGGGGAGTAACATATTTTGTATGGGAGTGATATTTATCTTTTATCTTTCATTTATCATTTCTTTTTATCGAGTCCTGTAACTCTCCAAGCTTGGACATGTGTTTCACCCATGCTCCAGCTTGAGGGGGAGTGTTAAAGTGTCTATATTAGTCTATTAGTTAAATAGGCTAATTAGTTTAGTGGGCCTTTATATTCCGGCCCATCTAGTTTAGATTACTTGGGTCCTAAGTAATAGGGCATCTCTCCTCTCCTATATAAAGGAGAGGTCGTCAGTCTTTGTATCACAATCTATTCTATTCAATCCATCTTTTATACTTTAACATTAGGGTTTAGGAGGGAAGGGTTTAGGGAGGATCGGGTGACTCTGATACCATCTAAAATACTAAAGGATTCTTCTTATTGAATGAATAAAATAAGTACATGGCTCTCTCTTTTATAAGATAAGAGAGTGAGACATAGAGTAGAGCTAGGCAATATGGTATAAAAGTATAGGAGGCTAATAGACAAAAGCCAAAATACACTAAGTAAGAAACAGCGCAGCACAGTAAAGTATATATACTAATAAGGAGGATATCCAATATCATCAGATTCAGTAGAAGAACATGTGGGCCTAACATCAAATAATGTATCTGTGTAAGCCATGTCAACCTCCTGCATCTTTTGTTGTTTTTGTTTCGTTGCACCCGTAAGTTACTTGATATCATCCCTAACACTTTGGGGACACCTCTGGCACATTGCCACATTTTTGTCACCGCCAGTAATGTGACGTTTAAATCTAGTAATCCACCCTCCACCAATTGTCATCTTGCAGTAATTGCAAATTATCTTTCCCATGTTCCCATCAAGAGGCGTGCAGTGATTCCATGCAAATTCCACATCCTTAGCTCCAACATTACCGGCCCCAACACACTCACCATCGCTTGAAGACATCTTCTCAAAAGTCAACACCGCAAAAAGACAAAGACAAACAAAATTTGGTGTATGAAATCAATAACCAATTAAATTGCTAGAAATTAATCTATTTTATGTATTATAGTATCAAAAACAATACTTTAGGTGTATAAATGTTACATGTCTTTATAGAATCAAACACAATATTTTAAAGATTTTTATTAACAAAAAAAGGGTTAAATAAAAAAATCAAAGTCTGTAATTATTTTAAAAAATATAAAATCAGACATTTATCTAGTATTCAGGCTAGTGATGTGCTACAAATTACTCATTCCATCTTATATAACACTAGCACACATTTTTGTAGAAAAAACAAAAAAATATTTTTAGCATTTTTAATAAATGAAAAAACGAAAAATATAAATATCTGTGTTACATTATATATTTCCTGTTTTACATAACCTGTTATTTGTTTTGTTATTTCTCTTTTATATGTGGTCCTCTCTGTAATTCTCTCAGTATTATATATATGAGGGTGTACACATTGTGCAACCCTGAGCTTTCTGAAATTCCTGACTCTGTCACATGGTACCAGAGCAGTTCGTACCCTAGCTATCTTTCCCTCCCTCCCTCCCTTCTCTCCCCCCCCCCCGCCCGCCAGCCGCCCGAAGCACCCCGCCGGCAGCAGGCCGCCGCCAGATGCAGCCCGCCGGCCGCCCAGCTGGATGTCGGCGCCTAGGGTGTCGCTGGCAGGGCTGCCGCCCACGTTCGCCGCTCGTGCTTCCGTCTAGCCCCCCTGGCTTGGTGTGCCGCTAGTGTTTGAGCAACATCACCACTTTTTTTGTCGTTGGCACAGCAGGTGCACTGTCGGGTGGCTGTCTTCTACGGGACCACTGAGCCGCATGTAGATCTGGACAAGTTCCGTCTTCAGGGGGAGATCGGCGCGTTGTTCGTCTGAGGGACAGCTTTTTGTTCGTGTTCGTCTGTGCCTGCCTGCACGTGTAGGCTTCGGCCTCCGGGTTACCTGCTACGCTTAGGCGTAGTTCGTATGTGAGAGGTCTGAGGTGATTTTTTTTGTACCTGCTTCTGCCTGTCTGGCGGCATAGTCCGTCTCATGCCTGTACTTGTCTGCATGCGCCTGCCTTTCTGCATGTCCTCATGGCATCTTCGAGGGATGACTTCGGGAGAGACTCGCGCCGTCAAGTGACCACTGTTAAACTTGACGGGCCCAATTACCAGCTTTGGGTGTGCTCCTTTGTGATATATGCCAAATCACAAGGGAAGTATTCTCATCTGATCCGCACTGGTCCGCCTCAGCCTGCAGAGGACGCGGATGAAAAGGACATCAAAGTTTTTGATGATTGGGTTCGTGAAAACTCGACTGTGATGACATTGATTCTCAACAGCGTCGTTGAGAAGATCAGTGTTACTTTGCTTCGGCTTCCTACGGCGAAGCAGATGTGGGATCAGCTCGCCAGTACCTACTCTCACAGTCAGAATCCCAAGGTCTTTGACATAACCAAGCAACCGGGGCGACTCCAATTCACGGGATCTGACATCTCTGACTACTTCTCCACCATTACCGGCCGGTGGGGTGAGTTGGAGACTTACCACCCGTTGTCTACAGATCTGGTGACTATGCAGAAACAACGGGCGAAACTACAGCTGATCCAGTTTCTGAGTGGCTTGCCAGAGTCCTATGTTGGCGTTGTGTATCAGATCTTGGCGAGTGATCTGCTTCCTACCTTGCAGAGTGCCTACAAGCGCCTCCAGCGCCTTCCGTCATCGACACTGCCTCCTCCTACTGAATCTGGAGATTCTACTGCCCTGGCTGCTTGGACCGGGCGTGGCCGTGGTCGTGGTCGTGGTCGTGGTTGTGGCCGTTCCACTGATGGTCGTCCTCCCCTGGGTGCAGGACGGGGACGTGGACCTGGTGCTGGACGAGGAGCCCCTCCTGCTGCTGGGCGTCCTCAGCAAAAAGAGCGTGTGTGTACCTTCTGTGGCCGGTCTAACCATATTGAAGAAAAGTGATGGGAAAAGTATGGTAAATCGGCTTGGGCCAATGCTGCTGCAGATTCATCTTCTACAGCTTCTGAGGGTGTTACTCCGACGCCAGAGCCAGAGACTGCGGGTGCGACCGCAGACTACATTCGTGCTGAGGTGGAACGCCTCCTTCTGGAGCGTGCTGGCCCTTCGACTGCTGCTTCTACTAGTCGAGCACATGCTGCATACTCTGGTTATGATACTGCATTCCTGAGTTCCTCCTCACCTTCTACTTCTGGTAATACAAAATGGGTGATAGATTCTGGTGCCTCTGCACATATCTCTGGCAATAGATCTCTATTTAAATCTTTATATAAACCTGCCTGTAACTCATCTGTTATGCTTGCTAATGGCTCAAAGTCTTCGGTTTTTGGAGTAGGCGACATTATGTCTCAGTTTTGGCTTACGTCTGCCTTATATGTGCCTCAATTTCCTCTGAACTTATTATCAGTCAGCAAAATTTTACGAAGTTTAAAATGTAGCCTGACATTTGTTCCTGGTTCATGTGTCTTTCAGGACCTTCGCACGAGGACGAAGATTGGTGGGGGTATCAAGGTGCTGATGGGCTATATTACTTGGACCAGTTACCGAGATCAGAGAAAGTTGTTGTGGTATCTTCTTTATCGGCTTCTGTTTCTGCATTGCAGTGGCACTACAGGCTGGGACATCCATCGTCAGAGAAGCTGCGTTATTTAGTTTCTGATATTGGCAGTTGTATTTTTCAGTGTGAATCTTGTCAGCTGGGAAAACAAACTCGTACTGTGTATCCTAGACGTAGTACTGTGAGCAGTAAAAACATTTTAGATTTGGTTCACTCTGATGTATGGGGCCCATGCCATGTACCAGGTTTGTCTGGTTACAAGTATTTCATTCTATTTATTGATGATTTTTCTAGGACTACTTGGTTGTTTCTATTAAAAAGTAGGTATGAAGTGTTGTCTACTATCAAGTATTTTTTTGCTGAAATAAAAACGCAGTTTGGTTTGCCTGTTAAAGTTTTCCGCACCGATAATGCTTTAGAATTTGTTAAGAAAGAAGTGGCGGTTTTCTGTAAATCTGTTGGTACGCTACACCAGACTTCATGTGCCTATACCCCACAACAAAATGGTGTCGCTGAGCGGAAAAATAGACACTTATTAGAAGTTACCAGGACGATCATGATGCATTCTCATGTGGCTCGCTCCTATTGGCCTGAGGCTATTTTAACTGTGTTTTCTGATTAATAGAATGCCATTGTCTGTTATTGGAAATAAGATTCCTATACAGGTTCTGCACCCTGAGACTTCTTTGTTTGCTGTGCCTCCTAGAATTTTTGGTTGTACATGCTTTGTCAGATTACTTGGACCTACTTCTGATAAGTTGTCTCCTTGAGCTGCTAAATGCATTTTTCTGGGCTATTCTAGAACTCAAAAGGGTTACAGGTGTTATAATCCCAGTACAAGGAAATGGTTCACTAGTAGTGATGTTGTCTTTTTTGAAGATACACCGTATTATTCGTCAGCAAGAGACAACTTGCAGACAGACATTCTTGCCCCTCCTTTGCCTGTTATTTCTGACTGTGTGCCTGACATTACTGACACTGTGCATACTAAAAATCCAGATCCTCCTCTTATTGTTTATCAGCGCAGGAATGAAGCACCTTCTACACAAGTACCCCCCCAAGACAACCAATCTTCTCCTCCAGAAGGTTCTGCTGCACCTAAGGTACATTCTGACCTTGACATACCTATTGCACTCAGAAAGGGTACTCGTTCCTGCACTTCTCATAGCATTGCTTAGTTTGTGTCTACTGCTCATCTAAATACTCAATCTAGCAATTTTGTATATACTTTATCTGTTGTGGATGTACCTAAGAATGTTCAGGATGCATTGAAAAGTACTGCTTGGACATCTGCTATGAAAGACGAAATGATTGCTCTTTCTGACAGAGACACTTGGGAGCTGGTGGATCCACCTCCTCAGTGTAAGCATGTGGGCTGCAGGTGAGTATATGCCATAAAATATCAACCTGATAGTACGGTTGAGAGGTCGAAAGCACGGTTGGTTACTAAGGGCTATACTCAGACATATGGCATTGATTATTTTGAGACCTTTTCTCCTGTTGCTCGCCTTAACTCTGTCAGGATTCTCCTATCTATTGTTGTGAATCTGAACTGGCCTCTTCTGCAGCTTGATGTCAAAAATGCTTTTCTGTAAGGTCACTTGCAAGAAGAGGTGTATATGGAGCAACCTCATGGGTTTGTTGCTCAGGGGGAGTCTCACAAAGTATGTAGGCTTAAGAAGTCTATCTATGGGCTCAAGCAGAGCCCTCGTGCCTGGTTTGATAAGCTGAGCAGGATCATGATGGATTTTGGTTTTCTGAGGGCACAGGTTGACCACTCTGTGTTTACAAAAAAGACTTCAGCAGGTATTACTGTTTTGATTGTATATGTTGATGACATTATTATTTCTACACTTTGCTACAAAAGATTTGGGCAGACTTCGGTATTTTCTTGGCATAAAGGTCTCTAGAAACTCTAATGCCCTGGTGCTTTCTCAGAGAAAGTATGTTCTTGATATTCTGCAGGAGACTGGTATGCTTGGAGCAAGACCCGCGGATACTCCTCTAGATCCCAATGTGGATTGGGATGATGATTCCTCTTCTGTGTTTGCTGATCATAAAAAATTCAGGAGGTTGATTGGTAAATTGATTTATTTGACTGTTACTCGTCCTGATATTACTACTGCAGTGGGTCTTCTTAGCAGGTACCTAGACAAACCCAGACAGTGTCACTGGGATGATGTATGTCACATTCTGAGATATTTGAAAAAGTTGCCTGGCAAGGGACTTCATTATAAAAAGAATGGGCACTGTGTTCTTGAAAGGTATTCTGATTTTGATTATGCTGGTAGCAAAGTTGATCAAAAATCTACCTCCGGTTACTGTACGTATGTAGGAGGCAATCTTGTTACCTGGAGGAGCAAGAAACAGAATGTTGTTGCCAGATCTAGTATTGAAGTTGAGTACAGGGCTATGGCCCATACTGCCTGTGAGTTACTGTGGGTGCGTTCTCTTCTGAAAGAGTTTGGGATTGAGTCATCTTCAGCCATTCCTATGCACTGTGATAACAGAGCTGCCATCTTCATTGCAAATAATCATGTCTATCATGAGCACACCAAACACATTGAAGTTGACTGTCACTTCATCAGTGAATCTATTCTTGCTGGCAAGATATGCACTCCATTCACGAGATCAGAATATCAAGTTGTTGATATCTTCACCAAGCTACTGGCGAAGAAACAGTTCTGCACACTGATGGACAAGTTGGGCATGATTGACACTTATGCTCCAACTTGAGGGGGAGTGTTACATTATATATTTCCTGTTTTACATAACCTGTTATTTGTTTTGTTATTTCTCTTATATATGTGGACCTCTCTGTAATTCTCTTAGTATTATATATATGAGGGTGAACACATTGTGCAACCGTGAGCTTTCTGAAATTCCTGACTCTCTCACAATCTGTACTATATTTTTGTTCGTATTTGTTCATATTAGTATTTGGTACAACTTCTTCTACTAAACCTAAGTTAGATACTTATTATTAGTAGTACTTATTTTATTATTACGAATTTAATATTAATTAGTGAAATTATATGACAATATTAATAAATAGTAGTAGATTCAGTGATACATTAGTAGATCTACCCAATATAATCATAGATCTATTGTTAAATAGCATTAATCCTAAGTTTTCTGAAGTAGATCTAGGATTTGGGTGTATTTAGAGAATTTTAGAGAACTTCTATGGCGAAAATAGAAGGAAATAGAGAGGGAGGGTTGGAAATGATGAGAAATGAAAGAAATAGAGAAAACATACCTTGATTAGGACCGATTTGAGCTCCAAGGAAAGAAATCGCCCAAGATCACCAAGTTTCTCCACTCAAACTGCAGCAGCAACATGAGGTTCACAAAAAAGGGTATGTCAGGGTGGCATACCGCCGATACGGCCCTTAAGTGGGACAATTTGCAGTGGCGCCCTCGATATTCACTGATATCTAGCGGTTTTACCGATAAGTCCATCGGTCTACCGATAATTGCAATCCCAGCGATAGGTTTGCGTGAACCGATCCCAGCGACAGGTTTGCGTGAACCGATCCCAGCGAAAGGTTTATGTGTACCGATGACCAATGTCGTCGATATCGATATACCGACAATATCGTCGGTATCTCTTTCATTGGCAGGGAGGGAGGCGGTTGTTGGTAGCGGAAGTGGAGGAAGAGGCGGGAGTTGTTGGCGACGGAAGTCGAGGGAGAGAGGGGGTGTGGGCAGGCGTATGGCGGTGGCTATAGGGAGGGAGAGGGGCGGAAATGGGGAGGCAGGCTGGAGGGGGTGGCAGTGGGGAGGCGGGCTGGAGAGGGGACGGTTTAGAGGAGGGACTCAGGAAGCATTAGGGTTAAGGAGGATTGAACTCGTCTGATAGCATATCGAATAAAAAAACCTTTCTTTGGGATAAATTAAACAAATACAAGGCTCTCTCTTTTATGGGCTAAGAGAGTAAGTGAGAAATAGAATTAAGCAATTTGGGATAAAAGAAAAGCTAAAGACAAGACAAGTCTAAAGCACACAAAAAAATATAAAGCATAAAGCATATATACTAATAAATGGTATGCGACAAGAGGATCCCTCTCAAATAGAAAAGCAAGTTCTATCAAACAGCTATACATTCAACCACATGTGAATGAATGTTGGACAATAATAAATCAAAGTGTTAACTAATGAATGTGGCAGAATAGCAAGCTCAAGGTATGGATGCGTGGAAAGGTAATGAACTATTGCTTGAGAAGTAACTACATTAGGGGGAAATGTGTGTGTTAAGGGGGAGGGGGTTGGCACAAGCTATATGAGAATTGCCTCGTGCGTACATGGCAATGCAGAGTGACAGACGCACCAATGAGAAATAATGTTATTGAGTCATACATAGTTACAGAGGAAGAGGAACACCTAGATCAACTTCAGTAGAACTTGTAAGGGGGGTTGAGAAGAAGCTAAGTGAGAGTCACCTCAGATGGTACGTACACATCATTGCAGACCGACAAATGCACCAATTGAGAAATATTGTTATTGAGTCGGACATAGTTAAAGAGGAAGAGGGAGGCCTAGATTAACTTGAGAAGAACTTGTAAGGACATAATTAGAATCTTTACATCTTCACAGGAATATGACATGTAACCATAGTAAAGGGCATTGCCTTAGTGTCAAATTTGGTAGTTGTATATGTCGACGTTTATGGGAACTTCCAGAAAGTTATAGAGTGAATCATTGGCACGAATTGACCTAAAATAATCATGTTATGATTTGTGAGAGTATTTGATACAAAAACTTAGATTTCAGCACACAAAAAAATGATCTACATTCAATACTAAATGTTTAAAACTTGTAGTTATTGAATATGTTGCTAATAGGGTGCAGGTAGGAGTGACATGGTGTGGTTCGCTACTAATTCCTGTACGCTTGCACTAGATCTAGTAAATAAGTATATCTATTGCTTTTTATCTCAAAAATGAAAATAAAATAAAAATAGTCAGCTTAAGTTTGAGAATGGTTTTCACAAGGTTCTTCAAGCTTTCATTGTATGTGCAGTATTAGCAGTAGACTTGTAGGTGTTTTTGATCGACAAGTACAAGTGTTGTAGATAACATGGATTTGGGTAATTTGTAGGCCATTATAGTCAACATTTCGTTGAAAGTTGCTAACTAGAGATGACAAGGTGGAACATGGAAGTTTGTTGGGTTTCTACAGCGACACCCCTAGACAAGACATCACAAGAAATCAATTGCTACGAGTCAATGTTGTTTGTAACTGTTAATATATTTCACATTTATTCTATTTCGTAATTTCTAAATCATGTTGGACCTCTATGTAAATTATCTAGTTTCTCTTATAATAAAAGGGAGAAGGCCTATTGCCTCTCCCAACGCTGCATTGAATGTTGCAATGCGGCTCCAAATTCTACATGGTATCAGAGCAGGGGATCCTAACCTAACCCTACCCAATCCAAGCGCCGCCGGCAGTGCGAAGGGCAGCAACAGCCACCGTCCAGCGGTAGGCGCCGCCGGTCGGCCGGCCGCTTGGCTCACCCGACGTCCGCGTCGCCTCCCCCAAGGGGAGGACAGCCGCCGCCGGCCCAAGGCGGGCGCAGCAGCCACAGTTCCCCCTTCTCTCTCTCAGGATCGTCGGGTCCTTCGGTTGATCCAACGAATGTCTAAATCCCAAACCGAAGGGTCCGTCAGTACGTAGAAAATTCCTAATCACATCTCCTCCATTTGTGATTAGGGAATTTTAGTTGGGGGTTGTGGATGTGTCAGATACGCATCTGATCCTATGACGTGGCGTGTCTCTCTCCGTCATGCAAAATCATCTTGTGACGCGCACCAATCCGTCAATCTTCTTCTCGTTAAATCATAGAGGACAGCAAGGCATCTACCATCTAAAGTGAGATGTCTCCTATCCTCTCCATCAAGCTGAACGAGAAAAACTATCTCTTATGGATGAATGTTGTCCATATTGTATTGGAGTCACGCGACAAGACGAGACATGTTAATTCTGATCCTCCTGCGTCTACTGACAAAGGCTATGCTGAATGGAAACGCCATAACAGTTTGATGAAGACTTGGTTGTGGGGGGAGCATGGAACCTGGGATAGCCTCGAGGTTCATGTTCTACACTACTGCCAAAGAGATCTGGGATGCAGTAAAGAAACATTATTCTCAAGAGAAGAAAGTGCTTCGTCAGTTCATGATATATGACCGCCTCTTTGCAGAACGACAGGGAGACGGACCTTTAGAAAAAAAATTTGGAGTGATCCAAGGTATTGCACAATAGTTGAGTCCATGAGCAAGTCAAAAACAGAGATGACTTGATTACAACTAAATTTTTGTCTAGTCTGAGTTATTCGTGCAGTTCAGCCCGCAGTGTCATCCTAGCTTCTGATAAACTTCCTAGCTTGGAAGCATGCTATGCATGTTGAAATGTCTGCTCTATTACAGAACAACACCTGGGAACTTGTTGACTTACCTCCAGATAAAAATGTCGTGGGATGCAGATGGGTATTTAGAGTAAAATATAATCTAGATGGTTCTGTGGAGAGATTGAAAGCTAGACTGGTGGCAAAGGGGTAGACTCAGACATATGGGGTTGATTTCTTTGAGACCTTTTCACCAGTGGCTCGTCTGAATTCTGTGTGTATTCTTATTTCTCTGGCTACTACATTTAACTGGCCTCTACTTCAGCTCGATGTCAAGAATGTCTTTCTTCATGGTGATCTGCAAGAGGAGGTATACATGGAGCAACCACGTGGTTTTGTTGCTCAGGGGGAGTGGCAGAAGGTGTGTAGGTTGAAGAAAGCCATCTATAGATTTAAATAATCTCCTAGAGCTTGGTTTGACAAGTTCAGTGATGTTGTGCTAAAGATGGGTTTTTTCATCATTCTGTTACTGATCACTCTTTATTTCATTCTACTTCTTCTTGTGGATATGTTATTATTGTTGCGTATGTCGATGATATCGTTATCACTGGCAGTGATTCCACACGCATATCGCGTGTGAAAGAAGGCTTGCAGGGGCACTTTCACACAAAGGATCTGGGAAAATTGAGATACTTTCTGGGCATTGAAGTACTTAGATCTCATGCATGTACCAATTTGTCTCAGAGAAAATATGTGATGGATTTACTACAGGAAACTGGTATGAGTGAGTCCAAGCATGTGTCTACTCCTATGGACTATCATGTGAAGGAGATGACTGATGATACTGATTATCCAGATCCAGGATATTACAGGAAAATTGTGGGTAAATTGATATATCTGACAGTCACACGTCCTGACATTTTCTTTTGTTGTAGGAGTGGTGAGTCAGCATATGAGTTCTCTACAACAGTCTCATTCGACATTCGTCTGTCGTATTCCGAGATATCTGAAAGGTGCACCTGGTAAGGGAATTACCTATTATAGGCCGAAGACTCCTATATCCACACTTTCTGTTACTGGTTATACAGATGCAGATTGGGCTGGTAATCTGAATGATAGGAGGTCTACGTCTGGATATTGCACATTTCTGGGGAATCATCTTATTACCTGGAAAAACAAAAAGTAAAATGTTGTGGCAAGATCTAGCACGGAAGCTGAGTATAGAGCAATGGCACATGCATGTTTTGAGTTGCAGTGGGTTCAATCTGTACTTTCTGAATTAAAGATTTATGTTTTGTCTCCTATAGAACTCAGATGTGACAATCAAGCGGCCATCTACATTGCCAAGAACCCTGTCTTCCATGAACGTACTAAGCACATAGAGGTTGACTGCCACTTTATCAGAGACCATATCAACAATGGAACTATTGTGACTCCACATGTCAAGCTTGAAGATCAACTTGCAGATGTTCTTACGAAGCCGTTGAGCCCAGCAGCATTTCAGAGTTTTTGCAACAAGCTGGGCCTACACGATGTGTACACTCCAGCTTGAGGGGGAGTGTTAATATATTTCACATTTATTCTATTTTGTAATTACTATATCCTGCTGGACCTTTATGTAAATTATCCAGTTTCTCTTATTAATAAAAAGGAAGAAAGCCTACTGCCTCTCCCAACGCTGCATTGCACGTTGCATTGCGGCTCCACATTCTACAGTAACTATGCCACAATATAAAGCTGAAACAAAGAATGATCCATTTAGCTGGCCCCCGATGTGTAGGGAATGAGGCATAGATGATGATGATGTATTCTGGATAATGACCAAAGAGCTGCTCCACAAACTGTCAAGACGAATTTGCCTTCATCTTTGCAATGCAAGAATGAGTGTGTCACTTTTAAAGCGGATGCCCAGGCAGTCCCATGCATCCAACATTAGTTCTTGTTTTTTTTAAGCAGCCTAAGGGTAGTAATCATGCTCATTACTTGTTGTGAAACTACTTGAGTTTTTCAACAATTGTGAACTGTTTGATGTTATAATTGCTTCAAATTTATAATTTCAGTTCTACAACATTAAAGGTTTTACTTGTATAGTTTTTTCATATAAATGTATTTCATACTAATGAAATATCAATGTACAAGTTGTTGAACAGAAGTTGCAGAACTTAGAAACATATTTGAACAAACAGTCATGGGGTTCCAGCACAGGACAGCATCCATTGCCACCATGACACCTTGTAATGTTGAAGCCACACTCAAAGTGATAACATATATTCCAAAAATATATATATGAACTTAAAATATGAGAAGTAATAAGAAATGGAATTGACCAGAAATGAAATTGACTTACTTGAATCAAAACAATGTCATTTCTCTGTTGATTCACTTGTCTCCGGGCAACCCAACTACGGAAGCAAGCTTGTATGGTGATAGCTGAGGCTTTTCTAACTTGAAGAAACAAAGTTCTTCTCCACCATCTCTGGAATCCAGCTTTAGATGTTAGTTAACACAAATGGTTTGATAAACACTTCAGTAGAGATTCAGAAAATAATATCATACTTGGATAATACAGATAGAACACAACTTGTCACAAAATTCTCTGTGTGCATTTTGTTGCCGTATGTATGCTTGAATAATGATCAAAGATTTACTCCACAATCGGTTAATAAGAATCTGTCTCCACCATCTTTGCAATGTTAGGATCGAGTGCAGCACTTTTTTCAATTCCACATTTTTGCATTTTGTGTAAGTTCGAGCAGATGGTTGTAAAGTAGAGGAACCTGCACACAAAAAAAGGTAAAAGTGAGAATGGTGTTGAAAGAGTGGAAATAAGACGTCTTAAGGAGGCTTGGTTGCATTTTGAGAAAAGCTACAATATATGTGGGTTATGCACTTTGTACGGTCATCATATACTGATAAAAACACATAATAATCACATAAATTACTCCGAAATAAAAATATACATCACATGTAAAGCTAGTCTGGATTGTTATGCAGTGATTAAGCATACTAACCTAACAATCTGTGTCTAGCAACCTGCCCTCTTATGATTTGTTGAATAACAGTTGCTGCTTCCTTTTGCATAGAAAAGGCTTCTTTTAAACGTTGAGAATAATAACAGCATTGGATTTTTGATGCAGCTTCCCTCTGTGCCATGAATTTTCTTCTTGCTGTTAAGCTTCGCCAAAAAGTTTGAATAACGACTGCAGATACTGTTCGCTGAGCAGATTTTTTGAACAGAAATTGTCTCCATGATCGCTGTAATTTTTTGGCAGCTTCTAATTCAACCTTTAAGTGTAACATATCTTCAATAGAAACTTGAAGATTTTGAGATGAAGACATCAGGTCACATGCAAAATTTGTGTTATCACTGCAAACAAAGGGCAGAAGAGGAGCGGAAGAAGCCATGATTGGAGATGAAATTGGTCCAAAGGTTTGTACGTTTTTACTTTGATTACATTTTATCCATTCCCGCACTGCCTTCTGGATCAACCTGACTGCTTTCTTTGTTCCGAGGAATCTATGCCTATCTGTCATGTACCTCAAATAGCCTTGGTAAATAAAGCACTCTGTTACGAGGAAAGTAAACCATATAACTCAATAAGAACATGCCCCCAAAGATACAAACACTTCATACGGACACTGTGTGCAACTTACCGCTTGCATTGTTCAAGGACTGTGAACTGTGTTTCCTGGAAAATGACAGCCACAGCCTAGTAACGTTTTGGAGCAAAGCTACTGCAGCTTTAATCTTAAGAAACTTCTGACGCAAAACATGACCTCTAAGATGAAGTTGTAAAGTGCACGCTGCCCGTTCTGGAAATGAATTCCTCATTAGTTACTTGGTCATCCACAAGATTATATAGACAAGCAATTGAAAAGGAGGAATTGCTTCTAGTTAGTGATATGTCTGGTAAGACCATCAGATTGTCTTATCTAAAAAGGTTCTATCCGTCAGGGCACCATAAATGGTATAAAAAAACAGTCAGATAAAAGTGTCATTCACCATAAGTCTCCTTTATTCTCTCTTTTGGATTTCACACACAGTGTCCGTAAGAATTATTGGTGTCTTTGGGGTCATACTCTGATCAAGATGTAAAGATTCAAAATCCCAACCATGTTGGGTCGGCAACATGGATCATTCTTTTCCAATCAGCTCAGTGACACCTCAATCCCAACCATATGGGCTTGGCTACATGGATCATTCTTTTCCAATCAGCTCTGTTATGGGTCATACTCTGATCAAGATGTAAAGATTCGAAAGAGAGATTTGAATCTTTACATCTTGATCAGAGTATGACCCATAATAGAGCTGATTGGAAAAGAAGGATCCATGTAGCCGACCCCAACATGGTTGGGATTGAGGCTTAGATAATGATGATGATGATGATGATGGGTTTAAAATCGTGGCTCCAGTAGAGTATGCTACTTTTTATGCTAATGGAAAAAATTAAAGCTGTAGCCATGTATTATATGTATGTGATCACACAATGGCAAGATGAAGCACTTTGTCTATAATACACTTAAATACCACTTCTGCACAACTATGTGTCACAAAATGCTCTCCATGTTTTATACCTAGAGCATAACCACAGATGTGAGATATCTCCTCAAAACTTGCTTTATAAATATGTCAGACAGCTCAGCTACACAGGTGATTCTCGGATTTTTAGGCATTTGGGTCTCTATTGAGATCATGTGGTTACTTATTTGGTGTATTAGCTGGATTATTGGTGAAAGTATAGTCACATATGAATTCAGTGGCAAATTTCATCCACGATAACTAAGTTAAGTTACACAGTTTGTATTAGTGGATATATGCCTTTTCATAAGAGCTTTTTTGGGGGAAGGGCCTCAGGAAAAAAATTATGGACTATTTATAAGGAGCTATAATTGATCAAACATTAAGAAGACAGCAAAACCATATACTCAGAAAGAGTAATTCTTGTGTTAATTAAAAACCTAATACT
This sequence comes from Alisma plantago-aquatica, assembly GCA_963693085.1. Classification (NCBI taxonomy): domain Eukaryota; kingdom Viridiplantae; phylum Streptophyta; class Magnoliopsida; order Alismatales; family Alismataceae; genus Alisma; species Alisma plantago-aquatica. The sequence continues at coordinate 223,985,015 of OY856415.1, forward strand.
GCTCAAGTTTGAGACAAACGTAAAAAAACAAACAAGCCAACAGGGAAGGTCTACCTTTAGTCGTGTCCAACTTATCTTGTTTAAAAGGAGAGTCAAATAGCAGAGAACGATTTCTGGGATGAGAATGGATTTGTCTTCCACTGTATGCTAAGCTGGGTGTGGTAGCATTTGTCTGAGGAAGTTGGGCACATTTTACTAGCTCACCAACATCTATCTGGTCCTACAACAAGCGTTGACAATTTAATTTCACTGATATATATGGCGGTATATTATCAACGCATGGTATCAACAATTTGGTATGTCTTATCAATGAGCCAGTCAGGAATAGAATTACCTTGTGGTTTAACAGCACTGAAGCAAAGAACGTTAATAAAATCATCAAACACCTATCATCATAAAGACTTTCGCCAAGTACATCATTTATAGGTAACACCTGTTTACAAAGAATAATAATCAATGAAAAGGCTGGAGTGTTCAACCAAAATGATGAAAATTTGATTCTCAGGCTTACTTCTGGAAAATTTCCAAACATGGTAGTAACTCTTTGAATAAGAAGTAAGTCTTGCACAATTTCATAATTCGAAGAAATTAGATCTGTAGAGCTTTCACCAACACTAATACACTTCTTTTCCTGAAATCGTACAATCAATGTCTAAGCAATAGAAACAAAGTTTAATGCAAGGTTTTAAAAAGCGGGAATCGTGCAGACGGGGCCTTGTAGCCGATTACAAGCCAGGTGGGCGATTAAGCGGGAGCTTTTTAGAAAAGCGTATTTCCAATTCCTATAAACTTTTATGCAAAATTACATACATATGTATATAAAGACTATATTTTTGAAATTTTTATACATATCTAACATTATACAAGACAATATAAAACACCCAAATAGTTTATAACACAACTATCTATATAATATAGTAAACAATATGCTTGTTAGATAAAGCACCCTACACATAAAATAATAAGTGTATATACAAGATGCAACAACAATTTTGTATCACATGTTTACATAGCTAAACAGTAAATAGTAGACCTATCATAGCTAGCTTACAAATATATTGTCACCTTTGCACATCATCAAATAGTCATACATTACAGCACTACGTTTCATCAAAGTATGCATTCTAAATTAGATAATAGTTACCTATAATTTACTTGGATACATCACAAAAGTATCAGATCATTACAGCTTACATACGAAGTATACATTCTAAATTAGAACTGAGTATATCATAGAACACTTAATGTATGCTAGTTTAATATATTATAGTCAATAGTAATCGGGGCATGTAATGTACTTAATTTTATATGCTTACAGCAGTTTTTTAAAAAAAGCGGCCACTTTTTTAAAATCTGCTTAAGCGGTACTTAAGGGGGTTTTTAGGCGGACATGACCTGTTGGCGATTAAGCGGCCGCTCAGTGCGATTTTTGATAAACCGGTTTAATGTCAGAAGAAGCAAAGAGTTTTGACCTTTTGACTGCATTGCAGAAATCCATTCTTCAAGTAATAGTCTACCACGCAGCATAATGCTTTTGCATCCACCATTGAACTACATGTGTCCACCTTAATCTGATGAGCTTCACAAACTGCCTGCATTCAAACCAATATATGTTCACGATGTAATATTGAAGGACTTTCAATGAAATAAGTACAGTCACACCATTGTGGAATCTTGCCACAGTTTGGACTCTCCATCTCTGCATATCCCAGCATTTGTTGCAACCCAAATTGGTTTTTTATATAATTTAAATTGATATAGAAAATCAAGAGAGTTTGGATTACATATCCACTGTATATCAAAATATCACCTTGCACAAAAGATTAGTTTTGAACTCTAATATTTCATTTATATGCAATTCCCGGATCTCATCTGTAGTTAATTTGCGCGATGTGCAAATAGACCGGCCTTCATAGTTCATGAGGCATCCAATTAGAAAAAAGACAAATAATAATCTTATTTTACCCAGCCCCATCCAGCATTTAATTATTAAAAGTTATGCAATTAGCGCCACTGTTCAGTATGCCCTTCTATTGTATGCCACAGCTGTCGTTTAACAAATGTGCAGATATATAATGATAAAACAGTAATGTTGCATACTTGCTTCCCAGATTTTAGAACCTATTATATTTGATTAGCATATTCTGGCCGAAAAAGTATGAGGCCTTCAGCAGTCTTGAAGATGTAGCATTGAGCCCCTAACCTCTATCAAAAGCAAAGTTATTAATGCAAAACCAGGAGGACATATAGTTGTCTTCAAGTCAGAGACTAAGGGAGAGAAAAAGCATAAACCCATTCCTAGATTCAGGATTATTAAAGCACGAACATCAAGTTATCTTAACGCTGCGAAGCTTGGACATGGGTTACAGAAATTTTCAAACCATAGGGCACAGATATGTGACATATATGCTTACATCTCATATACATATACATAACTCACAAAATACATGTGTATATATAGAGAGAGCATACTTTTGTTTCTTGTGTGTGTAGCATTTTTACAGTACCCAAGTAATTTTTGTGGCTGACAGTTAAATTTTGTAGATATATATAGTACGCAATGTAAAATGTGCAAAATTTACTGTTGTTGGACATGAAATGCTTGCAAGTACTGTAAAAATGCTACCCACGTGGGTCATAAATGAAGCCTGTAGACGTGCATATATACAATCACTGATTTATGTATATATATTACAAATCTGGTGAACTATATACGCAAACATTTTTTTCATGTCTAAATGATAATTAAATTATACATGCAGGCCCTCTATTAGTATATGTGCTTTATTGCTTTATGTTTATTGTTGTTTTTCCTTGTACCGGCTTTAGACTTAACTTGTCTCTAGCTCTTTTTCTTTTATCCCATATTGCCTATCCCTAACACTAGGCTCACTCTCTTGTCATATAAAAGAGAGTCGTCTATATTTTGTTATATCATTCAATATAAAAATCCCTTTCTATTCTATATGGTATCAGAGAAACCCAATCCCCCTTAGCCCTTCCACCCTAAACCCAACCCTAATGTCTTCCTCAACCTAGCCGCCACCCCTTCCCCTTTCCCTCCCTTTTTCCTCTTGCTGTCGCCCCCCCTGCCGCCGCCATTCCCTGCTCATTCCCTTCTTCTTCCCCACCCCATAGCCCTCTCCCACCCGCCGCCACCCCCCTCCCCTCCCTCTCCCACCCTTACACCCCTTCACCACTGACGCTCCTCTACCTGCCGCCGCTGCCACACACCCCCTCAATCTGCCCGCCGCCGCGACCTCCTCCTCTTCACCACCACAGTCCTTTCCACCCTCATCTTCCCTTCTTCCCTTTTACCCGCTACATCCACTAGTCCCTCTGTCCCTTCATCTAGCCATCCCAATCACTCCATCTCTTCACCACTAGCCTATGGACATCTCTGGTAACTTTCTAACAATTGCATGTTGACGGGTTAATCAGATTTCGCTAGTTGCCAGCCTACGCCTCATGGTGGAGTAAGTCTTCCTCCATGTTGGTGTAGGTTTTCTATCTCTTCTGTTGCCCCTGTGTGGGTTTCTGCAGTCTGATGTGTCAGATATACTACTTCTACATATACTACCCCGTTGCGGGTTTTACCAGATCTGTTGATCTAGGTGTTCTACTGCTCATGTGTTGGGTTCTTGCCTTATCTATTATCTTTTGATTATTGTTGGTACTGCTCCTGCGTCGTTCTCCTTCCTGCTTCTACATCATGTTCCTCTCTGACTCCGCTCAGATGATATCCATCGATCCACTACTGACCATGTGTGTTACCACCGTTAAGTTGGATGGCTCCAGCTACCATACTTGGTCTTCCTCCTTTGAGCTTTATGTCAAAGCTCAAGGGCGTTATTCACATCCCATCTCTAAAGGACCGGCTATACCTGTCGAGGAAGATGACGCCAAAACCAAATAGGCCTACGATCTTTGGTCCAAAGATGACTCTGGTGTAATGACTTGGCAGGGTAACAGTTCTGAACCAAAGATTTGTCAATCTCTTTTGCGACTGAAGATTGCCAAAGACATGTGGGATCAGCTCTCACATGTTTACTCTCATCAGCAGAATCCTAAAAAAGTATTTGAGATTTTCAACCAACTAGCCAAGAAGGAGTATTACGCAACCGACTGTTTGGAAGATTATTATAATCAATGTACAGCACTTCGGGACGAATTTGAAATCTACCATCCTATTACTGCTGATATTACTGAGATACAGTGACAACGTAATGAATTGCAACTTGTGCAATTCCTTACTGGCTTACCCCACTCTTTTTCTGGGGTAGTGGATCAAATACTATCTAGCGACCCTTTACCTACTATGCGCGACGTCCTCAAACGGGTTCAACGCCTACCGTTTATCTTCCAATTGCCACCTAATCACACTGATGTTGCTCTTGCTGCTCGCTCGGGAGATTCTTTTCGTGGTCACGGCTGTGGTCATGGTGACGGACGTTCTACTGTTGGACCAGGTCATGGTTCATCTTCTTCTGGACCTGACTCTTCTTATTCATGTTATTGTCACTTTTGTAAAAGAATCAATCAAACGGAGGATCGTTGTTAGACAAAATATGGTAAGCATGCTTTGATGAATCAGGTTACTATTGAACAACCTGATTCTGCATCATCATCTTCTTCTCAACCTTCTATTGGTTGGCTTTGTTCCAAGATCGAGAAGCTCCTACAGACCCGTCCTACTATTTCCACCACGGATGTCGCTCCTAATGGAGGTTCTGCTCTTCTTGCATCTTCAACACCTTTTGGTAAAAACACATGGGTGACTGATTCTGGTGCCACATCTCATATCTCGGGCAACTCAGCTTTGTTTTCTAATCTTCATAAAACTTCTTCTATTTTACCTATTGCCTTGGTTGATGGTTCTCAATCACCTAATGTTGGAATTGGAGATATAGTACCCCTAAAAATCTGCTATTGAATTCAGCACTTTATGTTCCTAAGTTTCCATTAAATTTATTGTTTGTTAGTAGAACTGTCAAGAGCCTTCGTTGATTTATCACCTTTGACCCAGATGGTGTTGTTTATTAGGATTTGCATATATAGACGAGGATTGGTTCGGGCCATGAGGGACCAGATGGGCTATATTACTTGGATTTGCCAAAGTCAACTGATCTACTAACTGCTTCTGCATTACCGAATCGGCATCCATCTTCTGCAAAGTTGAAGCATCTAATTCCTACCATATCTGATTCTGTTTTTTATTATGAAACTTGTACTTTGGGCAAACATACTCGTGCTACCTATCCAAAGAAAAACTACCATTTGATATTACACATGTTGACGTTTGGGGACTTTGTTCTATTACTAGTACTTCTGGTTTACATTACTTTCTGAGCTATATTGATGATTTCTCAAGAACCACATGGTTGTTTTTATTAAAAGATACCTCTCACCTGCTTGATACTATCATGGACTTTTTTGCTGAAATTCGTACCCAATTTGATCATCATCATCTAAGCCTCAGTCCCAACTATGTTGGGGTTGGCTACATGGATCCTTCGTTTCCATTCAGCACTATCATAGGTCATATTTTGGTTGAGATGTAGAGATTCAAAATCTCTCTTTATAAGCTCATCCCTTGCTAATTTAAGCCATCCTCTTCTTCTATTTATTGTGCTTGACTCAATAGCATTGCTTCGTATAGCCGCATGAATCGGTTTGCATCGCACATGTTCGTACCATCTGACTCAGCCCTCGCGCAACTTGTCCTCAATGCTCGCCACCCCCACTTTATTCCTAATATAGTCATTTCTCAAATGAGCTTTTCTTGTCTTCCCACACATCCATCGCACCATATGCATTTCAGCTACATTCATCTTGTTGAGGCCTTGTTTCTTCACCGCCCAACATTCACTTCCATAGAGCATGGATGCTTGTATAGTTGTTCTATGAAACTTACTGTTTAACCTGAGAGGGATCTTCCGATCACATAATACTCTAGTTGCCCTCCTCCATTTCAACCATCCTGTAGTGATTCTATGACAAACATCATTTTGGACATCCCCATCTCTTTGAATAATAGAACCCAAGTCACGAAATTTATCACATTTTGGTATATCTACTCCGTCCAACTTGGCTCCATCATTCACACTGCGAGATTGGCTGAAATTGAAATGCATAAACCCAGTTTTGTTCCTGCTAATCATCAATCCAGTTGATTCCAATGCCTTTCTCCAACGTTCAACTTTATTATTCAATTCATCTTTCGTTTCGTCAATCAAAACAATACCATCAGCAAATAACATACAGGATATCATCCTGAACATTCTTTGTCAACTCATCCATAACAAGAACGAACAGATATGGGTTGAGTGTGGATCCTTGGTGTACCCCAATTGTGATAGGAAAAGTCGGTGTCTCTCCTCCAAAAGTCTTCACACTTGCAGTAGAGTTGGCATACATGTCTTTGATCAAGTCGATGTATTCGGCTGGCACACCCTTTTTCTTCAAAACCATCCACAACACTTCTCTGGGTACTCGATCTAAGCCTTTTCCAAATCAGTAAACACCATATGAAGATCTCTTTTGCTTTCTCTATACTTCTCCATAAGCCTCCTTATCAGAAAAATAGCATTTGTTGTTGATCTTCCAGGCATGAAACCAAACTGGTTGTTTGATATCTACGTTATAGATCTTAGTCGTTGCTCAATAATCCACTCCCAAAGCTTCATTGTGTGACTCATCAACTTGATACTTCTATACTTTGTGCAGCTCTGAACATCACCTTTGTTCTTGTTGATGGGGACTATAGTACTATTTCTCCAGTCATTCGACATCTTCTTGGTCTTCATGATCTTGTTAAAGAACTTTGTTAACCACATAATTCATTCCCCCATATTCTTCCAAACATCAATGGGAATATCGTCTGGTCTGCATGCCTTTCTCATTTTCATCTTTTTCAAAGCATTCTTGACCTCAAATGCTGAAACTCGTCGTGTGTAAATGATATCTCTTGTATTCATGTCACACGAGTCACTAACATTATTTGCAGTATCTCCATTGAAAAGCTTATGGAAGTAATTTCTCTACTGGTTCTTGATATCATCATCCTTCACGAACACTTTGCCATCTTCATTCTTGATGTATTTTACTTAACTCAAGTTTCTTCCTTTGCTTTAACGTATACAAGCCATTTTATATATATCTTTTTCCCCTTCTCTTGGATCCTTAGTACCCAATTTGATAAGACAATTAAAATTCTTCGCACTGACAATGCTATAGAGTTTATGCAAACATTTGTCAGTCAGTTTTGTAGAAAAATGGGTACTATTCATTAAACCTCTTGTTGATATACTCCTCAACGAAATGGGGTTGTCGAACGCAAAAATAGGCATCTCTTAGAAGTGGCACGTACTCTTCTCTTTCATTATCATGTTCCCCAAACTTTTTGGCCTAAAGCTGTCTCAACTGCCTGCTACTTGATTAATCGCATGCCCTCGACTGTTCTTGGCAATCAAATACCCTTCCAAATTTTGTATCTTGATGCTCCTCTTTCTCATGTACCTCCTCGGATCTTTGGGAGTACCTGCTTTTTCAAAAACATTTGGTCAGGTTTAACTAAACTTGATCCTCGCTCTACCAAATGTGTGTTCTTGGGTTATTCTCGGACTCAAAAAGGTTACAAGTGCTATGATCCTGCTGAAAAGAAATGGTTTGTTAGTGCTAACGTAATCTTCTTTGAGGAATCTCCATAGTTTTCTACAGCAGGTTCAATGTTGACATCTGATTTGATTGATACACCTTTATTTATGAGGGTTGACATTGATGTATCTTCTTCGAATATGGCTTCATCTATGGCCCCTCCAACTCCGGTTCCTTAGTCCTCGTTGGCAGATCAGTCTTCATCTCAGTTAATTTCTGATTTAGATGTCCCTATTAGCCTGTGAAAGGGGATATGATCTTGTATTCAACATCCTATTGGAAATGTTTGTACTACTGCTAACCTGGGGATGAATTTTGCAAATGTTACCTCTGCTTTATTTGTTGTTCCTAAGAATGTTGCTCAGGCTTTAGCGCGGCTTGCATGGTGTCAAGCTATGGAAACTGAAATGCAGGCCCTTCCTGATCGTCATACATGGGACTTAGTTGATGAGCATGCCTCTTGTTCTTATGTTGGCAGCCGCTCTGTTGGGTCTTTACTGTCAAATATCAACCAGATGGCACTGGTTGAACGACTGAAAGCTCGACTTGGTGCCAAAGGATATACACAGACTTATGGCATTGACTATTTCGAGACATTTTCTCATGTAGCGCGTCTTAATTCTGTTTGTGGTCTTATATTTGTTGCAGTTAATTGGGATTGGCCTCTGTTTCAAGTAGATGTTAAAAATGCTTTTTTGTATGGTGATTTACATGAGGAAGTCTATATGGAACAACCACCCAGTTTTGTTAATCAAGGGAGAATTTAGAAGTATGTCGACTGCGAAAAGCCATCTATGGACAGAAACAGAGTCCACGTGACTGGTTTGATAAGCTTAGTACTATCCTATAGCAGATCAACTTTTGTCGTTCTCATTCTGATCACTCTGTATTGATTAAGGAAACTATCTTTGACCTAGTTGTCCTAATTGTGTACATTGATGATATTATTCTAACTAGGAGTGATCAAGCAGGCATTCAGGTCACTAAGGACTATCTGGAAAAACACTTTGTCACTAAAGATCTAGGTAAATTAAGATATTTTCTATTGAAGTCTCCCGATCTTCCTCATGATTGTGCTTGTCTCAAAGAAAATATGTTCTTGATTTGTTATCAGATATAGGAGGACTTCATGGTGCAAAACCCACTGCTACCCCTTTAGATCCTAATACAAATTAGGACGATGATACCTCTCCTTTGTATCATGATCATCATCAATATCGCCGTCTAGTGGGTAAACTTATATATCTAACAGTGACACGAGCTGATATTACTTTTGTGGTTGGCTTAGTTAGTCGATATCTACATAAACCTCGCCAGTGTGACTGGGATGTTGTATGCCACATTCTAAAATATCTGAAAAACTCTCCAGGAAAACGCTTATTGTATAAAAATCATGGCCAATATAAAATCACAGGATATTCTGACTCTGACTATGCAGGCATCCGCTTAGACCATAAATCAACTTTTGGTTATTACACCTTTGTAGGGGGTAACCTTGTTACCTGGCATAGTAAAAAAACAAAATGTTGTTGCCCGGTCCAGTGCTGAAGCTGATTATCGACCTATGGCTCATACTACATGTGAACTTCTATGGGTCTGTGGTCTTCTAAAAGAGTTTGGTATAACTAACGCTGCTCCTATTTCTATGCATTGTGATAATAAGGTTGCCATCTATATTGCCAGCAATTTAATCTTTCATGAGAGGACCAAACACATTGAGGTGGATAGCCATATTGTCAGAGAGGTTGTTTCATCTAGTTCTATCTCCACTTTATACACTCATACATCTGATCAAGTGGCTGACATTTTTACAAAATCTCCTCCAATGGCCAGATTTCTTCACTTAGTTGACATTTTTACAAATCACTTTCTATTCAATACCCTCCAAGAAAAAAAACTATACACGGCCCTTTGAAAGAAGCTATAGACATACACATAGCCATGAAGTGGTCGTAGGCCCTTTGAGATAAAGAATGCCAGCTACCTAGAAGACACCTGCTACACTTTTTTAGGCAGCCTAAATCTTGCTCCCCCCATTCTTCATCCTCTGGATGCATTGTATACAGCAGAAGCCTTTACACCTACAAGTTTACAACAGTTGTGAAAGGCAGCGGCTTGAGGCAGCAGCGGCAAATGCAGCAACATGGCACAGCCACTACATCATGCAGCAAAATAGCTTGGCACGACAACCATGACTCCTTTCAGTGACGACGGCCTCCCTCCAGCTTTAATGTAAGTTTCTTCCCTTATTCTTAAATCTCTATTTTTCCTCCTACTCCTCCAGCACCCAAACACGCCGTCGTGTTTCAAACTATGTCTAGGTCATGTTCATACCGAACATGTGTAAATGAAGGGCACAGATTCCGTGGGGAAGTGCATGTGCTTCCTAGACTTACATTACTAAACGAAAGAGCATTGAGATTTTGGCCAATTGTAGAAATTAAAACAGACTAAATCCACTTTGCCGAAATAGCATGAGGGCATTCTCTTCTGGATTTCTTAACAACATACTTATCTAGAGAAATGTTCAGAATTTTTTTTGGAAAACGTTAAGATGTGTTTCAAAGTATGACCAATCTAATGACCTGGCTAAGTCTCTGTCAATTTATATCCTTTCTTAGATGAAGTAATTATATCGTTGATTTGAATGTAGGCTCAAATTACAAGGTTAGCCACAACAACCCCTCAAAACATTAGAGTAAGCTCCCAAAACACTAATAAATTCCAATATATTTGTAAACAATCATGACATTAGGGTTCATTGTCAAGTAACGCTGGAAAGCAATTCATCCATCCAGGAGTTGTTAGCCCACTTAGTTGAACTGCACTAAGAACAATGCACCATACATCACAAGCCTATATAAGCACATCCCCATGGTGGTGCTTAATGTGTTGCCTCCACATGAAATAGGTACAGCTCATAAAACAAAACAAAATTACACTATGCAAGCCCTTCTTATTGGCAATAAGTCCCTTCTCGCCAAAATTTGTTGTTCAATGCTTTGCTCGCATGCAGCTTGCAAATCACACTAGCAACTAGCTTACTAACAAGTCATGTACTACTCACCAAAAAAATCGCACTGGTACAGCAACTCTCGTCCTTCATCTAATAGAGGACACAACATGTTTTAATCATTATCATACCAACCAATATGTAATACAATCTACAATAGAGTGCACTATGATGTGTGATAAAAATCCACACTTTAAAATGGCACAAACCATTATGCCATATGAGTGAGCTCACCATGCATGTACACCGTCATTCATCACCCTGCACAACACGGCATGCCAAACATCTAAATTTAGATAATGGAAGCTAAAGTCCCTAAGATGTGAGCGACTAAAGTGATGTTGGTGTAAGGGCAACACTTGGATCATTTCTCTCCTAATGATATCGTGAGTAACCCAGTTGCATAGTTAATCAGGAGGATAGCATATCCCATACATTATATCCTCCAAGAAGTTCATTTAAATATTGATTAGAAAGGAACCAAACCATCCAAAACAAAGTATCCCATAGGGAGAAGTTAGCAAATTAATGGATGTTAAATGGTGTTTTATTTAAGTTCTTTATATTCACTCGTTATTTTCCAATTCTATATGGACCTATATGTAATTGTTCTCTTTATAGATATACTGGGTACACACATTGTGCACCCTAACCCTTACAGACAATTCAAGATGGTACCACAGCAGGTGCTCTAGCAGCCGCCCACCCCGCAGTCGCCGCCTCTCTCTCTCTCTCTTCGGCGCCCCCCCCCCCCGCCCCGTTGGCTGGCTACTGCTGTCACGGCTCCTGCCCGCCACTGCCAGCTGCTCTAACCGCTATCGTCGTCGGCCCTCCCCGTACGGGCCTGACTTGCTAGTGTCGCCCGCACCACTCCTTGTCGCCTCTGGTTGTCCGTCTTGAGGGTCTTCGGAGCCCTCCTTCTCTCTGCCCGCGTCAGCCCTTGAGCTGCCGGGTTCTCTACTGCGCCTCGACGTAATCTTCATGTAAATTGGTCCTTCCAGTTCCTTTTATCTGCTTGCTGCCGCCTAGTCGGAGGATCTAGGAGGTTTTGACTTTGTTGTTGTTTTCTGCTTTTGGACTCGGTCTCGATCATGGCTTCCTCCCATGATGATTTCCATCGTCAGGTGACTACTATGAAGTTAGATGGGTGCAGCTATCAACACTAGGTCTGCTCCATGGAGATCTTTGCAAAGTCCCAAGTCAAGTACTCCCATCTGACTCAGGATCCACCTCCTGCTCCGCCCAGTACTTCCGAGTCCAAGGATAAAAAGATCTACGATGATTGGGTCAAGGATGACTCGACTGTGATGACGTGGATTCTGAACAACAGTGAAACTCGCATTAACGTTGTTAAAGTGTCTATATTAGTCTATTAGTTAAATAGGCTAATTAGTTTAGTGGGCCTTTATATTTCGGCCCGTCTAGTTTAGATTATTTGGGACACAAGTCTCAGGGTTTCTCCCTTGCTCCTATATATAGGACAGGGGTGTCCAGTCTTGTATCAATCTATTCCTATTCATTCAATCTTTTATATTTTAACAAACGTTACTCTACTTCGTCTCCCGACATCAAGAAGATGTGGGATTAACTGGCCAGCACCTACTCACACAGTAAGAATTCGAAGGTGTTTGACCTGAACAAACAGCTGACCCGCCTGCATTTCACTGGGCCCGATATTGCTGACTACTTTTCGACCTTCTAAGGCGTCTAGGTTGAGCTTGAGAATCTTCATCCCTTATCTACCGACTTAGCCACTATTCAGCGACAACTGCAGGAACTCCAGGTTGTCCAGTTCTTATGCGAACAACCTGACCCACATTGGAGAGTGTTTTTCAACATCTACAACGACTGGCGGCTTCCTCGTCGGATCTGCCTTCTGATATTGGTGAGACTATTGCTCTTGTTGCTATGTCTGGTCGTGGTCGTCGTAAGGGTCGCGGTCGAACTCCGGACAACCGTTCTACTTCTGGACAGGGACGTGGGTCCCTTAGTCGTGGCTCCCTTGGTCGTGGCTCATTTGTTGATGTCTCTAGAGGTGACGCGGCTCAGCAGTATTGTGACTTCTACAGTCGCACCAACCATATTGAAGATAGATGTTAAAAGAAACATGGCACACCTGCGTGGGCGCTTCTCAGACACCTGTTGCTGCTACCTCGAGCTCCTCCACTGCTGACTTCATCCGCTCTGAGGTGGAACGTCTCCTGCTGGAAAAGACCGGTGCTTCCTCCTCATCTGTTGCTGCATCTGGAGCTCACGTTGCAACTTACACCAGGTGTGATTCAGCCTTCTTGAGTGCTGGTAATACCAAATAGGTGATTGACTCAGGAGCTTCTTCCCATATCTCTGGCAATCATTCTCTTTTTTATAAACTGTCTAAACTTTGTCCTAAATCTGTTGTTATGCTTGCTGACGGATCCAAATCTGCTGTGTCTAGAATTGGTGATATATGTGCTCAAGTTCTTCTGAGATCTGCTTTATATGTGCCCAATTTTCTGCCAAACTTGTTGTCTGTTAGTAAAATTGTACGTAATCTGAATTGCAGTCTGACCTTTGTACCAGGTACTTGTGTTTTTCAGGACCTTCGCACGAGGATGAAGATTGGTGGGGGGCATGAAGGACCTGATGGACTATATTACTTGGATGAGTTGAAACGGATTGGCACTACAGCTCTAGCTTCAGCATTGTCTTCTTGTGTTTCTACATTACAGTGGCATTATAAACTTGGGCATCGGTCAGCTGATAAATTAAAACATGTTATTTTTGGTGTAGGCACGCACAGTTTTCAGTGCGAGTCATGTCAATTAGGCAAACAGTCCAGAACTGTATTTCCCAAAAAATCTCAGATTGGTAGCAACAATATTTTTTTTGGTTCATGCTGATGTATAGGGTCATTGTCATGTTCCAAGTTTGTCAAGCAATAAATACTTTATAGAGAGAATAGGAATTGTGTATCTGATAATTAAACAAGTGTACAATACAGTCTCGTATATAACAGAAGAGAGGAGAGACCAAGGTATCAGCAAGCGGGAAGCGGGAGGCATGCGGACAGCACCTTGTAACCGATTAAGCGGTAGGCGGGCAATTTTTGAAAGAGCGGGTGTTTAAATTTTATATATTTATATTAAAAATTACATGTATGTGTATATAAAAAATATATTTCTAAGGAACTTCTATACATATTTAATCAGTGAATCAGTAATTAACTAAGTATTCATCAATACTTTACTATTAATCCGTATCTTTAATCACTAATGTGAAATAAAATAATCTATTGAAAGAATGCAATTGGATGAATACAGACTGGACGCCCTCTCCTTTATATAGGAGAGGGGAGAAACCCTGAGACTTGTGTCCCAAGTAATCTAAACGGGCCGAGACACTAAAGGCCCACTAACTAATTAACTTATAAACTAAATAGGCTAATATAGACTCTTTAACACTACCCCTCAAGCTGGAGCATGGGTGAAACACATGTCCAAAGTTTGGAGGTTACAAGACTCGATAAAACGATAAAAGAAATGATAGATGAAAGATAAAAGATAAATATCACTCCCCATACAAAAATTGATACTCCCCCTTAATTAATGCTCCCCCTGGATCATACGATGGTGCCTCTTTTCTTTGAAATTGTATTCAGCATGCTGGAGATCATCGAGCTTTGATGAAGGACTTTTGGAGTGCATCTAGAATGAAGAACATCTGAAATAGAACTTGAATATTGCAGCAGTAATCCGCCACTTGGAGCAAACGATCATCAATACCACGACTACGCTATCTTCACTGGAATACGTACTTAACACGGCACAAACGCGGATATCCAGTGTTGATGTAGCAGTAGCAGAATCTTCAAATTGTCTGGAAAGACGTGCATAATGTGGCATGAACACGAACAGACGATATGTTGGTAATACGATGCAGGTACCATAACTCTGACGCATGAACCTTGGGGGCTTGACAGGAAAGGAGATATCATCCATCAAGGAAAGTCCCAGGTAGATCGGCAATAAGTGATGTCGAAATAGCAGATGCGGCTCGGAGAAGACGTGATGAAGCAACTCGATGAAGATAAACTGGATGAATCAACCTTGCAGAAGTAGATTGGCAGGCTTGTTGAGCTTTTGAAAATCTGAAGAAGCACCCTCTGTCTCATATGAATGCAGCTGAAGTACACCATCAACACCTGACATACATAACGCGGTACGAACGTGAATAGCTCGGTGTTGACGTTGAATGAAGATCCTTCATTGTTGTCTGAAAGTAGAGAACGGATGTGCTAAACAATGCGAAGCTCAATGAATATAATAGCCTGGAACATATATAACCTCAATACACATATCATCATCTCGACTCATACTCTCTCTCTCTCATACATTCTCTCTCATACTCTCATGCCGGCTCTCTCTTCCTTTCCTCTCTATCCGCCCCGCACACCAAATACGACAAGAGTGAGTGTTTGGTGTGGAGAAATGGATAAATAACCCCCCACACTGTGTAAAGGGATACACACAAGATGTGGGTGGGTGGGAAAGGAATTGGTGGATTTGAGAGGATTTTGGGATATGGAGATGTGTAATACGTGGAGAATGAAACCGATAACCGGAGAGAATATGCTAAATGGGTCAATGTAAGATCTGAATAGAAAAATAAATGGATCTAATCTCGACCCGAAAAGGGGATTTGTTGGCCCGATAGGGCAATAAATCTGAGCGTGTGGGGGGCTGAGCCCCCGCGAAAAATCTGATTAGGGTCAAAATGGGATTCGATTAGCAAAAGATAGGATTGATTAAGGATCCGAATAGAGACAGGGATGATGCATATGAGGGCAGTAAACATGGTTGTTTGGTAGCGGTGGAGAGTGATGGGTGACCGCTCGCAGTAGACAGCAACAATTGACCTAGGGGCCAGGATGATGACACGTCGGTTGAAGAGTGTGATCGTCGGCTGGGGATATGGTTGTTGGATGAAGAGACAGCAACTCTGCAGACGGACACGGCAGCGGCGATAATGACTGTGATGGTTTCGGCGGGGATGTCTGCTAATAGGCAGCAGTTGTGCAACAACTAGTATTGCCACTACAGCAGATGGCGACTGTTGGAGATAGCCGGCGGAAGAGGGTCGGCGGCGCTTGGACTGGCTGGCTGTGACTATAGCAGCGGCGGGTGGCTGCGGCTAGGCCGACGACAGCATCGGCTGTTGCTATTGCCCGCGCCTGTGATGGTTTCTGGAAGCCGTCTGTTGGAGCGGTGGTAGTGATCGATGCTACTGTCCTTGGCGGCTGTTGCTGCTAGCGGATAGCAGCGATATGAGGTTGAGTGGAGGAGGCGCACGGACAGCAGGGCGTGAGCAGCAAACATAGCAGTTGCGGTAGGACCAAGGCAGCGGAAATAGAGAAGAGATATGGCGGCTAGAGGCTAGCCATGAAAGGGAAGAAAGAGCCTCGTAGGCCGGAATTGCCTAGCGGGCAGCCGGCCGAGGCCATAGCGACGGCCGCCCGCAGGTAGGGAGAGCCCGTCGTTGCTCTCTCGAAGAGAGGCGGCGGTTACGTCTAGGGCTATTGTGGTTTGCATGGAGGGCTTTAGACACCCAATGTAACGGAGGTCAAAGTATAATCTAGTGAAGTATTTGGCTACTAGACTTTAATTGGCTTGATTGCAACTATGTAATTATCCACTGCTTTGCATAGCATCATGGAACTTGTATTACTCAAACAAGTGATTAACATGTTGGGTCTTCATTGTATATTCAATTTAACCAAATCTATCAATTTATTATGATACACTTGTTAATAATCTTTTCAAACGCATCCTAACCCAGTCTGAAACACTAATAAATCATGTATACAAATATTTTTATTTTCCTATCAGCTGGAATGAGGTTGTGTAAGTGCTTATGATGCCTACCTTAAACAAAAGTTCTTATGACGATTGAATGTATGTGCTTGTGAAATGAGTGTAGAATACATGTTGAGAATAGCACTTGCTATTACTATTAACATGTGAAAGAATATTGTATTTAACTGATTTGATTAATAAAAGAGGTACAGCCATGTCCTATATATAGGAGCAAGGGAGAAACCCTGAGAATTGTGTCCCAAGTAATCTAAACGAACCGAAACACTAAAGGCCCACTAACTAATTAACCTATTAACTAAATAGGCAAATATATACCCTTTAACATAACAGATCAGTTGATATCAATCACTATTCGCAAAACAAACAATTAAAAGCAGCATGCACTCTCATGTTTGCCAAAGCGTTATAGTTATCGCCTATAATGCTTTGCAAGTGCGTAGCTCGCTTGACATTATACTGTTTAGGTGACCAGAGCTCGAGTCAAGGCCCCTATTATGACTCTAACCTTCTTCCTTAGATAGTACATGAGACCCTAATGCACCACCACCAAAACCAAAAAAGATGTTCACAAACTCAAATGCACATGCTGAATAGTATTTTGAACTATTTGCATGAGCAAAACTCCGGAAAAAATCTTCATAAAACTTTATTTGAGATAATTATAGGAATAAATGCTTAGGCAAATGTAAGACTAGGTGATAGTGCATAATCAAAACTACATAGTTTCTAGGTCACTAGTAACATGTGATGTCATACAGGTTACATTGAATGTACTCATGAATGATTGTAAATTGCATAACTGAAGGCATTGTTGTGCCATTATCATGTAATGCCATTCATACATATTTGAAGCTAGATTTGCTAGCATATACCAGTATACCTAAACCTCTAGCTTTGACATGTACAGTTTTGTAAAATTGTCAACTTTATCTGGATTATAGTTATCCAGGCCCCCTTCTAGGGCCGCTAGGCTCTAGGCGGGCAACCTTAAACTGGGCGCCTAGACTTTTAGATAACTGAAGTGAATGCCTAGGCCTTTTAGGACCAAATTAAGACACTTATAGACCAAATTAGCAAGGATAGATCTAAATTTGGTCAAAGTAAATCAAGTTTAGTTATTTTAGGGAAGAAACGGATTTTATTTAGGCCAAATCAGATCTAATTTGGGCATATTAGGTCTGATTCGGGGGAAATAGGTCTGACTTCTGAAAAGCATGCCTTGTTTGGGGGGATTAGGTCTGTTTCCGCCAAAATAGGGCTCAGTGAGGTCAATTTACATGTTCCCCAATGCACTGGATTAAGTAGCACCTTATATTTACATGTTCCTTTAGGCCACAATTGACAACTATATTGTGTGAGCTTTCAAACAATATATTATTACTCAACTTCAAGATATCTCAAGTATAAGTCCATTATTACTTTAAAAACAAAGGTAATGAATTGTTAGACACCACTAGATGAACATAATCATCAAAGAAAATACTCAATTGATAACCAACCTGAATCCACTCGAAAAGTAGGCATACACATGATTTATCCTTGTACTTGAAATTGTCCTGGGATGAAAATTTGAAACAGTTACAAGCTAAGTTGACTTCAACATCTTATGAAACAATATAGAAATAAATATATTCTTAAAAAGGAATCTGATAAATAATAAAACAAATTCATATGGAAAACAATTCCGTAAAGGTTAAGTACAAACATAAGGCTGAACTATATGAATCCTCCAGGCTCATACTACAACAATACTAGAGCATTATCTAATAGATCCACCCAATTCTAGACAAAACCCACCTCCACTTCACACTATTGCATCATAACCCCGCCAACCTGCATTGCATCTACTATAAAATCATAACAATTGACTAGTTAATGTGGTGTATTTAAAAAGACCGTTTACTTTATTTCTCTCTCTTCTTTTAGTCATGTTAATGTATGTTTATTTCCTATTTCTTATTTTCAGTATAATTTTTTGATATTTTGTGTTTCTGTGGAACTTTCTTGTAATCGTTCTCGTTAATATAAATAAAGTAATAATGCCACAACGACCTTAAAAAAGTTTTAAGTAAAATTATATCAGAGCGATTCATAGCTCAAGGGTGTTGCATGTAACTTTGTGTTACCAGTGATGTGAACAGTACCATGTGAATATTGCAGCATAAACAATATCGAGTGAGTACTGTAGTGGTGAATGGTATTGTCTACTTACTATAGCGGTAAATAGTACCACGTAGCAAGTTGTTTGCTACGTCTTAAATCCTTCTCCTGGCTACCCCCATCTTCCACGGCCCCAAGCTACAGCCCTCATTTCTGGTTTGCCTTCCTCCACACAATTCCCTATGTATAGTTAAAGAGATTGGATCCATGGGTTTTTGATATGTCACATACGCATTAGTGATTTTTCTACGCGACATGTGTCTCTCCGGTACGAGTTGCTACTTCTTTGGTGTTTTATGTACTTCACTAGGTTTCGCCTATGTTCCGTACATCGTATGCAAATATAATCGATCCCAAGCCCGGGTAAAGGAGGAGGGTTGGTGGTAGGTTGACAACCATCAACAAAATTGTGTCATTCTTTTTATGACATGGATCCTTATAAAAAATTTGCTAGAGCGTCCCTACCTAGCGACGCACTGCATCGACACCCAGGTTGTAACGCCGAGGCATACTGCCCTAGGTTCTAGTAGAGTTTCAGGAATGACAAATGGCCCCACAGACCACCACTAGCCTTAACTGTGCGCTTTGTCCTCACGCGCAAGCCGGGGTCAACTTCCCGACGGGTCACCCATCCTAGTTTTACTCCAAGTTGAGCACGCTTAACTATGGAGTTCTTTAGTGATGGGCTCCCGGAAAAGGAGGTGCACTTTAGTGATATGGGTAGTTCAATTAATCCTTTTCAGATCATTATATTCGAGGCCTCAAATCCTAGGACGTTACACAGGTGCAGTGAAAAATATATCAGCACATACATGCCTAGTTGTGTTGAAAGACATGCAAGGGTTTCCACACATTAGACAGGTGTGGGTAAAGAAGTTTGTCTCGCTGCATCATTGTCGTATGTCGTGAAAAATGTGCAATGGCAATATTTTTTGTCGATTGCAGGTAAAGAAGCAAGTTCAACAAAAAGGATTTTTGGGATCTTAAAATGGTGGATACCATGATTAGAAGAAAGTCAATATAGCTTGCTTACATGAAACTAAGTGGAAAGGGTAACGATGTAGAGAGATTGGTGGCACAGGGTATAGATTTTGGTATGCATGTACAGAATAGCATAGAAATGGTGTATGTATTATTGTTGATAAGATGTTGAAGGATGATGTTGTCAAGATCACAAGGATGCGTGACAAAATCATAATTATCAAGGTTGTTCTTGGGGGGAAGATTTTTAATACCATTAGTGCTTCTACACCCCCAAGTTGACCTTATTGAGGAGGCTAAGAAGGATTTTTGGAATAAAATAGATGATTTCATGCAAGAAATACTGATAGAGGATAAGACATTATTGGGAGTGATTTACATGGCCATGTGGGGAGCAAAAATGTTAGATACGAGAGATGGTGGTTTTGCTATGGCAGTTTAAATGGAGCAGAGAGGATATTCGATTTTATAGTTGCATATTATATGATTTTAGCTAGCACTCATTTGAAGATGAATATTCTCATAAGATTGCTTCTAAGAGTGGGAGCAATTGTAGCCAAGGAATTAAATGACCGATACCGACGCCGTTTCGACAGCTTGGGTATAGATATTTACAAGTATACCGACGGAAATATCGACAGATGCAATCCTGGCCATACCGACGCCAAAATGAACGAATTAAATCATGAAATTTTACAGGCATGGTCTCAACACCTAGATGCAACGTTTTATGCAATAAAATTCTATATTGGGTATGTGGGGGGGGGGGGTCAATCATGTGTGAGTTAAGGAAGATGTCCTGTTTTTTGGAGATTTCGATGAAGGATATCGATGGCAAAATATTGGAATTAAGATTTGGAAATTTACTAGCACAATCCATAAACATAAACACACACACTTATACAATAATATCCAATTTACAACACATGAATAACATAGTAACTTACTAACTCATATCAGTTGTATGTCGAGTTACACACTGATTATCCATATAAGATTGAGTTGATATGGTTGACTTATTGCTCCCCTGGCATGTACATTATGTAAGGTTGGTGATATGAAGTTACGTGTTGCTCAAACACGTGTACAATTAAGATTTGGAATTTTACTAGCACAATCCATAAGCATAAACACACACACACTTATGCAATAATATCCAATTTACAACACATGAATAACATGGTAACTTACTAACTCATATCAATTGTATGTCGAGTTACACACTGATTATCCATACAAGATTGAGTTGATATGGTTGACATATTGCTCCCATGACATGTACAGTATGTAATTTTGTTGATATGAAGTTGTGTGTTGCCCAGACACGTCATGTACAATACTATATAAGTGTATAATACTCATTCGTATTATGTAATTAAACACGATATGCTTTAGAATTTTATAGTACTATGTCTCCATATGCATCATATTAGATTCTGAAAGAAAATATACACAAGGGCTTTCTATTGCTCTTCTTCAATGTGTGACTTTGACAATTAACTTCATGACTGTCAAGGAAGTTAAGCACCATCACTATTGTGACACCTTTTCTCCGTTGTTGTTTGTACCACATGATCTTGATATGCGGTAGTAAAATTCTCCATGGATTATGCACAATAGAGGGATAAGTATAAAAGCCATTATTACCATGCCCATTATATGCATATCGTGGGGATGCGATAATATAAAAGTGTAGTTAATATGTCAACCATGTCCATGTTGTGCGATATATGTAGCAAGTGTCATATATCAACAAATATAAGACTAGAAAATTACAAATCTATATTCTTTTACAATATTTGTTTGTTGTGTTGTGAAGTAGTACATTTTCTTACTTTGTATGATAAAAATACTAGTAAGAAGAACATATGTATACAAATTAGCTTACTACTAAAAATGATAGCAAATTATACTTATATTTTGTGAATTATTTAGGTATATAACTATGATTATAATGTAGATTATGAGAAAGTGGTGTGGATCTAAGAACACATACAATCAGGAAGACATAAAAAAGCAAATGGTGAGATCTTTGCCAATTTAAGGCATTTTGGTATGAATTTACATTTTAATTGAGATAGATGGTGTAAACGAGAGAAATGGTAGAAAACATAAAGGCATACCTTAGATTAGATTTATCTGAGCCCTAGTTGTCGAGATCCCTTTGCTCTAACATTTCCTCCTCTCAAACAGCAGAAACTGACTCAAGCACACAAAAAATCGATATTTCTGTCGGTATATCAGTACACTTCGTCGAAATTTGGCGGTATTTGGCGGTATTTGGCGGTATTTGGCGATATTTTGTCGATATTTGTCGATATTTGGCGGTATACCGTCGGTATACCGATATTTGCAATCCCAGCGATACGTTTGTGTGAACCGATGACCAATGTCGTCGATATCGGTATACCGATCGATATATCGACGATATCGTCGATATCTCTTTCATTGATTGTAGCCAAATTGATTACTTCCTTACGAGCATGGTACTAAACATCATCGACATGTGGCAATATATCCTCGATGTTATATATGTCTACGGCTGTTGATGTCAAAACCTAGTAAACTTCCATGCCCCATTGGTTGCCTGCTTGTTGACATGTGTCAATGAATTCAATCTAGTTGGTGATGAAATCGACCTAGCTAGCTCAAAGCCTCCCAACTTCTCGATGATCTTTGTAGTGTTTATTGTTGCACATATAGTGAAGGCATAAAGAAACTTGTAGGAAACTGTTTTTGACATTGAGTTGACCATTTCCTTAGTTTCTTACTAGAGAGCAATGATAAGTTTATTCCTCTACTAGATTTCCACAAGTTCTCCAAAATCTGGTTTAGAGCTAATACCATTTTACCTCTTACTTTTTTCCCTCTTTACAAATTGAAGTAATTGGAAATAAGCCCATGTCTTTTAATTCTAGAATGTGATCCAATTGAGATTTTTGTAGATACAGAATACCACATATATAAAACAGATTTAAGTTCTAAACATTTCGTATAAAAGATTATCGATGGAGTATAAATTTGATGTTTTATGCCGAATTCCCTTATAATCTCACTATCTTTTAGCTTATTTTGCGTCGAATTGTTAGTCCACAACTTCCTTAAAGTTTCCTTACATTTTTCACAAACTTCCACTTCTATGCCTGTCGAAGTTGACACTAAGGCGACGTCTTGTACACTTGCATGTGACTGTGTTTTTCTACATATGTAAACATGTATGGATGGCTATATATAAACATATATTTAGTTTTAATATAGATTTGATGAAATCTATCAATTTTCATCATGAAATCACAATTGTGAGCTTTTTTGTCAAAGATGCGTCGAAGTTTGGTTGTAAAAATCCTTGAAGTTTCCGCAATGTTTCCACAAACTTCGACTTCCACACCTGTCGAAATCAACTCGAAGTCGAAGTCTTGTTCCAAGCTTACGAGGTGGGTGGATGTAAAAGTATGCAAGGACTGTAAAGTGATCCCTAACAAAGAACTCACCACCCAACATAGGTTGGTTGTTTTCGATATTAACATGAGGATCAACATTGGCAAGCATAATAGAAATCAAGGGACTAAGTGGTGAAATCTTAAAGGAGAAAAGAAATCAATTTTTTCTGATAAACTCATCAAGTAGGGTGTTAAATAGTGTTTTATTTAAGTTCTGTATATTCACTTGTTATTTTTCCTATTCTATGTAAACCTCTAAGTAATTGTTCTCTTTATAAATATACGGAGTACACACATTGTGCACCCTAACCCTTACAGACAATTCATGATGGTACCAGAGCAGGTGCTCTATGCAGATCTTTGCGAAGTCCCAAGGCAAGCATTCCGATCTGACTGAGGCTCCGCCTCCTGCTCCACCGGTACTGCCGAGTCCAAAGATAAAAAGATCTACGATGACTCGGTCAAGGATGACTCGACCGTGATGACGTAGATTCGGACCAGTAGTGAAACTCGCATCAATGTTACTCTACTTCGTCTCCCGACTGCCAACGAGATGTGGGATCAACTGGCCAGCACCTACTCACATAGTAAGAATCTGAAAAAGTTGTTTGACCTGAACAAACAGTTGTCCCACCTGCATTTCACTGGGCCCGCTAATGCTGACTACTTTTCGACCTTCAAATGCGTCTGGGCTGAGTTTGAGAATCTTCACCCCGTATCTACCAACTTAGCCATGATGCAGCGACAACGGCAGGAACTCCAGGTTTTCCAGTTCCTCTGCAAGCTTCGTGACTCATATGCTGGTGTGGTTGACCAGATCCTCGCCAGTGATCCTTTACCCACGTTGGAGAGTGCTTATCAACGTCTACAACGACTGTCGACTTCCTCGTCAGATCGTCCTTCTGACATTGATGACACTACTGCTCTTGCTGCTATGTATGGACGTGGTCGTGGTACGGGTCGCGGTCGACCTCCGAAAAATCGTTCTTCTATTCCTGGATGGGGACGTGGGTCACTTGGTTGTGGCTCCTTTAGTCATGGGTCATATGTTGATGCATCCGGAGGTGTCACTGCTCAGCGGTACTGTGACTTCTGTGGCCGCAACAACCATACTGAAGACAGATGTTGGAAGAAACATGGCACACATGCGTGGGCCAATGTTGCGTCTGAGGGCGCTTCTCAGTTAACTTCTAATGTTACCTCGAGCTCCTCCACTGCTGACTTCATCCACTCTGAGGTGGAACGTCTCCTACTTGAGAGGATCGGTGCTTCCTCCTCATCTGTTATTGAATCAAGAGATCACGCTGCCACTTACACTGGTTGTGATTCTGCCTTCTTCAGTGCTCCTTCTTCTTGTGCTGGTAATACCAAATGGGTGATAGACTCTGGAGCCTCTTCTCATATCTTTGGGATTCGTTCTCTTTTTTATAGACTGTTTAAGCCTTGTTCTAAGTCTACTGTTATGCTTGCTGGCGGTTCTAATTCTGTTGTATCAGGAATTTGTGATAACTGTGCTTAAGTCCTCCTGAGATCTGCTTTATATGTGTCAAATTTTCCGCTAAACTTGTTGTCTGTCAGTAAAATTGTACAAAATCTGACCTTTGTACCGGGTATTTGTGTTTTTCAGGACCTTCGCACGAGGATGAAGATTGGTGGGGGGCATGAAGGACCTGATGAACTGTACAACTTGGATGAGTTGAAACGGATTGGCACTACAACTCTAGCTTCAGCATTGTTGTCTTCTATTTGTGCATTACAATGGTATTTTAGACTTGGGCATCTGTCAGCTGATAAATTAAAACATGTTATTTCAGGTGTAGGCACGCACCGTTTTTAGTGCGAGGCATGTAAATTTGGCAAATAGTCGAGAACTGTATTTCCCAAAAAATCTCAGATTGGTAGCAAAAATATTTTTGATTTGGTTCATTGTGATGTCTGGGGTCTATAGAGAGAATGGGAATTGTATATTTGATGATTTAACAGGTGTACAATACAATCTCTTATATAACAGAAGAAAGTAAAGACTAAAGCAGAGATGAGCAATATGGAACTAAACTACTGAAGTAAAAACATAAGTGAGGCACATGACGCTCAAAAAAACACAACATATCTCTATACTCCCCCTCAAGCTGGAGCGTAGATATCGAAGATGCCCAGCTTGTCCACTCTAGTCTGAAAATGAGCTTTGGAAGAATCTTGGTGAAGATTTCTGCTACTTGCTTTTCAGTACTGAGATATGGAGTGCAAATCCGGCCAGAAAGAATTGTTTCTTGAACAAAGTGACAGTCGACCTCAACATGTTTTGTCCTCTCATGAAAAGTGGGATTGCTCGCAATAAAAATGGAGGCCTTGTTGTAACAAAACATCAGTATACGGCTGGAATAGGATATGTCGAACTCCTAGAAGAGACTTTGGACCCACAGAAGTTTACAAGCAGTATGAGCCATGGCTCGGTATTCTGCCTCTACACTGGATCTGGCTACGACAGTCTGCTTTTTTCTTCGCCAGGTAACAAGATTTCCGCTAACAAATGTACAATAGACTGACGTTGACTTACAATCAAAGCGACTTCCTGCATAGTCAGAGTCTGAAACCAGAGAGATTACAGTAGCCATGCTTCTTATACAACAAGCCTTTGCCTGGAGAGCTTTTAAGATAGCGCAGAATATGACATATAGCATCCCAATGGCATTGTCGATGTTTATCAAGATACTTGTTGATGAATCCTACGGCAGCAGTGAGGTCAGCTCTTGTGACCGTCAGATTAATAAGCAAGCTTGCCTACCAGTCTTCTGAACTGTTGGTGATCAGCATAGGGAGGAGAGTTTTCATCGTTCCAAACCATATTTGGGTCAAAGGGAGTATTGGCTGGTTTTCAGCCAAGCATACCAGTTTCTTGCAAGAGATCAAATACATATTTCCGTTGAGAGAGACACGGCCCTGCAGATGATCTGGAGATCTCAATGCCTAAGAAATATCTCAGCTTTCCGAGATCTTTAGTGACAAAGTGCTTTTTTAAGTAGGTTTTAGCTGCCTGTATACCCAAGGTATCACTGCTAGATAAAATAACATTGTCAACATAAACAATAAGAATGACTAGCCCAGCCACTGTTTTGCGGATAAAGACTGAATGATCTATGTGGGAACGAAGAAAGCCAAAAGTGACTAAGATCTGACTGAGTTTGTCAAACCAAGCACGTGGGCTCTATTTGAGACCGTATATGGGCTTTTTCAGTTTATAGACTTTTGAGGCAGACTCCCCCTGAGCAACGAAACTGGATGGTTGCTCCATGTAAACTTCCTTCTGTAGATCTCCATAAAGAAATGCATTTTTAACATCTAACTGAAAGAGGGGCCAGTCTTTGTTAACAGCAACAGAAATCCAAATTTGAATAGAATTTAACCGTGCAACGGGAGAAAAAGTTTCAAAATAGTCGACACCATATGTTTGCGCGTACCCTTTTGCCACAAGTCGATCTTTCAGGCGCTCAATTGTTCCATCAGATTGATACTTAATGGTGAAGACCCAACGGCAGCCAATAGTAGGGCATGAAGGAGGGCGATCCACAAGTTCCCACGTCTTGCGACCACATAGTGCCTACATTTCCTGATTCATCGCATGTTTCCATGCAGGAATACCAAGAGCTTCTGCAGCAGTCTTTGGAATAGTGACAGAAGAAATCACAGAAGTGAAGCCTGCAAAACTGTTACGCAGATTAGCAAAAGAGCAGAAATGACTGATAGGATGTTTAGTGCAGGAACGAACACCTTTGCGCTGACTGATAGGAAGGAGCAAGTTAGAAGTTACCTCAGTGTTTGTATGATCACATCCGCAGACAAAGGAATTGGTTGTGGAGGGGCCATGGAAAGAGTGCTTGTCTTGGTCCATCGTTTATACACATGCAAAGGGCGACCTACAGGCTGGTCTGAAGAAGGCGAATCCTCAACAATATCTAGTAGAGGCGTGGGAGCCAACATATCACTAGAGAGTGTTGCCCCATCATCAGAAAAATAGGGCATATGCTCAAAAAAGATCACATCCGCACTGACAAACCATTGCTTCAGAATTGGATCAAAGCAGCGATAACCTTTCTGGGTTCTAGAATATCCCAAAAAGATGCATTTAGTGGAGCGAGGATCAAGCTTAGTCATCCCTGGGCGTAAATTTTTGACAAAACAAGTACACCCAAAAATACGAGGAACATAGAACAGTGGTGCATCAGGAAACAGAATGGTGTAAGGGATACGATTGTGTAAAACAGAGGAATGCATACGGTTTATAAGATAGCATGCCGTAGAAACTGCTTCAGGCCAAAATCGGTGAGGAACTTTAAATGAAGAAGAGCGTGAGCAACCTCTAACAAGTGACAATTTTTTCGTTCAGCAACACCATTCTGTTGTGGAGTATAAGGACAAGTGGTTTGATGGATAGTGTCACAAACAGAACAAAAAGATGTAACAGATTTTTGCATAAATTTTAGGGCATTATCAGTACGGAAAATCTTAATGGGTTTATTGAACTGGTCTGTATTTCAGAAAAGAAAATACTGATATTTGTCCAAAACAGTGTTGCGATCTTTGAGTAAAAAAAGCCAAGTAACACGGGAATAATAATCAATAAAAGTCGGAAAGTATTTAACACCAGAGTGACTAGGAACAGAACATGGACCCCAGATGTCCACATGAACAATATCAAAAAGTGACTTAAAACCAATTTCTTTTTTAGCTGAAAATACAGGCCACGTTTGTTTTCCCAAAATACAAGATGCACAAGAAAAAGTTTTTTCAGATAATGCGGGAAATAAATGTTTCAACTTTGCTGCAGATGGATGACCAAGTCGGTAGTGCCACTGGAGTCCCGTAATTGATGTAGACAGAAGAGCAAATGTTGTCGGCGGTCCATCCAAATAGTAGAGTTCGTCTGGTCCTTCATGGCCCGAACCAATCCTCGTCTTCATGCGAAGATCCTTCAAAACATAACCAGAGGGACCAAATTTAATAGAGCACTGAAGCTGTTTTACAGTTTTACTGACAGATAATAAATTGACAGGAAATTGTGGTATGTATAAAACAGATTGCAGATGCAACTTCTGAGACAGAGGAATAGTTCTGATGCCATTAACATGAGTCTTAGAGCCATTGACAATAGTGACAGCGGAATATTAGTGGTTTTTTGTCAGAGCAAAAAATAATTGGATGCCACCAGCCATATGAACAGACGCACCAGAATCAATACATATGTTAATATATTTCATATTTATTCTATTTTGTAATTTCTATATCCTGCTGGCCCTCTATGTAAATTATCAAGTTTCTCTTATTAATACAAAGGGAGAAGGCATATGGCCTCTCTCAACGCTGCATTGCACGTTGCATTGCGGCACTACATTTCACATGGTACCAGAGCAAGGTTCCTAACCTAACCCTACCTAGACGTCACAACACAGCGTTGCCAACCTTCCCCGGCCGCCAGCGTGAACAGTAACTCCGGCGGTGAACAGTACGACGGAGTAAACAGTAATTCCTACGTGAACAAAGCACGTCGCCAGCCTTCCTCGGCCGCCGCGCCGCTGGCCCAAAGCGGGCGGAGCAGTCGTCTCCCGGGCCAGGCATCGTAGTCGCCGTCCCATTTCTCTTTTATTTTCGGATCGCCGGGTCCTTCAGTTGATTCAACAGATTTCTAAATCCCAAACCGGAGGGCCCGTCGGTACGTAAGAAATTCCTAATCACATCTCAATGTGTGATTAGGGAATTTCATTTGGGGGTTGTGGATGTGTCACCTATATCTTCTTGTGACGTGTATTAATCCCTCACTCTTTTTCTCGTCAAATCATGGAGGACACCCAGGCATCTACCATCTACAGTGAGATGTCTCCTATCCCCTCCATCAAGCTGAATGGGAAGAATTAACTCTTATGGATGAATGTTGTCCATACTGTATTGGAGTCACGCAACAAGGCGAGACACGTTGATTCTGATCCTTCTGCACTTACTAACAAAGGCTATGCTGAATGGAAGCGTCATAACATTCTGGTGAAGACTTGGTTGTAGGGGAGCATGGAACCTGGGATTGCCTCGAGGTTCATGTTCTACACTACCGCCAAAGAGATCTGTGATGCAGTGAAGAAAGATTATTCTCAAGAGAAGAATGAGTTTCGTCAGTTCATGATATATGATCGCCTGTTTGCAGAACGACAGGGAGAGAGACCTTTAGAACAAAACTTTGGAGTGATTCAAGGTATTGCACAAGAGTTGAGTTTCTACCATCCAATAACTGTCCAGGAGCAAGTCAAAGACAAAGATGACTTGATTACAGCAAAATTCTTGTCTAGTCTGAGTTCTTCGTGCAGTTCAGCCGGCAGTGTTATCTTAGCTTCTGATAAACTTCCCAGCTTGGAAGAGGCCTATACAAGGATTTTACATGAAAATTTTGAACCTATTGATCCTACCGTAGTCTCATCTCAGGGAGATTCTCATTCTTTTGTAGCTGCTGCAGTGAGAGGAGGATGGACAGGTATGGGCCGAGGACGTGGAACTTGCCCTAAGTGCACTTTCTGTGACAAACCTGGACACACAGTTGAAAAATGTTGGAAGAAACATGGTCGACCTGTTACACCACCTGTGGGAGCAGCAAACTATGCTACCACTACTGAGTCTACTGAGCCTCCTGCTTCAAGTTCTGATCCTTCTGGCATTACACTCACCAACGAGGAATATGATATATTTATTCTGCCTACTCAGCATCTGAGCTTGGGATCATCATCTTCAGCCAACTTGGCGTCCACCACTGGTAATCAGGCTACCTCTTTATTGGCTTTTGGTTCTACTTCATCATGGGACGTTGACTCAGCATGACTGGTATCAGGAGACTTCTTCATTCCATTGACTCACATATTCCTCACAAATCTGTAACAATAGCAGATGGTTCAGTGAGGAGAGTGTTAGCGAGTGGATCTGTTTCTCTGACTCCTGGAAAGGATCTTAAATCCGTACATTATGTGCCTGCTTTTCCTTTTAATCTTCTGTTCGTTGCTAAGTTGATTGATACGGTGAAATGTACGGTAACTTTTAGACCTTGTTTTGTATTACAGGATCTCAAGAGTATGAGGATGATTGGCGGGGGGCCTAAGAAAGGTGATCTCTACCTCTTCCACGGTGACAGTCTGCCTCACCAAATGTCTGCTCCTGCTCCAGCTGTCCTGTTGAGTGGCTCTCACTTACTGTGGCACTACAGATATGGACATCCTTCATTAGAGAGCCTGAGAAAGTGAGAACCAGAATTATCTCAAATATCGTCTCTATAGTGTCAGTCCTGTCAACTGGGGAAACATCATAGAATGTCTTACCCCGGTCGTGTCAATAAACGGGCGTCATGTCCTTTTGAGTTGGTCCATAGTGATGTTTGGGGTCCTGTAAAAGACCATAGTTATAATGGTTTTCGTTATTTTATCTCTGTTTTGGATGACTTCTCGCGTATGACTTGGATTTATTTGTTGAAAAGTCGAGAGTCTGTGCTATCTATTGTCAAACATTTTCATCAAGAAATAAAAGTTCAATTTGATTGCAATATTAAAGTTCTTCAATCTGATAATGTCTTGGAGTATGTTCAAAATGCTATGGCTGATTTTTGTAGTTCAGTTGGGATGATACATCGTACATCCTGTCCTCACACCCCTCAGCAGAATGGGGTAGCAGAGAGGAAAAATCGTCATCTCCTTGATATTACCTGGACAATAATGTTTCAATCTAATGTTCCTAAGCGTTTTTGGTCTGACGCCCTTCTTACTGCTTGTTTTCTTATCAATAGGCAACCTTCTTCTGTGCTTCAAGGACGTACTCCTTTCTCTGTCCTACGTCCCAAAGAACAACCTTTCCTTGTTCCTGTTAGAGTGTTTGGTTGTACTTCTTTTGTCCACAATTTTGATCCTAAGGCTGATAAGTTATTTCCTAGGTCAATTAGGACTCTCTTTCTTGGGTACTCCAATACTAGCAAAAGGTACAAGTGTTATTGTCCAAGTCTTCGTCGCATGTTTGTGTCTAGAGATGTGATTTTTCATGAATCCACACAATATTTCTCTAGTGTTACCAGTAAGGGGGAGCAATTATGTGAGAGAGTGCCACCACCACATCAGAGTGAGAGAGTGTCACCTATCATCCCTGACTATACAATAACTTAGGAAGAGCAGCAAGCAGATGGTCCACCAATTCAGCAATATTCACATGTTTATAGCAGACATGGCAGACAAGATCCAGAGGAGGTAGCGACTCCAGTCTATGAGCCCTCCCCATCCTCCTCTACTCAAAGGATTCTTGAACAACCATTTGATCTTGATGTTCCCATTGTTGTTCGCAAAGGTACCCGTTCATGTACTATTCGGCATCCTATTACAAATGTGTGTTGTTTGTCCAAGTTATCTCAGCAGGCTCTCTCATTTGCTCTTGGGATTGATTATGTGGTCATTCCAAAAATCATCTTGATGCTATGAAGGATATTGGCTGGAAACAGGCTATGCATGTTGAAATGTCTGATCTGTTATAGAACAACACCTGGGAACTTGTTGACTTACCTCCAAATAAAAATGTTGTGGGATACAAATGGGTATTTACAGTAAAACATAATCCAGATGCTTCTGTGGAGAGATTGAAAGCTAGACTGGTGGCAAAGGGGTACACTCAGACATATGGGGTTGATTTATTTGAGACCTTTTCACCAGTGGCTCGTCTGAATTCTGTGTGTATTCTTATTTCTCTGGCTACTACATTTGAATGGCCTCTATTTCAACTCGATGTTAAGAATGCCTTTCTTCATGGTGATCTACAAGAGGAGGTGTACATGGATCAACCACCTGGTTTTGTTGCTCAGGGGGAGTGTCAGAAGGTGTGTAGGTTGAAGAAAGCCATCTATGGATTGAAACAAATCTCCTAGAGCTTGGTTTGACAAGTTCAGTGATGTTGTGCTAAAGATGGGTTTTTCTCGTTCTGTTATTGATCACTCTTTATTTTATTCTACCTCTTCTGATGGATCTATTATTATTGTTGTGTATATTGATGATATTGTTATCACTGGTAGTGATTCCACAGACATATCTCATGTGAAAGCAGGCTTGCAGGGGCACTTTCACACAAAGGATCTGGGAAAACTGAGATATTTTCAAGGCATTGAAGTAGTTAGATCTCATGCAGGTACCAATTTGTCTCAGAGAAATATGTGTTGAATTTACTACATGAAACTGGCATGAGTGAGTCCAAGCCTGT
Source organism: Alisma plantago-aquatica (assembly GCA_963693085.1). Lineage (NCBI taxonomy): Eukaryota > Viridiplantae > Streptophyta > Magnoliopsida > Alismatales > Alismataceae > Alisma > Alisma plantago-aquatica. The sequence continues at coordinate 224,017,372 of OY856415.1, forward strand.
GTCTACTCCTATGCACTATCATGTGAAGGAGATTACTGATGATGCTAATTATTCAGATCCAGGATATTTCAGGAAAATTGTGGGAAAATTGATATATTTGACAGTCACACGTCCTGACATTTCTTTTGTTGTAGGAGTGGTGAGTCAGCATATGAGCTCTCCAAAACAGTCTCATTGGACATCTGTCCGTCAAATTATGAGATATCTGAAAGGTGCACCTGGTAAGGGAATCAATTATTATAGGCCGAAGACTCATGTATCCACACTGTCTCTTATTGGTTATGCAGATGCAGATTGGGCCGGTAATCTGAATGACAGGAGGTCTACGTCTGGATATTTGACATTTCTGGGGAATCATCTTATTACCTGGAAAAACAAAAAGCAAAATGTTGTGGCAAGATCTAGCACGGAGGCTGAGTATAGAGCAATGGAACATGCATGTTGTGAGTTGCAGTGGGTTCAATCTGTACTATCTAAATTAAAGATTCTTGTTTTGTCTCCTATAGAACTCAGATGTGACAATCAAACAGCCATATACATTGCTAAGAATCCAGTCTTCCATGAACGTATTAAGCACATTGAAGTTGACTGCCACTTTATCAGAGACCAGATCAAGAATGGAACTGTTGTGACTCCACATGTCAAGTTTGAAGATCAACTTGCAGATGTTCTTACGAAGCCATTGAGTCCAACAGCTTTCTAGAGTTTTTGCAACAAGCTGGGTCTACAAGATGTGTACACTCCAGCTTGAGGGGGAGTGCTAATATATTTCATATTTATTCTATTTTGTAATTTCTATATGTTGTTGGACCTCTATGTAAATTATCCAGTTTCCCTTATTAGAATCTGATCGACCACACCAGAGAAAGAGGCAGGAAGAGCATCCAGAAACTGGACAAGTAGTAATTCATTGTGTTGCTTTTGGGCTTCTTTGATGTCGGCCGTCAAGGGATGATAGACTTTGTACTCATTCCAGAGAGAAGAGCACTGGTTGTAGAAGTCCTCGATAGAAATGCCAGAAGAAAACTCCTTTTTGGCTAAGTTTTTGAAATTTTCAAAAACACGTTTACGATTCTGCTGATGGGAATAGACATGGGAGAGTTGGTCCCACATCGCCTTAGCATCATGAAGACATAACAAGCTGACTGATTCGCAGCTAGGTGATATTAAGAAGCCAGGACATAACACCAGAGTCGTCTTCGGACCATTGTGCATAGGCTTGTTTGCTCTTCTCATCCGCAGTAGCGGCAGGAGCGGTCAGTAGTAAGATGTGAGTACCGAGCCTTGTGCCTTGACATAGAGGACAAAGGACGCTGACCAAAGATGGTAGCTAGAACCATTGAGCTTGACGGTGGTAACACATAGAGAACGAGGAGGCTCAACAAAAGCCATGATGAGCAAAGACGGAGCAACAGTGAAGTAGGTGGTGCAGCAGCAGCAAGCAGTAGATAAGGAACCCGCTATGGGGGCAGTAGTAGCACCAGAGATCTAACGCATCAGATCAGAAGAGACCCGTGTCGAGCAGATAGACTGATAAAGTAACCTACGCCGTCATGAGGAAGATCAAGATTCCGTCATGAGGCGCGGGCAGAGAAACCCAGAGATGAGAGACTCTCAATGTGTGGAGGCTATGGCTGTCCGGAAGATTGTACGTACGGAAATGAGTGGGAGGAAGCAAGGGAGGATGAGGGCAGTAGGAGGAGCAGGCAGGGGTGGGCGGCGACAGGTTTAGGGAGGGAGAGGGGCGGCGGGGGGAAGAGGAGGGGGGTGGCAGCAACGCGGGGGAGAGGGGGGCGGCGGCGGCGGGGGGGGAGAAAGGAGCTAGGGCAAAGGGGCGGGTGGGGATTTGCAACGCAGGGAACCGGACCTGCTCTTGATACCATATAGAGAATGGGAATTGTATATTTGATGATTTAACAGGTGTACAATACAGTCTCTTATATAACAGAAGAGAGCAGAGACTCAAGCAGAGATTAACAATATGGGACTAAACTACTAAAACAAAAACATAAGTGAGGCACATGCTAGGCACATGACGCTCAACAAAACACAACAGATCTCTATAGGGTCCATGTCACGTTCAAAGTTTGTCAGGCCATAAATATTTTATTTTGTTCATTAATGATTACTCCCGTGCTACCTGGTTGTTTCTGTTGAAAAATAGATTTCAAGTTCTGCCTACTATTAAATTTGAAGTTAAAACTTAGTATTCTATGCCTATTAAAATCCTGCGTATTGATAATGCTTTTAAATTTGTTCAAAACAATGTTGAATTATTTTGTCGTTCTGTAGGTACAATTCATCAGACCACTTGTGCCTATACACCCCAACAGAACGGTGTTGCTGAAAGGAAAAATAAGCATTTATTTGAAGTTACTTGAACTCTCATGTTGCATTCTAATGTTCCAAAACATTTTTGTCCAGAAGTTGTTCTTACTGTCTGTTTTCTGATAAACCATATGCCTTCATCTGTTATTGGGAATGAAATTCATGTACAAGTACTACAACCCCATCTTCCTCTGTTTTCTGTACATCTGAGGATTTTTGGGTTGACTTGTTTTGTCTGTTTGCTTGGACCGACTCAGGACAAGTTGTCTCCTCGAGTTGAAAAATGTATTTTTCTTGGATACTCACGGACTCATAAAGGATATCGTTGCTAAAGCCATGTTACCAAAAAGTGGTACGAGCAGTGATGTAGTTTTCTTGGAGGACACTCCATACTACTCTACTAAGAGAAACATGTTGAGTTCAGATCTCATTGAAGCGCCTCTGCCCATTATTAGTGATTCTACATCTGTTTTGCAACCTGATGACACTACGTCTCCTCCTCTCATTGTTTACCAACGCAGGAATCGACCACCGCAGTCTACTCCTGCTCAAGACCTCCCCACTGACAACCAATCTTCTCCTTCAGAAGGTCTTGCCTCTGCCGAGGTAATTTTTGATCTAGATTTACTTATTGCTCTCAAGAAAGGTACTAGATCATGTACATCTCATACTATTGTTAACTATGTCTCTACTCCACACCTGAGTGTTCATGTTAGTAATTTGGTTGTTGCTCTCTATGTTGTTTTTGTACCCAAGAATGTTCATGACGCATTACAGAGTATGACCTGGACACATGCCATGACTGAGGAGATGGTTGCTCTCACTGACAGAGGTACCTGGGATCTGGTTGATCCTCCTTCCGATTGCAAACCTGTTGGATGTCGTTGGGTTTTCACTGTCAAGTATCATCATGATGGAACTATTGAGCGCCTGAAGGCTCGCCTCGTGGCGAAAGAGTACACTCAGACTTATGGTATTGATTACTTTGAAACTTTTTCTCTTGTTGCCAGGCTAAATTCTGTGCGGGTTCTTCTCTCTGTGCCAATCAATCTGGATTGGCCCCTTATCCAGTTGGACGTCAAGAATGCCTTCCTTTATGTTGATCTCCAAGAGGAAGACTATATGGAGCAACCACCTGGGTTTTGCTCAGGGGGAGTCACACAAAGTTTGTCGTCTCAAAAAGTCTATTTATGGACTCAAGCAGAGTTTGCGTGCCTGGTTTCATAAACTGAGCAAGATTCTGTCTACCTATGGCTTTCTCAGATCTCATTTTGATCATTTTATCTTTATTAAAAAGACGTCCTCTGGTATTGTGGTTCTTATTGTGTATGTTGATGATATTATTTTATCTGACAGTGATCTCTCTGAAATTAATGCTACTAAAGCCTACTTATGCAAGCATTTTGTCACTAAAGATCTGGGCAAACTGAGATACTTTCTGGGGATTGAAGTTTCCAGGATGGCTAATGCTCTTATTCTATCACAACGTAAGTATGTTCTTGATCTTCTACAGGAAACTAGAATGCTTGGAGCTCGGCCTACTGATACACCCTAGATCCTAATGTAAATTGGGATGATGATGAATCTCCCATGTATCCTGACAGTAAAAGATATAGAAGACTGGTTGGCAAACTAATCTATTTGATTGTCAATAGAGCTGATATTTCTATTGTTGTTGGTCTTATTAGCAGGTATCTTGACAAGCCTAGACAGTGTCACTGGGAAGCAATATGTCATATCTTGATATATCTGAAGAAATCCCTGGTAAAGGCCTCTTTTATAGAAAACATGGCCATTGCTCTCTTGAAGGCTATTTTGATTCTGGCAATGCTGGAAGTAAGATAGACAGAAAATCTACCTCTGGTTAGTGTACTTTTGTTGGTGGAAATCCGATTACCTGGCGAAGCAAAAAGCAAAATGTTGTGGCTAGATCTAGTGCTGAGACCGAGTACCGTGTTATGGCTCATACTGCATGTGAACTTCTGTGGGTACAGTCTCTTCTAAAAGAACTTGGTGTGGGATCTTCTGCGCCTATTCCTATGCACTGTGATAATAAAGCAGTTATTTTTATTGCAAATAATCTTGTCTTTCATGAGCGGACCAAGCACATTGAAGTTGATTGACACTTTATCAGAGAATCTATTCTAACTGGTCGTATATGCACTCCTTTCACTCGCCCAGAGGATGAAGTTGTTGATATCTTCACAAAGCTGCTGGCCAAGAAACATTTCCGCTCTCTTGTGGACAAGTTGGGCATGATTGATATCTATGTTCCAACTTGAGGGGGAATGTTAAATAGTGTTTTGTTTTAGTTCTTTATATTCACTTGTTATTTTTCCTATTCTATGTGGATCTCTATATAATTGTTCTCTTTATAAATATACGGGTTACACACATTCTGCACCCTAACCCTTACAGACAATTCAAGAGAGGGCACTTGGAACTTGGAGTCTGATGATAAGATTGTGTGGGATAATATGAGCTCATGAATAGCAAAACATGTCAAACAGGTTTTGGGGAGTCCATAGGACGTGGGCCTCTATAGAAAGAGACTTGATGGTGGAATGATTAAGTACAGAAGGCTATTAAACTCAAAAGGGAGATTTATAGGAGCTTGCCCAAATCTCAAGATGATGCAACTTTTCAGAGATACAAGCGCGCACAGAATGAAGCCGAAAAGGTTGAGCAAGAGGCAAGGTTTTGGATACTTTGAAGAGATTTATAAGAAGTTGGATACAAGAGAATGGGAACAAGACATAAATAAAATGGCCCATATAAGAAAAAGGATAGAAAAGTCTTGAGTCATGTAAAATGCATCTAGAATGAAGATGGTAGAGTGTTGGTGAAGTTTGGTGATATCAAGAACCAATAGAGAAACTACATTCATAAGCTTGTCAATGGAGACACTGTAAATATTGTAAGAGACTCGTGTGACATGCATACAAGAGATATAATTTACACACAATGGATTTCACTTTTTTAGGTCGAGAATGTTTTTAAAAAGATGAAAGTGAGAAAGGCATGCGGATCAGACGATATTTTCATTGATGTACGAAAGAGTATGGGGGGTGAAGCGGCTATGTGGTTAACAATTTCTTCAACAAGATTATGAAGACTAAGAAGATGTCAGATAAGTGGAGAAAGAGTACTATAGTCCCCATCTACAAGAATAAAGGAGATGTTTGGAGCTGCACAAACTACAGAGGTATCAAGTTGATGAGTCATAATATGAAGCTTTGGGAGAGGATTATTAAATATAGGCTAAGGCCTATAATGCAGATATCAGACAACCAATTTGGTTTCATGCCAGGAAGATCAACCGATTCCATTTTTCTGATAAGGAGGCTTGTGGAGAAGTATAGAGAGAGCAAAAGAGATCTTCATATAAATTTTTATTTTTTATTAATTTTGAAAAGGCTTATGATTGAGTTATGGATGGTTTTAGAGAAAAAGGGTGTACCAATCTAATATATAAATTGGTTAAAGACATGTATGATAGCAAAACTGCAAATGTGAGACTCATGGCGCAGACACCAACATCTCCCATCACGTTTTGGTTACATCAAGGATCAACACTGAGGCCATATCTATTTGTTCCTGTTATGGATGAGTTGACAAAGTATGTTCAAAATGATATTTTTTTTGCATGTTATTTGCGGATGAGTGTTCATTGTTGAAACTAAAGATGGATTGAATCATAAAGTTGAACTTTGGAAAAATGTGTTGGTTACAAATAGATTGATGATTAGTAGGAGTAAAACTAAGTATATGCATTGCAATTTCAGCCAATCTAGAATTGTGAATGTTGGGGCCAAGTTGGACGGGTTGGATGTACCTAAATGTGATAAATTTCTTTACTTGGGTTCTATAATGCAAATGGATGTGGATGTCCAACATGACATTTGTCACAGCATTACTACAGGATGGTTGTAATGGAGTGCAACTGGAGTATTATGTGACAGGAAGATCCCTCTCAGCTATACGACCAACAATATTATAAGGGAGTGATACGACGATGAAGAAACAAGGTCTTAATAAGATGAATGCGGCTAAAATACGCATGCTAAGATAGATGTGTGGGAAGACAAGAAAAGGTCACTTGAGAATGACTATATCAAGAACAAAGTGGGAGTGGCGAGTATTGAGGACAAGTTGCATGAGGGTCGTCTGAGATGTGAGGAACAATGCTATTGAGTCAAGCAGAATTAAAAGAAGAAGAGGCAGACCTGAATTAACCTAAGAAGAGCTTATAAAGAAAGATTTTGAATCTCTACATCTTTGATCAGAATATGACCATAACATAGCTTATTGGAAAAGAAGGATCCAAGTAGTCGGCCCCGACATGGTTGGGTTTGGGGCTTAGATGATGATGATGACGAGGGTCTTCCTTCGGCTAAGTGATGTGCATCTCTATCTTATTGATCCATCATGGAAGAGTCAGAAGACAAAGAATACCACTACTATTGTGGTATATAATAATCATTCACAAATCACTTCCATCTAGTAAAATGCAATAAAAATTGCTTTGTATGAATGTTGTGTATATTGTGTGGGAGTCCTGGGGCCATAATAAGGGAAAATATGTGGATGAGGCTCCAACTTAGTAAAGCATGACTATGGAACAGTATGGAGCTAGATATAGTTGTGAGGTTCATGTTCTATACTATTGTACAGGAACATTGGGGGCCTTGTCAAGAAGCATTTCTCACATGATAAGAATGCTCTTCGTTTCCAATGTATAATTGGCTCTTTTTGAAAAACAGGGTGATAGATCACTTGAGGAATATTTGAATATTATTTAGTTTGTAGCTCAAGAGCTTAGTTAGTACAATCATGTGCAATCGACAAAATAGATCAAAAACAAGGATGACTTGGTGATGGTAAAATTTCTATATGGGCTTAGTTTCATTTTTAGCTTTGGACGCATTGTTAATATGGCTACAAACAAACTCCCTAGCTTGGAGGAAGCATATGTCAATACACAACAATCTTCCTTTGAGCTTGCGTCTTATACACCCTCCCTAGGGGAGTCTCATGCTTCTATTGTTACAGTCAATGTTTTAGAAAGCGGAAAGCGGGAGGCGTGCGGACAACACCTTGTGGCCGCTTGAGTGCCACGCGGGTGTCAGGCGGGCGCTTTTTGAAAAAACGGGTACTTAAACTCTTATGTAATTTAATAGAAAAATATACATATTTGAATATAAGTAATATATTTACAAGGAAATTCTATACTTATAGACACCCTAAACAACAAAATAAGATACCCAACTAGTTTTTGACACAGCTGTAATACCCAAATAGATTACTGTTGTTGTAGTAAATATATTTATAACTTTATATACTAAAATGCAGTAAGCAGTAGAAAAATATATCATGTATTAATGTACATTATGCCGTAAACAATAGAATACATACAATGTTTTATATAATTTATTAATATCCAGTAAACAGTAGAATATATGTTGTACTCTAGAATGTATTAATGTATTATATAAGGTACAGAAATACAGTATGCTATAGATAACTAGATATAGAATGTATGTAATGTATTATAGAATGTATAATATAGTAATGTTTCATATTATACAGAAATACACTATGCAATAGATAACTAGATATATAATGTATGTATTAATGTATTATAGAACGTAAAATACAGTAATGTTTCATATTTTACAATGTACAGAAGCAAAGTATTATATACTATTAGAGACTTATAGTATTGTATAATATATTACATGCACATATAGTAAGTCATGCACATATAGTAAGTCATGCACTTATAGAAAGTCGGCATATAGTAGCGGCAACAACATTTGACTAAAAAAAATGAAAAAAGAAAGCAACAATACAAAAATCCGATGCCCAGAAAATAGGCGGCCAAAAGCGAGCGCCTAAATCAGCCATCCAGGCGGGCACACAGGCGGGTTAGGTGGGTCTCAGGCGGCCGCTGAATGGGCTGCTGTTTGAGCGGCCACTCAAGGCCTGAACCAGGCGGTTGAGCCTCTTGACCGCTCAGGCAGGCGCTTAGGCGGGCGCCTGGACCGCTTTTCAAAACACTAGTTACAGTTGTTAGAGGACACATCAATATTGGACAAGGCCGATGGTTCTTCTACTCGGCCTAAGCACACTTTTTGTGGAAAGATTGGAAAACTAGTTGACAAATGTTCATGGCTTCAAACGAATTTTTTATTCCGGCGGCCACCAAACATAGAAATCTACAAACCTACCACCAGAATTTCCAGTATGTAATTTCATTAAAATGGAAAAGAATTCAAAAAATCAAAAAAGAGAATTTTATGTATTATTGAATTGAATGCAACATATAAGATGTAACATGGTGTTGCATAAGAACATATATGTGTATAGACTGCATATTGAAATCTCTATTGAAACATATGTGCATCCCTGTAACTGATTAAGGGGTAGGCAGGCAATTTTTGAAAAAGCGGGTGCCTAAATTTTATATATTTTTATACAAAATTACATGTATCTGTATATAAAAAAAATAATTTAAGGAAATTTTATACATAACTAATCAGCAAATCAGTAATTAATTAAGTATTCATCGATACTTTACTACTAATCAGTATCTCTAATCACTAAAATCAGCAAGCAGATCAGTAATTGTATATAGCAAACTATGAATTATTGATTTAAAGTAATCACTAAAGTAGTACTAACCAGTAGTACCAATCATTAATCACTGAAAGCAGCAAGGAAATCAGTCAAACTAATCATGCATTAGAAGTATAATGGAGTAATATGATATTTACTTGTTGAATTACAGCAGTAACCTATTATTACAGCTTACACACAAAATATGCATCCTAAATTAGGACTAGCTATATCATAGAACATTTAATGTATACAAGTTTCATATATTATAGTCGACACTACTTGGACTGTGTAATTAATTAATGTTACATGCTTACAGTAGCATTTTTAAAAAAAGCGGGCAAAAAGCGGGAAATAAAGGAGGGGAAAGCTGGAAAAAGCGGGTGTGGCGGGAAAAAAGCGGCCGATTATGTTCAAAACGCTTAACGGCCGCTTATGGGCTAAATTAGGCGGCTGAGGGTCTTCGCCGATTAAGTGGCCGCCTGGGCCGTTTTTAATTACACTGTGTGCATCTTTTCAATAGGTTGGAGATTTGTGTTGTGTGGCAGCCACCTTTGGCGGTGGCACACCAGCTGCTGCTAGGAGGCAAAAGTCGGCTACTGCAAGAATGGGGTTGGACTGCTAGAGTGGAGGGGAGACGAGACGCCTATTATGTAGGCCAAGAAGGCGGGAAGATCAGTGATGAGAACCTAGACGAGCAGTTTTGAGCGTTGGTTGGAGCTTGGAGTAGTGGTTGTTGGCCGAATCTCACAGTCGCCAGTAATTGCATTTGCAGCACACGCACGGAGTTGGTACTACTACATAGTGGATCGCACACGTATATAGAAGCCAAGCTAGAGCAATCGATTGAGAGGTTGAAACGTGTTTTCGTGCATGGAGAATGGGTGTGGCTGTCGGCTGTGTGTTGCGTTTTAGGGAAAAGAATGGATGTTAGACTGTACAAATTTTACAGTTGCTCAATTTATTCAGAAAAACTTGTAGCATGTATTTAATTAAAAACATTAAATATATATGAGTAACAAGTAAACAAATATGGGTGATGTCTATAGTCTGTACCTTATCATCTCCTACTAACGAAGCGGATAAATGGGTAATGAGTAAAGAAGATACCTACACTAACCTTGCAAGGTATAAATAAAGGGTAAAAGGGTACACCTTTACCCATTGGCAGTCATACATTAGGTAACTTACTCATGGGGAGTGTTCTAGAAATCTTTACAAGCTTCACAAAAAAATTATGGATTATTAGATAGTATGTGAGCCTTGTTCAAAATACTATCTCATTTTCTCTGTGACTGGTTTTCACGGTTCCATAATGGTCATTTTGAATTCACTAAGCAAACTCATTAGGCATCATTATTTTGATAGACCGCATGGATGACATTATCAATTATGAAAGTGACAATTATGACATTCACAATACCAAATCTCACCTTCTGAAGAATTTTGCTACTAAGGATACGGAGACACTCCACTACTTTCTTGAGTTAGCAAATGCATACACAAAAAATGGATTGTCTAAATCACAGGGAGAATACATCCAGGGCCTCCACAAAGAAAAGAGTATGATTTGATGACATCCAAATGCTTCTTCGATGGACCAAAAATGCTCTGGGGCGATATTTCAGAAGATCTAGAGGGCAAAAATCAATACGAGAGGCTATTCGGAAAAATTATACAAAAAATTACTAGACATAATTCATCATTTATTGTGGGTGTCCCCGTCAAGTTCATGAATTGTCCCAAGACATGCCATTAAGAAGCAGCTTATGACGTCTTGAGATATTTGAAAGGGCTCCTGGTTAAATATCGTTCTATTGTAAGAATAGTTATCTGAATTTTTCTAAATACTCTGACGCTAACTAAGCAGGATCACATTCTAATAGGATTCTTCTACTTCATGTTGTTGCACCAGTCGTAGGTGGACATCTTGTCCCACGACACATGCAAAAAGCAAACATTGTAGAAAGGGCCAAAGTGGAGACCGAATATAGGGGCATGGCATACACTATCTACGAGTTGTTATTTGTAAGATTTCATCTACCTAAATTTGGGCATGAGATCAACTCCACCAATCATGATGTATCGTTACAATCAAGTTGTCACCTTCATTGCCAATAACCCAACTTCCACAAGCCCGCTAAACACATCAAAGTGGATTGCCATTTTCTCATAAATGTAACTTTTAGGGAAGATCTTCAAATTCTCCACTCCATTGTCAAACAGCCAGGAGCAAGTTGTAGATTCTTCACCAAGCCTCTTACAGGCAAGCAAGATTGCTGGAATTGTACAACAAGTTAGGCATGTTTGACATCCACGCTCCAGCTTGAGGGTGGGTGTTGAGAGATATTTCTTGTCTTGTATTTTAGTATACTTATCATGCACTAGTGTTGCATCTCTTCTTGTTTAGTCCCAGCACAAGTAATTAGGAGTAGTGGTTACCACTACCTCCTACATAAACATGTGTATGTCAAACAATAAAACTGATAGTTTAAACCATCGCCCATGGTGTATGGATCAACTAAATTCCACAAGACACAATGTAAGCCACAAACATTCTTAAGGGTATAGGTTGCATTGAGAGAATTTACATTTTACAATTTCATGGGGGTATAGAATTTAGGACAGGTCGATGAATTTGAGTTTTGACATAGAGCGGAAGTGGTGTTCGATGATTTACCCCTAACAGGTCTCTAATATTTTTTGGTTTTTAAAATGTGTATCACAATTTGTCAAATTAATTCATTTTTGGATTAATAATGTATATAGATAGGAATGGAATTGTTTATTCAGTGAGTAGATATATTGTGTTACTGTGTTTTACTGTTTTTACTTTAAGTCCCATATTGCTCACTTGTACTTATGTCTCTACTCTCAGTAGCTATATTAGAGATTGTCCTGTAACCTTTTTACTCACTGAATAAACAATTCCATTCCTATCTATATGGTATCAAGAGCAGGTTCTCTGTTTCCCCGCCCATCCATCCACCCATGACGTAAGCCACCCCCCCCCCGCCGCCCGACCACCACCCCCCCGCCGCTGCCCTCCCTACCCCGCCGCCCTCCCTACCCTCTCTCCCTCCCGCCGCCACCCCCCTCTCCCCCCCCGCCGTTACAGCCTCCTCCACCACCCCCCCCGCCCGCCACCTCCACCAGCAAAGCCACCCGCCGTCGCCACCCTCCCGTCGTCGCTTCCCCTCCCCACCGCCAACCCCTCGCCGCCTGCTCCCTTCCTCCCTCCACCCTCCTAGCCTCTTCCCTTTCATCCTCTCCTCTTGCCATCTCTGCTCCGACTGTCACTGGTTTTTACCTCTCTTCTCCGTCTACGTCAGGGTGATCTTCGTTTCAACGTTCGGACATCCACTGGCCGGCTAAGTTGAGAGTCTTTTTGTCTCACCGTCTTCTCTGTCTGCGCCTCATGACGGAACATTGAGTTTTCCTCATGACGGCGTAGGTTTCTCTTTGCATACTCTGCCCTTTACGGGTTTCCTGATCTGACTCGTCAGATCCCTGCTGCTGTTATCTGTCCCTTTGTGGGTCTCTGATCTACTCTGTTGTTGCGCCGACTACTGCCTCTGCCATGGCCTTATCTGAGCCTCCTCGCTCTCTGTGTGTCACCACGGTGAAGCTCGACGGCGGATTCAACTATCATCTGTGGTCGACGTAATTTATTCTATACGTCAAAGCACAAGGCCAGTATCACCATATTACGGTTGAGCCTCCTGTTGTTCCTACTGCTGATGCGGATGACAAAACAAGGAAAAGCTATGCACAATTGTCCAAGGATGACTTTGGCGTCATGTCTTGGATCCTCAATAGTACCGAGCCCCGGATTAGCCAATCTCTTCTCCGCCTTCATGATGTTAAGGCTATGTGGGATCAACTATCCCACGTCTATTCTCATCAGGAGAATCCCAAGCGAGTTTTTGCAATTTTCAAAACTTTGGCAAAAAAGGAGTTCTCCACTGATACTTCCATTGATGACTTCTACAATCAATGCTCGGCTCTGTGGAATGAGTTTGAACTCTACCACCCCTTGACGTCGGACATCACAATTGCTCAGAAGCAGCGCAACGAACTGCAACTGGTTCAGTTTTTGGTTGCACTTCCTGCCTCGTTTTCTGTGTGGTTGCCCAGATCCTGTCAAGTGATCCACTGCCAACCCTTCGGTATGTTCTCAAGAGATTCCAACGTCGGTCGGCCATGACTCCTACTCCTGTTGTGGAGCACCCTGCGCTCATTGCTCGCTCTGATTCTGGCTGTGGCCGTGGTCGTGGTCGTGGTCGTGGTCGTGGTCGTGGTCGTGGTCGTGGCAGTCGCCCTCCTCCCTCAGGAGGTCGAGGATCATCTGCTCCTGGACACAATTTTTTGGTTTTTAAAATGTGTATCACAATTTGTCAAATTAATTCATTTTTGGATTAATAATGTATATAGATAGGAATGGAATTGTTTATCCAGTGAGTAGATATATTGTGTTACTGTGTTTTACTGTTTTTACTTTAAGTCCCATATTGCTCACTTGTACTTATGTCTCTACTCTCAGTAGCTATATTAGAGATTGTCATGTAACCTTTTTACTCACTGAATAAACAATTCCATTCCTATCTATATGGTATCAAGAGCAGGTTCTCTGTTTCCCCGCCCATCCATCCACCCATGACGTAAGCCACCCCCCGCCACCCGACCACCACCCCCCCGCCGCTGCCCTCCCTACCCCGCCGCCCTCCCTACCCTCTCTCCCTCCCGCCGCCACCCCCCTCTCCCCCCCCCGCCGTCACAGCCTCCTCCACCACCCCCCCGCCCGCCACCTCCACCAGCAAAGCCACCCGTCGTCGCCACCCTCCCGTCGTCGCTTCCCCTCCCCACCGCCAACCCCCCGCCGCCTGCTCCCTTCCTCCCTCCACCCTCCTAGCCTCTTCCCTTTCATCCTCTCCTCTTCCCATCTCTGCTCCGACTGCCACTGGTTTTTACCTCTCTTCTCCGTCTACGTCAGGGTGATCTTCGTTTCAACGTTCGGACATCCACTGGCCGGCTAAGTTGAGAGTCTTTTCGTCTCACCGTCTTCTCTGTCTGCGCCTCATGACGGAACATTGAGTTTTCCTCATGACGGCGTAGGTTTCTCTTTGCATACTCTGCCCTTTACGGGTTTCCTGATCTGACTCGTCAGATCCCTGCTGCTGTTATCTGCCCCTTTGTGGGTCTCTGATCTACTCTGTTGTTGTGCCGACTACTGCCTCTGCCATGGCCTTATCTGAGCCTCCTCGCTCTCTGTGTGTCACCACGGTGAAGCTCGACGGCGGATTCAACTATCATCTGTGGTCGGCGTAATTTATTCTATACGTCAAAGCACAAGGCCGGTATCACCATATTACGGTTGAGCCTCCTGTTGTTCCTACTGCTGATGCAGATGACAAAAGAAGGAAAAGTTATGCACAATTGTCCAAGGATGACTCTGGCGTCATGTCTTGGATCCTCAATAGTACCGAGCCCCGGATTAGCCAATCTCTTCTCCGCCTTCATGATGTTAAGGCTATGTGGGATCAACTATCCCACGTCTATTCTCATCAGGAGAATCCCAAGCGAGTTTTTGCAATTTTCAAAACTTTGGCAAAAAAGGAGTTCTCCACTGATACTTCCATTGATGACTTCTACAATCAATGCTCGGCTCTGTGGAATGAGTTTGAACTCTACCACCCCTTGACGTCGTACATCACAATTGCTCAGAAGCAGCGCAACGAACTGCAACTGGTTCAGTTTTTGGTTGCACTTCCTGCCTCGTTTTCTGTGTGGTTGACCAGATCCTGTCAAGTGATCCACTGCCAACCCTTCGGGATGTTCTCAAGAGAGTCCAACGTCGGTCGGCCATGACTCCTACTCCTGTTGTTGAGCACCCTGCGCTCATTGCTCGCTCTGATTCTGGCTGTGGCCGTGGTCGTGGTCGTGGCCGTGGCAGTCGCCCTCCTCCCTCGGGAGGTCGAGGATCATCTGCTCCTGGACGTGGAGCTCCTCCCGGCCCTCGCTACTGCACCTGGTGTGGCCGGGACAATCATATTGAAGATCGATGTTGGATTAAGCACGGCAAGCCCGCTTGGGCTAACCAGGCTGCTACAGAAACTGTTGTTGACTCTACCACTGACGCACCTGCTACTCCTGCAAACGCGGACTGGTTCCAAGAACATCTCGCACAGCTGCCATCCTCATCTACACCAGGACCCTCAGTCATGCTTGCTTCTCCATCATCTGGTAACAAACAATGGTGCATTGACTCAGGTGCATCCACTCATATGGCTGGTGATCTTCGTCTATTTTCTGTTCTGAATAAAACGGCTACTATATCCTCTATTACTGTTGCAAATGGCTCCAAAACTACAGTTCATGGCACTGGCATGGTTTCTACTTCACCGAAACTGCAATTGCATTCTGTTTTATATATTCCAAAGTTTCCTGTTAATCTGTTATCCGTCAGTAAGATGATAAAACAACTCAAGTACTCTATTAAATTTGATCCTTCTGGCTGTGTTTTTAAGGATCGCCGCAAGAAGACGAGGATTGGTTCGGGCCGTGAAGGACCAGATGGGTTGTACTATTTAGATGGACCTCCTGCTGCTTCTGCTATGCTATCTACTTCAGTGACGGGACTACAGTGGCACTTTCGCCTGGGCCATCCATCTGCTGCAAAATTAAAACATTTATTTCCTACTTCATCTGAGAACAGTTTTTCCTGTAAAACTTGTGTTTTGGGCAAACAAACTCGGTCTGTTTTTCCTGCTAAGACGGTTATTGCTTCTGAAGAAATTTTTGACATTGTTCATGTTGATATTTGAGGACCGTGTTCTATTTCGAGTCATTCAGGTGTGAAATATTTTATGACCTTTATTGATGATTATTCTCAAACCACATGGTTGTTTTTACTTGAAGGTCGAGATACTGTGTTGGATACTATTCATACCTTCTTTGCTGAAATTCACATCCAATTTAACTGACCTATTAAAATCTTTTGTACTGATAATGCCCTTGAGTTCATGCAACAATCTGTTACCTCCTTCTGTGCTGCCCGAGGAACCATCCATCAGACCACTTGCCCTTACACTCCTCAACAAAATGGCGTCGCTGAAAGAAAAAACCGTCACTTACTTGAGGTTGCTCGCACTCTTCTCATACACTACAAAGTACCCCATCATTCCTGGCCTGAAGATGTCTCTACGCTTGCTATCTCATCAATCGCATGCCTTCCTTTGTTTTGAAAAATCAGGTCTCGTATGCCATGTTTCCTGAAAAACCTTTATTCTCCCTGCCTCGTATTTTCGGAAGTACTTGTTTTGTGAAAAAATTTCGTCCCGGGCTCACCAAACTTGATGCTCGCTCGTTCAAATGTGTTTTTCTAGGATATTCCCGTACACAAAAAGGCTACTGTTGTTTTGATCCTATTAAAAAATAATGGTTTGTTAGTGCGGATGTGACCTTCTTTGAGCATATGCCTTACTATTCTACTGATGGCGCAACTTTGTCTACTAATATTATGGCTACCACACCGTTACCAGTGATTGTTGAGGATTTACCGTCTCCTGATATGCCTAAAGAACGCCCATTGCAAGTCAATCAGCGCAGGTCAAAGAACCACAAGGCTTCGGCAGCCCCGGCCGAACCAAATCCTACGTCTGTGGATGATCCACCATCTACTAAGGTATTTTCTGATCTGGATCTTCCTATCAGTTTACGGAAAGGCGTTCGATCATGTACTAAGCATCCTATCAGTAATTTTTATTCATCTAACAATCTTTGTGGTAGCTTTGCTTGTTTCAATTCTCTTCTGTCTACTGTGACAATTCCTAAATCTGCCGAAGAGGCCCTTCACATTCCTGTCTGGAAACATGCTATGGAGCAAGAAATGCATGCACTATGTGATCGTCACACCTGGGATCTGGTTGAACGACCCTCTTCGTGCCAGACCATTGGATGTCGCTGGATATTTACTATTAAATATCAACCCGATGGTACCATTGAACGCCTGAAAGCCAGATTAGTTGCAAAAGGTTACACACAGACATATGGTGTTGACTACTTTGAGACCTTTTCTCCAGTTGCACGTCTGTATTCTATTCGTATTCTGATCTCTATATTTGTCAATAAAGACTGGCCTATGTATCAACTTGACGTCAAAAATGTGTTTCTCTATGGATATCTTCAGGAGGAAGTATACATGGAGCAACCGCCGGGATTTGTTGCTCAGGGGGAGTCTGCCTTCAAAATATGTAAACTCAGAAAGGCCATCTATGGTATTAAGCAGAGCCTGCATGCCTGGTTTGATAAACTCAGTCAGATCTTAATTACTTTTGGCTTTTAATGATCACAATCTGATCATTCTGTATTTATTCGTAAGTCAGCAGCAAGGCATGTTATTCTGATTGTTTATGTAGATGATATTGTTTTATCTGGCAGTGATACTGTGGGTATCCAAGCAACCAAACATTATTTGGCACAACACTTCATCACCAAGGATCTTGGCAAACTGCAATATTTTCTAGGTATTGAAGTTGCCAGATCATCTGCAGGAATCTGTCTTTCACAAAGAAAATATGTTCTAGATTTATTACAGGAAACCGGCATGCTGGGCTGCAAGCCAGCCAATACTCCTCTAGATCCCAACATGGATTCGGATGATGATAGCTCTCCAATTTATGACGATCGTCACCAGTTTCGAAGGCTGGTAGGCAAACTTATCTACCTGACGGTCACTAGAGCAGACCTAGTTGTTGATGTGGGATTCATAAGCCGGTATCTTGATAAACCCCGGCAGTGCCACTGGGACGTTATGTGTCACATCCTACGATATCTTAAAAGCTCGCCAGGGAAAGGTCTTCTGTATAATAAGCATGGCCATTGCAATTTGTCTGGATTTTCTGACTCTGACTAAGTAGGAAGTCGATCTGATCGAAAGTCCACTTCTGGATATTGTACCTTTGTGGGAGGCAATCTAGTCACTTGGCGGAGCAAAAAGCAAACAGTGGTTGCTAGATCCAGTGTCGAGGCTGAATATAGAGCCATGGCTCATACTGCATGTGAGCTTCTGTGGGTCCGTGGCCTTCTTGAAGAGTTTGACATTGCTTATTCTAGTCCCATTCCTATGTTCTGTGACAACAAAGCCTCAATTTTTATTGCAAGCAACCCTACGTTTCATGAACGCACGAAGCATATTGAGGTTGATTGTCATTTTGTTCGGGAGAAAGTTCTGTCAGGACATATTTGTACTCCATATATTGGCACTGACAAGCAGCTAGCAGATATCTTCACCAAGATCTTACCTAATGCTCGGCTTCAGACTTTGATTGACAAGCTGGGCTTATTTGACATCTACGCTCCAGCTTGAGGGGGAGTATAGATATATTGTGTTACTGTGTTTTACTGTTTTTACTTTTAGTCCCATATTGCTCACTTGTACTTATGTCTCTACTCTCAGTAGCTATAGCCTATATTAGAGACTGTCATGTAACCTGTTTTACTCACTGAATAAATAATTCCATTCCTATCTATAATTTATATTGAATTTCAAACAATCTTGTTAGAAGAAAAAAAACTTACGAGTGTAAAAAAAACAACTTGCTAAAGCCTTCTTTCATATGAGGTTTGCAACAAAGGCACATAGAGAATAAAACGAAATTTCCTATTCAATCATGTTGGAACAACATATAGCATAGTACTTGTGTATAAAGACCATAATTCCTCAAAATATAAAATTCAAAATTAACTTTTAAGATTATGTAAAAGGCAACACAATGTTTCATGTCTGAAATGGGCATATCACATCAATGTACATTCTAGGTGACCATGTCAATAAGCATGTTATAATATCACTAAGATAGCTCAAAGGTATAATATATATTGCCACCTAAAATGGATAGAAATTGCAAGGAGCAAGCTATGGATGTGCTACAGTTGTGTTGTGTGCTAACACAATCTAGATATGACTAGGAGTTGTAGGCATGGTATTAAAAAAACCCACCGTGAGGCTGTCGAGGCTATCCTAAGTACGCCTCGAGGCTTACGCCCATCGCCCCGGACTGAGGCTTACGCCTCAAAATGTTTGAGGCTCGCCTACAATGAGGCTTTAAGGCTGAGCTGAGGCGCGAGCCTCGGTTATAGATGTTAATGTCTTATTTTACCCTCCAACTTTTCTACTTTTAAGATTATTACAAACATTTGCTAAAAGTTTTCAATTAATTGTTGTCGCAGTTACTTATCCATGTCTGAATTTATCACTATTTTTTATGAGTGAGATCTTTCAATCTTCAAGGTTAAATTTGTCTTTGTTTGCTACCTTTTTTGTTTACTATGTTGATGAACTTCATTTCATTGGTAAGTAATTTTGGTTCCTTGTTCTTACTAATTCTTAAATGGATATAATATCACAATCATTGATACTCATTATTTGCTAAATATTTATTATAGTATTGTACTAGTCTTTGATCTCTATTCGATCTTAGTAAGTTACAGAAATCACTTCTATGTTGTCTTGGTTTTGCTTGTATATACATATTTATGTTTTACACACACATATATACACATAAATGCATATAATATAAATGTATGTGTATACATTTAAATATTTAATAATTTATCAACGCCTAGTACTATTTCAAGGCTTACGCCTCAAGGCTTGCGCCTCGCCTCTCTGAGAGAAAAACGCCTCGTTACGCCTCACACACTTTAAAACCTTGGTTGTAGGTGGATATGAACAATCAACTCCAAGGTTCTTCAATAGTTAGGCATAGTCAATAATTCGTTGACGAAGGTCTATCACATTTCTCTAATGATTGTATACAGTTCACATTGTGATACTAGCTTGTTTATCAAGTGTTTCAAGGAAAATCAAGTGATGAAAAAGATAACCACTCAACATTGACTTCTAACATTAATGCATTTCAATTCTGAGAAATAATTGGAACGGAATGAGCTTACAAGTGGACAATTGCATTCTAGTAGACCACTTATAAAAAAAACCAACAATAGAATCCAACTGATCTAACACTTTTAGAGCCCATATACTGGATAAAAATCTTTTACATTTTATGGGTGGTGACTGTCAATTGAAGTGATAGTCTAACTAAAAACTTGAACTCCCTAGGTCAAGATACAACTAAACCAACTTGGTTGAACTATACCTTCGACTAAGAGTAATTATGTAGAAAATCAAATGTCATAAACTCATATTCAATAATAGCCAAGCTATTTTATGTGACTATTATTCACTGCTCAAGAAATCGCTCTACATGGTCGCAAGTGTCGCTTATGAATGTGTGGCTACCCATCACACTTTATACTGCTAATTGATTCACTAAGTTGTCACTAACAAATGTATGGCCACCTTAATTGCATTAATCACTGCTTTTAAAAAAGCGTGTTACATATACCAATGTACACAGACAAATATGCACAGTCATATATTTATATGCATACATTCTGATACACATAAAACAAAAACACATTTCTCACGTGTGTTTATATTTATATGCATACAATCGGAAATGCTCGCATACATGCAAATATACAATAAGCTTAAATATACACATACACGCACATTCGACATATATACATATATGTATACATTTTGATAAATATACATATGTATATATATAACATGCACATGTCAAACATATATACACACATACATAAACATATTATACATGTATATCTATTTGTTTTGGCATACATATGTAAATATATTGTTCTATAATATTAATATGTTAAATATAATTGGTTGATTAATAAATCTGAAATCGCAGATCCCCCATATCTCGTGTATGTTGCATACACTCCATGTGGTACCCTCTCCACGTGTACACCATGTATCCCTTTTTAACACATTGCTATTGTTAATGAGGGTAAACATTCTTAGTCAAAGTATAATTCTTCCAAATTGTCTGCTCGATCAAACTATACTTTGATATGAATTGGTTTATTCCAAAGAAAAATATTTAAGATAGTTCAACTAACATGAACAACGATATTTCCCTAGTATTTATTAAAAAATCCCAAACTGCAATAGTATCTTCGAGATACCCGCCTAGCACCCTAGACGTTGGGCAGGGCATCTAAACATGGTACCCAATCCCTGATGTGACCGAAGTGGGCTCCTAGCACCTTTTAGGGCAAATTAAGCCAAGGTAGATCAACTTGAGTAAATTCAGGCTAGAAATACGTCTAATGTAGGTGATAACGTGATATCAGGTCTGATTTGGGAAAAACAGGTTTGGTATGGAGAAATTACATTAGATTCAGGGAGATCAGGTTTGAATAGGCCAAATTCGATCTTATTTGTCGATAAAGGAAAATTCATGGGAATTTAGGTTTGATTAGGTCATGCCATGCCAAATTAGGTTTGATTTAGGCCAAATTAGGCCAGACTAGGTCGATTAGGTCAAATTTGTAACAATTTAGGACAATTAGGGCCAATTAGGTTTACTTCAAGTCATGTAAGGTGTGGTTTAGGTCAAGTTATAATCTTTACAACTTATATATAACCAAATATTTACATACATGATATATATAAATATTAGCAATGGATATACACAAATTTAATTATATGTTGTAAAAATAAAAGATATCAAATACACCGGGAGCACTTAGGCTCCTGTCTAGGCGCCTAGGCACTAACTGGGTGGGAGACTGCCTAGACAAGTATGTCTACATATACTCCCACATATCTCTATTTGATACCATGCTTGCACGTATACCGCATACAATTTTTCAGAATATTGAGAGATACAAATGCATTAGATTTAAAGGTATACGGTTACTAGAAGTTGACTGTCGATGTGAGTTGCAATTTTAGACACTCAAAACAGCCTAGAAGATGAAGTCAAGCTAGATAGGGTAGATGACCACATATTTAAAAATCATAGCGCTTGTCACCTAAATAGAAGGGGAGTATAAGAGGACATCTCTCATAGAGTCAATGAAATGGAGTACAGCCAGAATTTTATGTGACCATAAGATTCCGTTCAGATTCGAAGGTAACCTTTATAATACTATATAAGCAAATTTGTATAGTAATTTATGTTAGATAAGGTGATCCCGAGACATATGTGAAAAAAATAAGAATCATAAGGTAAACATGTGGAAAGGCAAGAAAACAATATGTTGAAAATGATCAAATAAGAAATAAAATGGGAGTAGCTAGTATCAAGGACATAATACAAGAGGCCTATCTTTGATTTTAGACGTGCAATAAGAGCTAGTATATATACCAGTTTGACATATAGTCAAACAAACCTTAAAAGAGGAAGAGGTAGACCTAAATAAACCTAGGAAGAGTTGATAGGGTGAGATCTAGTTTCAATACATCATGTAGAGAATCAGGGTTTCAGAGAGCATAGGGTTGCACAAAGTGTGCACCCTCATATATATAACACTGTGACAATTACAGAGAGGTCCATACAGAATAAACAAATAACAAAATAAATAACAGAATATAGAAAACATATATTGTAACACTCCCCCTCAAGTTGGAGCATAGATATCAATCATGCCCAACTTGTCCACCAGTGTGCAGAAATGCTTCTTAGCCAGAAGTTTCGTGAAGACATCAGCAACTTGATCTTCAGATCTCGTGAAAGGAGTGCAAATTTTACCAGCCAGAACAGACTCTCGAATAAAATGGCAATCCACCTCAATATGCTTGGTGCGCTCATGATAAACAGGATTATTGGCAATGAAAATAGCAGCTCGATTGTCACAGTGCATAGGAATCGCATAAGAAGATTCAATCCCAAGTTCATGCAAAAGAGAGCGCACCCAGAGAAGTTCACAAGCAGTATGGGCCATAGCCCTGTATTCAGCTTCAGCACTGGAGCGAGCTACAACATTTTGTTTCTTGCTCCTCCAAGTCACCAAGTTACCCCTACATAGGTACAGTAGCCAGAGGTGGATTTCCTGTCAATCCTGCTGCCCGCATAATCTGAATCAGAATAGCCTTCAAGCTTACAGTGTCCAGATTTCTTGTAATGCAAACCTTTGCCAGGTGCCCGTTTTAAGTATCTCAGAATGTGACATACAGCATCCCAATGACACTGTCTAGGCTTGTCCAAATACCTGCTCAGAAGACCAACAGCAGTAGTAATATCAGGACGAGTAACAGTCAGATAAATCAATTTCCCAATAAGTCTCCTGTATTTCTTTGGCTCAGAAAACATAGGTGAGGTATCATCGTCCCAATCAACATTGGGATCCATAGGAGTATCTGAAGGTCTTGCTCCCATCATACCAGTTTCCTGCAAGATATCAAGTACATATTTCCTTTGGGACAATACAAGAGCACTAGAGTTCCTGGAAACCTCTATACCCAGAAAGTATCGTAATCTGCCCAAGTCTTTGGTAGCAAAATGCTTACCCAAATGAGTTTTTGTGGCCTGAATACCTGCAGAATCACTGCCTGAAATAATGATATCATCTACATAGACAATCAGAATAATAATCCCTGCAGACGTTTTCTTCGTGAAGACAGAATGATCCACTTGAGACCGTAGAAAGCCAAAATCAGAAAGAATCCTGCTTAATTTATCAAACCAGGCACGTGGACTTTGCTTAAGCCCATAAATAGATTTTTTAAGCCGACAAACTTTACGAGACTCCCCCTGAGCAACAAACCCAGGAGGTTGCTCCATGTAAACCTCTTCCTGCAGATCACCATATAAGAAAGCATTCTTCACGTCAAGCTGTAGAAGGGGCCAGTCAGAATTCACAGCTACAGATAACAATATTCTAACAGAATTCAAGCGAGCAACAGGGGAAAAAGTCTCAAAATAGTCAATGCCGTAGGTCTGAGTATATCCTTTGGCAACCAGTCGAGCTTTCAACCGTTCAACTGTACCGTCCGGTTGATATTTGACAGTGTAAACCCAGCGACAACCAACAGGCTTGCACTGAGGAGGAGGATCCACCAGCTCCCAAGTGTCTCTATCAGTCAAAGCTGTCATCTCATCCTGCATAGCAGAAGTCCATGCTGTACTCCGCAGAGCATCCTGAATAGACTTAGGAACAGTAACAGCAGATAAGGCATGTACAAAATCACGCGCCTGAGCAGTGAGATGATCAGTAGATACAAAATGAGCAATACTATGAGACGTGCAGGAACGAGTTCCTTTGCGAAGAGCAATAGGAATATGTAAATCAGATTGTACCTCAGGAGAAGCAGAACCTTCTGGAGGTGAAGATTGGTCGGCTGGGGGGGGTACATGAGAAGAAGGTGCTTTGTTCCTGCGCTGATAAACACGAAGCTAAGGACGAACTGGCATCTCAGTATCAACTGTCTCAGGTAAACAATCAGACAGAATCGGCAAGGGTGGTGCAATGAGATCTGGTTGCAATTTGTCTCCCCCAGATGAATAAAAAGGAGTGTCCTCAAAAAATACCACATCACTACTAGTCAACCACTTTCTCGTAGCAGGATTATAACAGCGATAGCCTTTTTGAGTCCTCGAATATCCCAAGAAAATACATTTAGTTGCACGAGGCGAGAGTTTATCAGAAGACGGGCCAAGAAGACGGACAAAACACGTGCAACCAAAAATCCGTGGAGGAACAGAAAACAAGGGAGCCTCCGGATGTAAAACTTGAAACGGGATTTTGTTACCAATAACCGATGAGGGCATACGATTAATAAGAAAACAAGCAGTCATAACCGCTTCTGGCCAATAAGAACGAGGAACATGTGAATGTAACATGATAGTGCGGGCCACTTCTAATAAATGACGATTCTTCCTTTCTGCAACACCATTCTGTTGTGGTGTATAGGCACAAGAGGTCTGATGTAAAGTTCCAACAGTTTTACAAAAACATTCCACATCTTTTTGAACAAACTCCAAAGCATTATCAGTTCTAAAAATTTTAATAGGCACACCAAACTGAGTTTTAATTTCAGCAAAAAAGAACTTTATTGTAGATAGCACTTCGGATCTACTTTTCAACAGAAATAGCCAAGTAGTCCGCGAAAAATCATCAATGAACAAAATAAAGTATCTATAACCAGACACACTTGGTACATTACATGGTCCCCACACATCAGAATGTACTATATCAAAAATATGCCTGCTGCTCATAGAACTGCGCCGTGGATATACCGATCTAGTCTGTTTACCCAATTGGCAAGACTCACACTGGAGACTACAGCTACTCATATCAGGAAATAAATGGCGCAGTTTGTCAGAAGAAGGATGTCCCAGCCGGTAATGCCACTGTAAAGTAGAGACTGATGCAGATAGAGCTGAAACTTCAGTAGACTTTGGCATCTCGTCCAAGTAGTAGAGACCATCAGCACCTTCATACCCCCCACCAATCTTCATCCTCGTGAGAAGGTCCTGAAAAATGCAAGAGCCAGGACGGAATGTCAGGCTACAGTTCAAATTCCTTACAAGTTTGCTCACAGATAATAAATTCATAGGAAAGTTAGGCACATATAAGGCAGATTTGATAAAAGACTGAGACATAATGTCCCCAATGCCAGAAACAGAAGATCTAGATCCATCAGCAACCATAACTGTAGATTTATGAGCAGGTTTAGAGATAAACTTAAACAAAGCCCGATTTCCAGAAATATGGGAGGATGCACCAGAGTCAATCACCCATTTATTATTACCAGATGGAGGAGGCAAATGTGAACTCAAAAAAGCAGTATCATAACCAGTAAGGGCAGCATGAGCTCCACTCGTGGATGCGTCAGAAGAGGAACCACCCCGCTCCAAAAGAAGGCGTTCGACTTCAGCCCGGATGTAGTCAGCAGTAGTAGTGTCCGCAGTGTCTGGTGGAGAAGGATGTGCAGCACCCTCAGAAGCAGCAGTGGAAGAATCAGCAACAGTGTTTGCCCATTCAGGTTTTCCATACTTCTCCCAACATTTTTCTTCAATGTGGTTCGTCCGACCACAGTAAGAACACAAACGGGATCCAGGCGAAGGGCGCGCAGTAGTAGTAGTAGCAGGAGGGGCCCCACGCCCAGCAGTAGGAGAACGACCACGCCCCGCACCAAGGGGAGGACGTCCATCAGAAGAGCGGCCACGACCACGACCGCGACCACGGCCACGACCACCCCAGGCAGCTAAGGCAGTAGAGTCCCCAACATCTGGTGTCGGGGAGGAAAGACGCAGAAGTCGCTGGTAGGCACTCCGAAGGGAAGGCAGTGGATCACCAGCCAGAATCTGATCCACAACTCCAGCATAGGAGTCAGGCAAGCCACTCAAAAACTGAATCAGCTGTAGCTCATCGCGCTGTTTGCGCATAGTCGCCAGATCCGTGGACAAGGGATGATACGTCTCCAGTTCACCCCACAACCCGGTGAACGTAGAGAAGTAATCGGCGATATCAGTACCAGTGAAGGTGAGACGACTAAGCTGTTTGTTGATATCAAACACTTTCTTCGGATTCTGGCTGTGGGAGAAGGTGCCAGCAAGTTCATCCCACATCTGCTTTGCCGTAGGTAAGCGGAGAAGAGTCACACTAATTTTCTCAACCGAGTTGTTGAGAATCCAGGTCATCACAGTTGAGTCATCACGGACCCAATCATCATAGGCTTTGACGTCCTTCAAATCAGCATCTTCAGCAGGCTGTGGTGGACCGGCACGAATGAGATGGGAATATTTCCCTTGTGATTTAGCATATATCACAAAGGAACAGACCCACAGCTGGTAGTTGCGTCCGTCAAGTTTGACCGTAGTAACTTGACGACGCAGATCATCAGTCGAGGACGCCATCAGAAAGGCAAGCACAGCAGGCAGGCAAGACAGGCAGGTAGACGATCACACGGGACCTCTCACATACAGACTACACCAAGGTGTAGTAGAAGACCCGGAGGCCGAAGCCTACACGGGCAGGCAGGTACAAACAACACGAACCGACGAAGGCCTTAGCCGAACAACGTACCGATCTCCCCCGGAAGACTAAACTAGGCCAGATCTATCAACCCGGCAGCGCACCTGCTGTGCGAACAACACCAACGGTTGCTCAAGCACTAGCGGAGCACCAAGCCAGGAGAGTAGACGGACCGGGAGCCGGCGGGAGACGGTAGACTAGGCCAGGGAGGCGGCCGGCCGGCGGGCTGTACCTGCCGCGGCGGCGGCGGCGGGCTACCGCTGCAGCCCCGGCGGCGGCGGCAGCTGCTGCTGCTGCCTCTGGCGGCGGCGGCGCCGGCTGCTGCTGCCCCCGGCGGCTCCTGCGGCTGCCTGGGCCGGCGGCTGCTGCTGTCGCCCAGGCCGGCGGCGGCGGCTGTGGGCGCGGGGGGGGGGGGGGGCGGCGCCGGAGAGGGAGGGAGGGAGAGAGAGAGGCCCTAGGTCCGGACCTGCTCTGGTACCATGTAGAGAATCAGGGTTTCAGAGAGCATAGGGTTGCACAAAGTGTGCACCCTCATATATATAACACTGTGACAATTACAGAGAGGTCCATACAGAATAAACAAATAACAAAATAAATAACAGAATATAGAAAACATATATTGTAACACATCACTATGTAAATATGACCTAAATTAAGCTGAATGGAAAAGAGGGGATCCATGTGGTTAACCTCAATGGAGTTGGATATGAAGTTTGGAAGATGGTGATCAACATGAGCATTCTAGTGAGAAAAACATCTTGGTGAGAGGAAAAAGGCATTTTAATAGCTCATTTATGAGATCATTTTTATGATCAACCATATGGATAGGTTTTCGGTTGGATTTACCTATAGAAAATATCAACAATCAACATAGTCAATACGTATATAATATCTAGCAATTTAAACTTCTTTAACCCACGGCTGAATTTATAATGACCATAAAAACTTTGTATAGTGAGTAAGTAATGGAAAATGATCATAGTGACTTTTCCAATGAAGGTAAAAACTAAAAAGAAAACAACAATGTTCATTCATTCTTATGGTTAAACTTCAGCGGCCATCAATATCTAATCCCAGGTCTTCCTTGTGAACCCAATGCTTTATCCTAACACCAATAGGTACTAAACCTCTAGTCCATCGTGTTGTCATCTACTCTCTGTCTACTAAGCAAGCTTGAATATTTCAACTTGAGAAGGTGAAGTCAATTATAGGTGCATCCAGTTATTGTTACAACTCCAAAAGACACGCAATCAAGGGTGTATCTAGGAGTTGCTTATCAATGTCCATTTACCATCCTCTTCATTTGCATAATCGCAAAAGTCTCCAATTCTTTTAATTATTATAATTCATGAATTTTTAATGTGACCAATGCTATGCTTGAATTTTGCAAGAAATCTACAATTCCCAAATTCCACAAATTATTTACGAATATTACGTATTATCCCCCCAAACTTCACAAATTATCCAAAATTTGAAGAATTGTTCATTGTTGAAATAAGAGTATGTTATACCATTTGGCATTTGGTAGTAGAGAATCATTAAGTAAATCATGAGTGTGCATATATATACTCACACACATACATACATGCTACAAATATGTGTATATAACGAGGCGTTCGTCCTCCACCACGGGTGTGGGAGAGGGGGAAAGAATGCCTCTCTTTGTCCCATATCTATGTGTGTATATATATGTACATATATGTATATATATACACACATATATATAAATATATCTGAATTTGTTTATCATGTGTATATGTGTAATATTTGTATGTATATGTACATGGATATTGCATTGTCTGTATTTTATTCAATTTTTTCCCTAATATTTGACTGAACTTTACTAAATCTTTGTTGGAGTTTATCCAGATTTTCTACATAATTCTCAAATGCCAAATTTTTCAACCTTCTCAAATGAATCCCAAATCCAAAATATATAACTACATTCATTTGTTGCAACTCTAGATTGGCTGGCATTGAAAGTGGTTAAACATAGATAGGCATGCAACTACAGGTGATGTCAATTGGCAAGTGCTTAAACATTAGTAGTCATCGTCTACTTTTACTCTCTTTCCTACTCCTTTTTTACCTACACCAATTCGATTTTAACATTTTAGCATTCTGCTAAAACTATAAAACACAAATGGTTGTAGATGCAGTTTTATCCTACATATACATGGAATACACCACACCCCACACACACACAAATACCACATCTCGAGATTTAGTATGATTTCCTATCTGAGGTGTCATGTCCATAGTTAAAAGAGTCTAGGATAACACATCAAAGGTTATGTATTTTTAAACAAACATAAATCATAGGGATTCTTTTAATAATGTCTAAGCATTTGAGTATTTGTTAACTTAGAAAATGAGGAATTACTTAGTTAGTTGCATGGTACTAAATAGTAAATATTCTCGACATCTGGCGATATATTCTCAATGTTACATTACATATGTCTACATTTCGATGTCGAAACCTAGTAAACTTCCATGCCCCATGGTTGCCTACTTGTTTAATGTCTCGATGAATTCAACCTAATTGGTGATGAAATCAGCCCAGCTAGCTCAAATCCTCCCATTTTCTCGATGGTCTTTGTAGGTATTATTGTTGCACACATAGTGAGGGCATAAAGAAACTTGTAGGAAACCATTTTTGACATTGAGATAACTATTTCCTTAACTTGTAACTAGAGAGTAATGATAAGTTTATTCCTCGACTAGACTTCCACAAGTTTTGCAAACTTTGGTGTAGACCTAATACCATTTCACCTCTCTTACTTTTTTTCCCTTTACAAATTGAAGTATTTGGGATAAGCCCATGTTTTTTAATTCTAGTGTGTGATCTAATTCAGATTTCTATAGATAAAGAACACCACATATATAGAACAGATTTTGTTGGATCTAAGGGTTGTAGAGGGGGTGAATCGAGCTATAAAATTTCTCACAAAACAGATTAGACCTTCAAATTATATTAATTAGGAGCAAAAGCTTAATGGCAATTTGAAGTCCTATCTAACAAGCATAGCAAGGATGAGAGAGATTGATAGCAAGCACTTGACAATGGGATGTAGAGTGGTTCCACACTTCAAACTAGAAGTGAGTCAGTCCACTACCTAGAGAGGTCAACCTCTAGGACTTTACAAGTACTTTTCTCTATTATATCACCATAGAGATTTACAACAATAGACTCCAAAGGACATACCCATCCAACCACAAGAAGATCTCCACCTTAACAAGGAACTTACCCACTTAGCTTGAGTCTTCAGCCTTCACCTAGGTCTTACCCACTCAAGCTCAAGTCTTCCGCCTTGAAGGACTTTGCTTCTCCTCTTGGATCTTCAGCCTTTGCCTTTTCCTTCATTTGGAGAAGATCACCACCTTTTCAACATCTTTGAAATGGACCAACTACAGCTCCTTCACTCGATGGAGCTTGCTTCAGCTTTTCTTCATGAGAGAAGGGGATAGGGAAGTAGTAGAAGATTGAGAGCTTTACGTGCACAAAGGTGGAGCTCTCTTACAATAATCCTAACTCACTCACAAATCACGAAATGATATGTACACTAGAGAGAGAAAGGGGCTCAAGGAGTAGTATCACACTCAACTATAGCAAGGACCTTGAATGTAGTGAATGAGCAAACTTGGAATGAACACTAAGGGGTCCTATTTATAGCTGGGGTGCTCCCTTGAGTTGGGGAACACTTAGGGCCGAAATATAGTCGTTTTTGTTCAAGGTAGCAGATCTATTTTCGTCCAAACAAGTCATCAACGGTGAGAATCATTTTTTCTGCGTTTTCCGTACAGTACATTCGGTCGAGTTTCAATAAAGGTAACTCGACCGGTCGGCTAAAAGACAAACCCAATTTTCAAACTATCAGTTGAGTTTGCCATGGGAAACTCGACCGATCAGTCAAAATCGCATTTGGTCAGTAAGTCGTTCGGTCGAGTTCTGTGAATGCACAACTCGACCGATGCATATCATCAGAAAATCAATCCATGGGATCGGTTGAGATTGAAACTCGACAATTCAACAGTATGTGATCAATTTTCTAATTTGATTAAAAAGTGATTAAAACTTGGTACTAAGTTTCCCACATATTTTTCTCATCTTAGTTACAAGTCATATCATCAATACAAGTGATTACAAAATTCTTCTAAGGTCGTTTGAAGGGATTTCCTTATTAGCACACTTGCATTGCATTTGACTTGAACTTTGACAAGCTAGGGCTTATGTAAATTGAGCCTTTTAATGTACCTAAAACCTGAGATCAATCTTAAATACACATATTAGATACATAAATAACTCTCAACACATATGAATGGAATAGTTGAATCACTATCAAAATAGGGACAATGTATAACCTCTAGGTTAACAGATTTAAGCTCTAAACATTTCTCATAGAAGATTATAGACGGAGTATGTGTTTACCAAAAAAATTTATGTTTTATGCCAAATTCCCTCACAAACTCACTATCTTTTAGCTTATTTTGCGTCGAAGTGTTAGTCCAAAATTTCCTCAAAGTTTCCTTACATTTTCCAAAAACTTTCACTTCCATGCATGTCAAAGTTGACACTAAGACAGCGTCATGTACATTTTCATGTGATTGTGTTATTTACATATGTAAACATGTATGGATGGCTATATACAAACATATATTTAGTTTTTAAGATAGATTTGATGAAATCCATTAATTTTCAGTATGAAATCATTATTTTCAGCTAAATTTTTGTCAAAGATGCCTTGAAGTTTGGTTGTAAAAATCCTCAAAGTATCCTAGGTGTTTCCACAAACTTTCATTTCCACACCTATCGCAGTCGACTCGAAGTCGAAGTCTTGTTCCATGGTTAGGAAGTTATAAGTTCTACACTACGCCTTCATGATCAGTGTTGTGAAATGCGGTGCCGCAATGCAACGTGCAATGCAGTGTTGAGAGAGGCCATAGGCCTTCTCACTTTTTATTAATAAGAGAAACTGGATAATTTACATAGAGGTTCAGCAGGATATAGAAATTATAAAATAGAATAAATATGAAATATATTAACACTCCCCCTCAAGCTGGAGTGTACACATCGGGTAGACCCAGCTTGTTGCAAAAACTCTGGAAAGCTGCTGGACTCAATGGCTTCGTAAGAACATCTGCAAGTTGATCTTCAGACTTGACATGTGGAGTCACAACAGTTCCATTCTTGATCTGGTCTCTGATAAAGCGGCAGTCAACCTCTATGTGCTTAGTACGTTCATGGAAGACAGGGTTCTTAGCAATGTAGATGGTCGCTTGATTGTCACATCTGAGTTCTATAGGAGACAAAACAGGAATCTTTAATTCAGAAAGTACAGATTGATCCCACTGCAACTCACAACATGCATGTGAGTCACTGAACCATCTGCTATTGTTACAGATTTGTGAGGAATATGTGAGTCAATGGAACGAAGAAGTCTCCTCATACCAGTCATATGTTGTGACGCTCCAGAGTCAACGACCCATGATGAAGTAGAACCAGAGAGGTAGCCTGATTACCAGTGGTGGACGCCAAGTTGGCTGAAGATGATGATCCCAAGCTCAGATGCTGAGTAGCCAGAATAAATATATCATATTCCTCCTTGGTGAGTGTAATGCTAGAAGGACCAGAACTCAAAGCAGGAGGCTCAGTAGACTCAGTAGTGGTAGCATAGTTTGCTGCTCCCACAAGTGGTACAGCAGGTCGACCATGCTTCTTCCAGCATTTCTCAACTGTGAGTCCAGGTTTGCCACAGAAAGTGCACTTAGGGCGAGTTCCACGTCCTCGGCCGATACATGTCCGTCCTCCTCTCACTGCAGCAGCTACAGAAGCATGAGAATCTCCCTGAGATGAAACTACGGTAGGATCAACAGGTTCAAAATTTGCCTGTAAAATCCTTAAATAGGCCTCTTCCCAGCTGGGAAGTTTATCAGAAGCTAAGATAACACTGCGGGCTGAACTGCGCGAAGAACTCAGACCAGACAAGAATTTTGTTGTAATCAAGTCATCTCTGTCTTTGACTTGCTCCTGGACAGTTACTGGATGGTAGAAACTCAGCTCTTGTGAAATACTTTGAATCACTCCAAAGTATTTTTCTAAAGGTTTGTCTCCCTGTCGTTCTGCAAACAGGCGATCATATATCATGAATTGACGAAGCGCATTCTTCTCTTGAGAATAATGTTTCTTCACTACATCCCAGATCTCTTTGGCGGTAGTGTAGAACAGGAACCTCGAGGCAATCCCAGGTTCCATGCTCCCCCACAACCAGGTCTTCACCAGACTGTTATGACACTTCCATTCAGCATAGCCTTTGTCAGTAAGTGTAGGAGGATCAGAATCAACGTGTCTCACCTTATCGCGTGACTCCAATACAGTATGGACAACATTCATCCATAAGAGATAATTCTTCCCGTTCAGCTTGATGGAGGGGATAGGTGACATCTCACTGTAGATGGTAGATGCCTTGGTGTCCTCCATGATTTAATGAGAAGAAGAGTGACGGATTGATACACGTCACGATAAGATATGGGTGACGGGGAGATACACGTCACGTCACAAGATCAGATGTGTATCTGACGCATCCACAGCCCCCAACTAAAATTCGCTAATCACACATGGAGATGTGATTCAGAATTTGTTACGTACCGACGGACCCTCTGGTTTGGGATTTAGAAATCCATTGGATCAACTGAAGGACCCGACGATAGAAGAGAAGGGGGGACGGCGGCTACGACGCCTGGCCCGGGAGACGACTGCACCGCCCGCTTTAGGTCGGCGGTGCGGCGGCCGGGGAAGGCTAGCGGCGTGCTCTGTTCACGCAGAAATTACTGTTCACTCCGTCGTATTGTTCATGCCGGAGTTATTGTTCACGCCACATATTATTCACCGTCAGAGTTAGTGTTCACCGCCGGAATTATTGTTCACTGCCGAAATTACTATTCACGCTGTCGTCCGGGGAAGGCTGGCGACCGGCCGATCGACAGCGGCGCTGGGTTGAGACGGTTGGGTAGGGTTAGGTTAGGAACTTTGCTCTGGTACCATGTGAAATGTGGTGCCGCAATGCAACGTGCAATGCAGCGTTGAGAGAGGCCATAGGCCTTCTCCCTTTTTATTAATAAGAGAAATTGGATAATTTACATGGAGGTCCAGTAGGATATAGAAATTACAAAATAGAATAAATATGAAATATATTAACAAGTGTTATTTGAATTTAAACATTGACATTATAAAGCATTGGGTTAATTGAAGAACAATTAGTACACTAGCTATTAGCCAAAAAAAAATTGGTAGAAATAGAAGGTTCCTGTTATGTTTGATGGGAGGATAACTTGGTTTATTGATTTTCAGACCAGGATGGGTGTATACTTCTATTTGGGAAAACGTGCATACTTGTGTTCATTGCACTTGCATGTGTTTGTGAGAGTGCTCACTGCTTGGGTGCGTCAATTGCATGTACCTATGTTTCTTGTTAGTGTTTCCTTTGTTGGCTTTTTGAGTTGAATTAACTGATTACTTGTAGGACTTCTGTACTATAATTAATTTATTACGGGCTCATCACTTCTATCATGTGTTATTACCTTGTATATATTACAGAAACTGGACTTATGAAGTAAGACTGTTAAAAGGATAGTGAAATAACAAAATAACGGAACACTCACAATGTCAGCAGAACCTTGTACTTTAGCTATTTCAGCCAGCAACAGTGTCCTATCAAGTAACAATGGAAGCTGCGACAATGGTAAAAAAAAGTTTGAAGAGGGTTTGATTTTTACACTTACATGTTAATACAAAAACTTTTTAAGTAGGGCGGAATAAAACAAGGGTAAGTATATCAGATGCATCATTATAGAAAGATAAATGAAAAGAAAAAGGAAAAAAGGCTGTGTTCCATGGTATCATTTTTCATTCCTGATTGTGCACAGTTGACTACTACAATGAATAGTTCCCAACTTAATATACTAAAACAAGATACATCTGACCATAACATGTTTCAGGAAGAATAAGTGGATATTAAATATTAATACCAGAGTTCAGAACTCCAGATACATTCAGACAAAATGGTAAATTTTTTAAAAGAGAATATAGAGACGTTAAAATTTAACTACATTCAAGATTGCAATGCTGTTTTAGCAAATAATTTCACAATCTTATCCTACAGTATTACAGCATTAGACCAAGAAGAGCTTTGAGATCTCAGAACTGATCATCACAAAGAATTGTCACGGCATGAGTTATAACTTTCAACCAAAAAAATGTTGGCAAAGAACTGTTATCATGGGATATACTGGCAATACTAGTGGCATGAGCTTTTACAACCTAAGTAGGCACTTCTCAATGATAGAAAGATAAGCATAAAGCATACCAAGTCGTCAGTAAACCACTGATGCAAATGTGTTTATCTAGATCAAGTTGTCGAACAAGTTCAGGGTACAGAGTTTCCTTCTAAGAATCTAGCTAGGTTTCACTGATCAGAGAAAATTCATGCAAGGAAATTCTGTTTTATCATGGAAGGATTGATTCATACAGAAAGATAAGCATAAAATGTCCCAACTCGTCAGTAAACCACTGATGCAAAAAAGTATCTATCTAAATCCAAGTTGCCAAACAAGTGCAGGGTACAGAGTTCCCTCCTACCAATCTGGTTAGGTTTCACTGATCAGAGAAAAATCCTACAAGGAAATAATGTTTATTCATGGAAGAATTGATTCATACAGAAAGATAAGCATAAAGTGTCCGAACTCGTCAGTAAATCACTGATGCAAAAAGTGTTTATCTAAATTCAAGTTGTCAAACAAGTGCAGGGTACAGAGTTCCCTCCTAACAATCTGGTTATATACAACTGATCCGAGAAAAATCATGCAAGTAATTGTTTTTCATGGAAAGATTGATTCATACAGTATCCACAAGTACTAGGTATGTTAATGTATATAGGATACCAACATTCCCATTAAAAAAACAAACTGCTTATTCTACCATCTGCTAAAGAAAGGATCCTTAAGAGCAGAGAAGAGAGAATAAACCCCTCATCAGGTTACATTCAAATATTACTAACAATTTTCTCAAGGAGACTGAAATTTAAACAGATTCTTAGGTTATCTTAGTTTCCTTTGCATCAGGTTTGATTCTCAAAAAAAAACTCTTAGATGAAAAAGTTCGAACAAACCTCAGAAACAAAAATGAGCACACAACCATGAAACGAAACATAAAAAATACACTATGGACCAAATTTACAGAAGTATCATGCCTCTCATCTCCAGAAGCATATCAATTTGGCATCACTGAAGAGATCAAAAAATTAGGTAGAAAACGGCGCTAGAAGTTCAATTAAAGATATATTTACAAGCTGTTCATTCCAAGAAAAGCCAAAATGAAATAACCTGTAAATGAATAAAGATATTCCAGATTAACGACAAAACCAACTCCTGATCACCATTTGTGATATCTTCTGGTAGAATCAATGTTCCATCCTTATCTTTTAATGGAACATTGACCTGCTCCAAAGACTGCAGTACAAGTCTACAATTTTGTAAGCACTTCTTTTGTGTATCTGACGGAACCACCACCTTCTGCGGGTGAAAAGCAGGATAACTGATTAGTACAGTTTTGAAGAAATAACAAAGAGAGACGCGACAAAAGGCAGGACAAACCAATAAAAATGATGCATCATGTTGCAATAGCTGCATGGCTCTACAGAGCAACACTCCATCTTGAAAGTCGTCAAATATATTTGATATATGGAAATGATATTCAGCAAGAGGGGACTGCATTACGAAAAGAATACAGTCACAAAATGTCATAGGAGATGCTATTCAGTGAAATAAAATGAAAATTTGCAGAAGAATGTAAAACAGCAAAACCATAGTCACCTATGTAGTAGGCAATTGAAAATTTAAGACCAAGGAACGAGGCATCCGATTTCGATGCCGTTTCGAAGCATGGAAACCAAACTTTTTTGAAATTTCGACAAAAATTTCGATAGATGCAACCGTGCCCGTTTCGATGCCAAAATGAATGAATTAATTTATGAAATTTTACAGGCGTGATCTCTACACCTAAATGCATCGTTTTATGCAATAAAATTTTATGTAGGGGTAGGTTGGGGGGTGGTCCTTCATGTGGGAGGTAAGGGAACTATCTTGTTTCTTGAGGATTTCGATTAAGGGATTCGATGAGAAAATGTAGGAATTAAGTTATGCAATTTTGCAAAAATGAGCTATACACATGCATGTACTTATTTGTGTTATAATATCAAATATTGGATATGTAGGGCATCCCCACACATTTTACTTGGGTTGATAGTCTGTTGTTGATATTGACTCAATAGTCAATCATTTCATTGGTCCCAAGAACACTAGTGCAATGTTTCCAAGCTTAATCATTATTTGTTGGTGTAGTTGGCTTCCTAGCACCTTCATTGTCTAATAAACAACCACTAGGATATATGTCGTCCGCATTGCAGAAACTAAAAAAGCATGCATTGCATAAGTATTTAATGATTTGAATAGAAAATATTAGGGAAATGCAATGCAATTATGATATACTATAAGTATATACTATGTATAAGTACTAAATGGTGAAATAATCCCAATCCCCCTTTGCTCCTCTTCAAAAAACAACAATAACAACAAGGATTGCAATTATCGAAATTTGGCAAAATTCATCAAAATTTGGCGAAATTTATCGAAATCATCGAAATTTGGCGAAACTCATCGAAATCATCAAAATCGACATAGTCACACGTTTCAGTACCAGATCCTATCGAAACCTCATTCCTTGTTTAAGACATTCAACAGCCAAATACCTGTTCATGGGTAACTTTATACCCTAGCATGACAAGATGGGCATAAAGATCACCTTCTCCGTGCATCGCATCTGCTAAAAATTCTGTAGCATGGAAAGAAGCATGTCTTGAAATATTCAGGCAATTATGAGTAGACTTTACTAGCTGAAAAGAGAACATTAAACTGTTGATGTACCATGAATTAATTGACGGCTAGATTTGATATGATTTTGGCGACAAAACAGTAAATGAGAGCCACCATCAATGCCATCGATTCCATATTTTAATGGGATAAAGCTCTCAGACTTTGCTTTATCCAGAAAAAGAACGAGTAGCAAAAATCTTTTCAAAATAACTCCTCCTAAAGCTTCATAATAACCTGGCCTGTATACACCCTCAACCAACCTGTTGTAAGAATAAGCTTTTGCAAGTTCTCCATGAGACAGCAAAAGCCTGTTACAGACCATTTTCAAGAATGTTGCATTCATAGATTTGTCATCTGCTAATAAAGAGTCACCCCCAAATATCACATTCAATCCGATACAGAGCCACCAGGGATTATAGCTCAACAAAATTCCCAATGCCTTTTTCTTCAGCCCTACATCAGTCATGATGGGGCAATGTGCCTTCATTTTCAACTTCCCATCGTCTATACACTGAAAAGTAAACGCTACAGTATTAAAATCAAAGAATGACAGTTCAATAATTGGGGATCAATTGTGTCTTATATTATTGTGAAAACCATCATCCCAAACAACAGAGTATAAATATTGAAATTCAGTGAAACTTACATTTGGTCTAATGCCTAAGCTCATACATGACCTTTCATCAAAACAAATACCAAACAAAAGGTACAAAACACAAATGCTTGAATACATGTCAGGACTTCCTTGGAGGAGCTATAGATCATAGAAATAAATGTCCTATGGCTCGGAAAAAGAAATTTATATATCTACTGTCAAAGAGTAAATAGACTGCCACAAGATATATTTCATTAGTGAAACTCTGCTCCTGTTTATAGGAGAGGGTGTCCCATTACATACTTGCCAGCACAGTTAGGCCCATTTACTAAATTAAAATAATAAAATAAAACCTACTGAACTCTACAACACACCCCTCAAGTTGGAGTATGGTAGAATGCCATGTACAGCTTGCCAAGATACCTGGACACATGCCATGCAGACTCAAAGCATAAAATGATATATAAATGCACCCCATGAAAAACTTATCACTCTCCCTAATGTAAAACTACATGCTAACTTAAGATAAATGAAGCAATGGCTAAAAGATAATTCTTATTCATCAACTGTGTCTACATGGACGCAGATAGAGCCTTTATATAGGCTTTTAAAAGAAAGACTAAGCGGGCGTAGCCAATGTGGGATTAAACCACTTGACTTTACAAAAGCCCAAAAACGAGAAACAAAGGCAAAATAAAATAAAGCCTGCTAATGAAGCCTAACTAATGACACGGCGCCGTCTACGCTCATAAGTGTGTAAAGGTGGGGCCTGTCCTACATCAACTCCCCTCGGCTGCAAAAGACTCGACTCTTTCGAGTCAGCACTGAGGTAGAGCTCAAGAAGATCTGCATCAATGCAGCAGAATTCCTCCTCAGTGATCCAGGTAGTGTTTGTTGAAGAACGGCCTCTCCAGCGAACCAAGAAATGATGTATTGTGCCCTGGCTGGTGAGGACGGTCTGGTCGTCCAAGACAGTGTCAATGCATTCGGACGGCTGTTGAGGAAGTCGAGGCAGAGGCGGTAACGATGACGAAGACGGTGGAGCACAATGACGATCTGAAGAAGCAGCTACTGGTGGTGGAGGGGGCTCGAACGTACCACAATAAGGAGAAAGATCTTCCACATTGAATATTGCACTAATGCCACAATTGCTGGCAAATCCAGTACATAGGCATCGGGTCCATGTCGACTAAGTATTTGGAGGTCAATGTCGACTAAGTATTTGGAAAGGTCCTGACGCTCTGGCATGAAGCTTCTTGAAAAAAATTTCGGGGTAGCGTTCAGGACACCATGGTTTAAAATTTCTGTCGAAATTGTGAAATTTCGGTCGAAATTTCAGTTTCGACCACTACCAGACATCGAAATGGACCGGTCCTAATAGCCGAAATTTCAATTTTTTTATTGCATTATAAATTTTTTTAAATCTTAAAAATCCTAAATAAATGTGGGAGACCCCCCTGAGTTAATTCAATCCAAAATATAAGATCTAACATGTTATTACATAAGAATATATGTATGTATACATTGCATCATCGAAATCATGATCGAAACAGTTTTGTGTATTTTCACTCAAAAATGTAGGAGCCCCATACCCTATACCAACATATGATATTATTGTATAATTAGGTGTATTTATGTATATAGATCATCATGGTAAAAAATTATGACTTAATTCCTTTATTTGGTCATCGAAAACGTTAAAATTTGCATCGAAACCTTGTGTCGAAAAAGCGTAAAATATCAAAATTTCGGCAAATTTCTGTTTCTGGACCAACCGAAACGACATCAAAATCGACATTTTAAACATGGCAGGACACACACGTACTAAAACATAATCTCCACATTGAATTCTTGAAACCTGCGGTGTGCATCTGCAGAAAGGTTGTAGTTTTCATAAGACAAAGTAAGTTTTTGGCGAATCTCGACATGCAAATCATGAATGTGTTGGGCAAAGGTCTCAACAGTGTGCGAAGGTTAACCAGTAGTAAACATGGGTATGAGATCTATAGGCTGGTGGGGCTTGTAACCATTAACAATTTCAAAAGGGCTCTTTCCTTTGGATCGATTAACAGAAGTGTTGTACGCAAATTCAGCAGTAGGTAGCAATAAGTCCCAATTGCCTAAACGTTCCCCAACAAGACATCGCAGGAGGTTACCCAAACTCCTATTGACCACCTCAGTTTGACCATCAATTTCAGGGTGAAAGGCGGAAGAGAATTTGAGGTTGGTACCAAAGATTTTCCATAAGGTCTTCCAGAAGTAGCTAACAAACTTAACATCACGGTCAGAGACTATGGTAGTAGGGAGTCCATGTAGCTTGACTACCTCATTGAAGAAAAGGCGGGCAATACGAGAGGCGTCAGAAGTCTTACTACAGGCAATGAAGCGGGCCATGTTTGAAATTCGATCAACAACCACGAACACGGAGTCATGGCCCGGGAAGTGCGGGGAAGACCTAAAATAAAATCCATACTTAGATCCTTCCAAGGCTCATGGGGAATAGGGAGGGGAGTGTAAAGACCCGTATTTTGTCTTTTGGTTTTGGCAAATTGACAAGTACGACACTAAGACGTGATGCAAGCTACATCACGTCGTAAGGAAGGCCAATAAAATCTATTTGTCACTAGAGCGGTGGTCTTATCCCTACCAAAATGGCCAGTGAAGCCACCAGCATGTAATTCCCAAATGAGAAAATCTCGAACTGAAATAGAAGGGATACATCACTGTGTGCTGTGAAAAATAAATCCCTCTCATAGAATAAAATCAGAAGCATGGCCAGGCGAACTACTGAGAAGGTCGGAATGAATAGTCGCGAAGTCGGGACAAGTGGAATATTGCTCTTTGAGACAGTCAAAGCCCACAACTTCAACGCTCATAGACTGTAGGGTGGTCAAACAACGATTGAGAGTGTTTGCGGCCTTGTTCTCAACACCTTAGCGATGTTTGAGAACATAAGTGTACTCTTGAAGAAACTCACACCACTTGGTGTGACGCACACTTAAATTCTTTTGGGAATTTAGAAAGCGAAGGGCCTGATGGTCAGGCCAAAGGATGAACTCCTGATGGAGAAGGTAGTGCCTCCAATGATGCAAGGATTGTACAACAGCGTAGAATTCTTTATCATAAGTGGAATACTTACGCTTTGCGTCGTTGAGTTTCTCACTAAAAAAGGCAACAGGGTGCCCTTCTTGACTAAGAACGCCTCCAATGCCAACACTGGAAGCGTCACAAGATACTTCAAACGGAAGTGAGAAATCAGGAAGGTGAAGAACTGGGGCTTCCATCAACTTGGTTTTGACAGCCTCAAAAGCACGTCTTGTGGATGGCGTCCACTCTAATCTGTCACACTTCATTAACTCAGTGAGAGGAGCCATAATGGTGCTAAATCCTTGAACAAAACGACGATAAAAGTAGCCAGCCCCTGAAAGCTACGAAGCTCAAAAATCGAAGAGGGTTGGGGCCAATCAGTGATAG
Source organism: Alisma plantago-aquatica (assembly GCA_963693085.1). Lineage (NCBI taxonomy): Eukaryota > Viridiplantae > Streptophyta > Magnoliopsida > Alismatales > Alismataceae > Alisma > Alisma plantago-aquatica. Next base: position 224,059,169 of record OY856415.1, read on the forward strand.
CTTTGACTTTGGCCGGGTCAGCCTCAATGCCAGTAGCTGATACAAAGTAGCCAAGGAATAAGACTTTATCTTGAAGGAACAAGCACTTCTTTAGATTGACATACAGTTTCTCAGATCGAAGTGTGTCGAAGATAAGCCGGAGATGAATTAGGTGTTCGTCCTTGGCCTTGCTGAAAATCAGAATGTCATCAAAGTAGACCACTAAAAATTTTCCAATGAATGGTCGTAACACATGGTTCATGACACGCATGAAGGTGTTGGGTGCGTCAGACAGGCCAAAATGCATGACTAGCCACTCATATAATCCGTCGAGGGTTTTGAAGGCAGTCTTCCATTCATGGGACTCCTTAACACGGATCTGATGATACCTACTACGAAGGTCAATCTTAGAGAAATAGCGGGATCTCTTCAATAGATCAAGCATGTCATCAAGGCGTGGAATGGGGAATAGATATTTGACAATGATTTTATTGATGGGTCGACAATCTAAACACATACGCCAACTACCATCCTTCTTTTGAGCAAGGAGTCACAAGGACTCTTGCTCTCGCGAATGAACCCTTTGAGAAGGAGGGCATCAACTTGATGTTTCAATTCAGCGTGCTCAGTCGGGTTCAGACGGTAATGCGGTCGGTTAGGTAGCGAAGACCCTGGTATCAAATCAATCTCATGTTGAATATCACGCAAAAGGGGAAGTTCATCAGGAAGGTCGACGGGTGTCGTGTCCTTGAACTCGTCGAGAAGGGAGACAAGTTCTGGTGTGGGTTGAAAATCGGACACGAGAGTGGATTCTTTGATGTATAGCACATACATGCATCCGGATTTTTGACTGGTTTCTTAAAGCTCTCGTCGAGTGACAAGGTGTAGAGAGTGTTGGGATTTGGAGGATTTGGGGTATGGTGATGGATTCTTGTTGATAGGAGGGATGAATCGAGTAGATGCTAATCGGATGTGTTTGCCTTTGTGCTTAAAGGTATAAACGTTGGAGCGTCCCTCATTGTGGGCATCTAAAGCATGAATCCAAGGGCGTCCTAGAATGACGTGGCCAACATCCATGGGCAACACGTCACACCAAATGTGGTTCGAATAAGCACCTAAAGTGATGGGTACAAGACAGCGTTGGGCAATGGGCAAGCTGATTTGGTTCACCCAATGGACTTTATGTGGCTGAGGATGGGGCTCTGGACGTAAGTCCATGCGCTTCAATCCATGGGGTGAAATGATGTTCTGACAGTTGCCACCATCATAGTAGTTTGCAACTTTTACTAGCGTGTTTGAAGAAGGTCTGGAAGGGGGTGGTGTGTTTCCATTCATCCCCTTCTGAAGGGGCAACTAAAACACGCATGACCTGGAGATATGACGGATCATAATCATAGTTGTAATCAGCGTCATCATCGAAAGGCTCAGAGGCAGGATAAACATCTTCGTATTCAATGTCATCCTCAGGGGTGGGACCAGGAGTATCACAGGACACAAAAAGAGCACGACGAGGGCATTGGGTTGCTAGGTGAGTCGTGTTGTGACAATGAAAGCATTCACGACCTCGCGGAGGAGGGCAAACTGGAGTTGTGACTACCTCCTTGTCTTTACTGAAGGAAGGGGTTGAAGAACTCTGGGGAGGTGGTTGGGGTAGGGGATAGGCAGAGCAATTCGAGGCAGTGGAAGGGTTATTGGTTGAGCAAATACGTTGTCCAAAACAAGAAAAGGAAGGACCACGAGAAGCAGGCTAAAGGTAACTCTCTACCTTTTAGGCACGGTGAAAAGCATCATCCAAGGAGTCATATTGTTGCAATTCCATTTCTCTTTTAATGTCAGGGTGTAAACAGTGCACAAAACAAGCGGCCAGATGCCAATCAGAGTCATTATGAACACAACGGTTCTTAGCTTCCTCAAATCATTCCATGTACTCTTGAACAGATGATGACCCTTGGCTAAGGGCCATGCAGTCAGAAAGTTGTCTTTGGTATTGGGCGGGAACATAGCGTTCACGTAGCTTAGTTGTCATCTCATCCCAAAAGAGGATAGGGGCTTGACCACTACACTCCATATCACGTTGGACACCTTGCCAATACCTCTTGGCATACCCTTCTAGTTTCATCTTGGCAAACCTAATCCGTTGGGCATCTGTCATGTTATACCAGTCGAAGTAATCTTCCAAACTAGCAATCCAATCGAGGAAAGCCTTAGGGTCAAGTTTACCATCAAAGTTGGGGCATCGACCTTAACTCATCGGGTGATATCATCGTGAGGCATGTGTCTTGGGTGGTACTGACCATAAGGGTTTTGAGGAAAGGCTGGACTACGTGGGGGGAGTGATATGCATCATGTCCAGGGAGACGAGGATGTAGCTCAGGTGGTGGAATGGGGTGATAAGGCGGAGGCATTGGTTGTTGAGGGTGTGGATAATGGTTTGCAGGAACGAATTGTGGAGCAGAGGGAATGTGTTGGGGTGGGTATGGTGGTCGAGGCACAACGGGTTGAGATGTATAAGGGAGAGGGTGAATATGCATCGGGAGGTAGGGGTGGTTTTCCTCAGAGGGTTGAGGAGTATAATGGTCAGGTTCAGTAAAAGCTTCAACGGCCCCTAAGTTTTGGTACTCGGGGATCCTTTGCGGTTGTGGTGCACAAAACTATAGGGGATTAACATGCAAAGGAGTTTGCGGCGCATTCTCATTATCCCAGATAAGGTTTTGAAGTCTGACTAGACTGGAGAGTATGTGCATGGCGAAGAGTGCGAAGCTCAGCCATGATGGAATTGATTGACTGACCTAGAGTTTCAAGAGTAAACGGGGGTTTGGAAGACATAGGGGCTGCTTCTGATGTGGGTTCTAAAACCGGGCTTTTAGACCTACGGTCAGACATAATGATTTGCAACGAAATAGCCAAAAATATATTGTGCCAAATGAAAACTTAGTTCTGAAATGGACAACGCAAAATGATTCAAGAAAACAATGCGGAAAAATATATGATAGTAACATAATGCACCGGATAAGGGAAAACCTTTTTAAAAATTGGGACTTGGCAATTTTTTGGTGGATGAATCAAAACTTCCTACGGACCCTTTGTGAATGTACTAAAAATGAAGTAGATAAACAAAAGCACAATAAATAATGAAAAGATCTTACCCAAAGTGATGATAATCGTTGGTTCCATGCTTTTGATATAGATGGAGAGAATTACCTCCGGAGGAAGTAATATATATGTGCCCTGACCCTACGCGGACCCTACGAAGTGATCGGGGGCTTGCTTACTAGCGTCCCGGGGGCCAGTTGTCGACGGAGTAGTGGAGGGCTGACGAAAGGGCGGCAACAGCGGCGGCAGCGGTAGCAACAGGCAGCAGCGGCGGTGGCCTGGGGCCAGTTGTCGACGAAGTAGTGGATGGCCGACCAAAGGGCGGCAGCAGTGGCAGTAGGCGGTGACGGAGGAAGCAACAGGCAGCATTTGTGGTGGCAGCAGGCTACGACGGCAGCGGACATAGGCAGCGGCCGGTAGACGAGGGCGGCGACCGCAGACAGAAGCAGTGGCTGCAGCGGTAGCACTGGTAGGCAGCGGACAAGGGGGCGGTGGCGGCAGTGGGTATGGTTGGAACGGGTTAGGATGGAGAACAACGGCTGAGCAGGGCCTAACCCTAATGTTTTTAGGGTTAGGCTCTGATACCACTTAATGTAAAATTACAGGCTAACTTAAGATAAATGAAGCAATGGCTAAAAGATAATTCTTATTCATCAATTGTGTCTCTACATGGACGCAGACATAGCCTTTATGTAGGCTTTTAAAAGAAAGACTAAGCGGGCGTAGCCAATGTGGGACTCAACCACTTGACTTTACAAAAGCCCAAAAACGAGAAACAAAGGCAAAATAAAATAAAGCATGTTAATGAAGCCTAACTAATGACACGGCGCCGTCTACGCTCATAAGTGTGTAAAGGTGGGGCTTGTCCTACATCACTCCCTCAATCTTGAAAGTTGAACTTTTTCTCAAACCAAGGAAAGAGATATCGACGGTATCGTCGATATACCGACCGGTATACCGATAACGACGCCATCGGTCATCGATTTAAGCAAGTTTGCGGTTGGGATTGCAAATATACGTAAATCGGTGAACTTACCGGTAAAACCGCCTGATATGGGGGAAAATTGAGGGTGCCACTGCAAAATGCCCCACTTAAGGGTGGTATTGGCGGTATGCCGCCCCGACATACCGGCATTTGCAAACCTGAGTCTGCTGCTGCTGGTCGAGTGAAGAAACAAGGGGATTTTGGGCGATTTCTTTCCTTCGAGCTCAAATCAACCCTGATCAAGGTATGTTTTCTTAATTTCTTTTATTTCTCATCATTTCTAACCCATCCCCTCTCTATTTCCTTCTACTTTCACCATAGAAGTTCTCCAAAACTCTCTAAATACACCCAAATCCTAGATCTACTCCCAAAAACTTAGGATTAATGCTATTAAACAATAGATCTTTGATTTTTTATGTAGATCTAATAATGTATCACTAGATCTACTACTATTAATTAATATTATCATATAATTTCACTAATGAATATAAAATTCGTAATAATACAATAGGTACTATTAATAATAGGTATCTAACTTAGGCTTAGTAGAAGAAGTTGTACCAAATACTAATATGAACAAATACAACAAAAATATAGTAACAACATTTATATTTTTTGATTTTTCATTTATTAAAGATGTTGAAAATAAAAAATAAAAAAAAAACTTTTTTTCTACAAAAATATGTGTTAGTGTTATCTAAGATGGAATGAGTAATTCGTAACACATCACTTGCCTTAATACTAGATAAATATCAGATTTTATATTTTTGAAATAATTTCAGACTTTGATTTTTTTATTTAAACCTTTTTTCTTGGTAATAAAAATCTTAAAAAAATATTGTGTTTGATTCTATAAATATATTTAACATTTATACACTTAAAGTATTGTGTTTGATTCTATAATACATCAAATAGATTAATTTGATGCAACTTAATGGGTTTGATTTCATACACCTAATTTTTGTTTGTCTGTCTTTTTGCAGTGTTAACTTTTGACTTATGAGAAGATGTCTTCAAGCGATGGTGAGGGTGTTAGGGCCGGTAATGTTGGAGCTAAGGATGTGGATTTTGCATGGAATACTGCACGCCTCTTGATGGGAACATGGGAAAGATAATTTGCAATTACTGCAAGAAGATAATTGGTGGAGGTGGGATTACTAGATTAACTAAGTATACATCAATACTTTACTATTAATCAATATCTCTAATCACTAAAATCAGCAAGCAGATCAGTAATTGTAAATAACAAACTATGAATTATTGATTTAAAGTAATCACTAAACTAATACTAACCAGTAGTGCCAATCATTAATCACTGAAAGCAGCAAGGAAATCGGTAAAACTAATCATGCATTAGAAGTATAATAGAGCAATATGATATTTACTTAGATGCATTACAGCAGTACCCAATTATTACGGCTTACACACAAAGTATGCATTCTAAATTAGGACTAGCTATATCATAGAACATTTAATGTATACAAGTTTCATATATTGTAGTCGACACTACTTGGACTATGTAATTAACTAATGCTAGATGCTTACATTAGTATTTTTAAACAAAGCGGGAAAAAAGCAGGAAAAAAGCGGGTAAAAAGCGGGAAAAGCAGGTGAGGCGGGCAAAAAGGGGACGATTATGTTCAAAACGCTTAACCGGGCGCTTAGGGGCTAACTTAAGCGGATGAGGGTGGGTCTTAGCCGATTAAGCGGCCGCCTGGGCCATTTTTCAATTCACTGGCCAGAGGTGTCCCCAAAGTGTTAGGGATGATTTCAAGAAACTTATGGGTGCAAAGAAACAAAAACAACAAAAGATGAAGGAGGTTGACAAGGCTTACACAGATACATTATTTGATGTTAGGCCCACAGGTTCTTCTCCTGAATTTGATGATGATATGGATATCCTCAGGAATGTGATATAGCTTATTCATGTCGTATGTATAGACGTGCTATCAGAGAATCTCGCAGAAGTGAGTGGGAAAGGGAGGAGGCAGGTCGGATTACAAGGAGGTATGGGCCATCTGGTGCAGGTGGAGGCAGTGGGATTGCATGTATTCCTATAGTTGACCTAGATGACGATGAAGACCGATCTGGTCATGGTAAAAGGAAGAAAGGAGGCATTGGTACAATTTTCCGTTCTGCTAGTGTGAGATTGAGGAATGTTGATGAGCCAGGGGTTAGGAAGCATGAGGCTAGGTAAAAAAAGCCTCAAAGCAATGTTTACTGGTGCAAAAGATAAGGTTGGCAAGGCAGTGGGTAAGTTCTTCTTTGCTCATGGTATACTTGCACATGTTGCAGTTGAACCCTATTTACAGCATATGGTAGATGTGATAGGGGAGTCTGGTAGAGGCATCAAGGCCCCCAGTTCATATGAATTAATGAACAAGTATCTTCCCCCTAGAGAAGAAGGATCTACAAGCATGGATTTCAGACCAAAAACATGTGGTCTGAATATGGTGTCACACTTATGTGCGATGGGTGGACTAATAAAACAGAAGACAAATTATCAAGTTTCTAGCACATTGTCGTGGATCCACAGTTTTTCTAGACTATGTTGATGCTTCAGGTGAGGTCAGGAACCACAGATACATAAAGACACTAATGAAGACATACATGAAGCAGGTTGGTGTGGAGAATGAGGTGCAGATAGTTATTGATAATGCTTCTGCCTTCAAGAAGGCCGACGAGAGTTTAATGAAGAAATATTCAGTCTATTGGACACCATGTGTTGCCCACTGCATAGATCTCATTCTTAAGGACATGGGCTCAATTGATTTCATCAAATATGTTGTCAGTGATGGTAGGTTGAAAACGGGATTCATCTACAACCATTCTTTTCTGTTAAATGCAATGACGCTACATGAGTATTGTGGTGGTGATCTAATTAGAACAGGGGCAACTAGATTTGCAACAAATTTTTCTTGCCTTACAATCGTTAAAGTCCAAAAGGATGGACTTAGGAGGCTCTTCAATGGAGTGGAGTGGACCTCCATGAAGAAGCAGAACACCCCAATTGGCAGAAGAATTGAGGAGTTGATTACCAGCCGACCTTTTTGGGATAAGGTTACTAGAGTGCTGCGAATAATGGAACCCATTGTTACTTTGAGGCTGGTAGATGGTGACAAAACTGCAAGAATGCCTTTCCTATATGATGCAATGACCTCAATGGTGGACAATATCAAAGAAGCAGCTCCTAGGTCCAATGAGCAATACATAAAAATTTATGAGAATCGTTGGACAAATATGCTTTTGCATCCATTGCATAAAGCAGGTATATATCTCAATTATATTCTAACTTGTAAGTTAATGGTCTAACTCACAGTCTATAAAATAAAATGTCATTCTTATTTCCTTATTTACATTTGTGACGCTTACTATTTGAATCTGAGGTTCTAATACTCACGAACACTAGGCTTGAATGTGCCTCTAATGAATGCAGTGAGAGATGTCACTAACAAGTTCATTACCTCTCCAGAAGAGCAATTGTTAGTACTGGAAGAGGTATATAACTATATAACTTACATTCTTAATTTCTCATTAGTCTTTCCTTTGATTTCATCATCTCAATATCGTACATATTATTTTTGCGTTGTGCCAGTTTAGTGAAAGTACCGGATGCTTTGGCCATCCAAATGCGGTTGTTAATCGCGAGGCAGGTGTTCCTTGTGAGTGGTGGGTTTGGAATGGAACAGGTGCCCCCCATTTAAGAAAAGCGGCTATTCGCATCCTTGCTCAAACAACATCTGCAGGGGGTTGTGAAAGAAATTGGAGCACTTTGAATCTGATACACTCGAAGAGAAGGAATAGGCTTGGTGCAACCAGGTTGAGGGATCTTGTCTACATTCACTACAACATGTAGTTGAGTGCTAGAGCAATACGAGATGCCAACTACAAGGAAGTGGATTTTGTTGTTGTCCATGATCCCATTGAAACCGCATATACTTTTAACGCTAAAAGGCGTAGAGGACTAGAGGATGATTCAGAAAATCCTTTAGACGAATTGATGAATGAGATAGGTCGTCTTGTTCTTGATAATTTAGATGGACGTCCAGATCCATATACAGAAGAACAATTTGATGCAAAAAAAGGTGATGATATTATTATTAATACCCCGCCAGAAAGACTTGATCCTGAAGTTGCACATGTTAATATTGATATGGAAATCAGTAGAGAAGTGGAAAAACAATTAGGTAGCTCAGATTCTTCTTCTTCTACAACTGGTTCCAAATTTAAGTCTGATGATGGTGTTAATGATGGTAATAATCGCAGCCAACGCTCTCCAGAATATCCTCCAGCAGTTGATCCACAAAATGATGGCTAGTCTTATGTTAGTCATGTTACTAAGGTTGCACCACCAGAACAGGAATATCCCATGGATGATAAAACATTTCAAAGGAGAAAAACCCGAACTGGGAAAGATTACAGCGGTGCACCTCCACCACAACCACAATACCAAAGTTAAAGTGATTATTATTCTGATCTTGCAAATTCAATGGATACCATGAGCATATCTGACTCTCAATCTCAACATTCATTTAGAGATATGTTATTTGGGCAGACACTTCCATACCCATCTCAGTCCCAACATGGGTATTTTGGATATCAAGTTGAACCACCACCAAGATTAAAATTGGAAGTAGGCTTGGAATATCACGAAGCAGACTCTGTCTATAGCCCTTATGGATGCTTTCGGGTAAACATCGAAGCATACTCTGGTGATGGAGGTCAAACATGGAGTGGTGGGCATACTACAGTTTATCCTATTGCCGGTGTACCATTACAACCTCCTTTTCTTCAACCTCAAGCTCCTTGAGCATGGGCACCTCCTCCTGCTTCTACTCAACCTCCATTCATTTTAGCAACCAAGAAAAAATATCTCAAAGATTTGGAAGAACATTTTCTAAAGTTTGGGATGATACAGTTTGCCAATCCTGAAGTGTATGAGAAGCATGTTGTTTCATACTGTTAATATATATGTTATGTTATTTTTATTTTGTTATTTTACATTATATTTGAACTTCTTTGTAATTGTCACATTACTATAAATATAAGGGTACACACATTGTGCAACCTTAAGCTCTCCAAATCTCATTGTCTTTCACATGGTATCAGAGCAGGCCGATCCACCTTAAACCTAATCCCTCTCTCTCTCCACCAACCCTAGCTGCCGCCACACTCCGAAATCTCCTTTTTTCCACCACTATAGTACTGCTACAGTAGCGGCGCCGCTACAGTAACGCCGTCCACTCCTCCACAGCCCTCCATCCACCTCTAATCCCCTAATAACCTCCATCCTTGTGGCTTAATCCACCACAGGACCCTCCGTCTAGCTCCGTTTCTCTTTCCGAAATCTTCAGACAGCCTCGGTAACTTTCCCGTTCTGGCATGTTGACGGCGTAACGGGCTTCATCCTCTCTGTCTGCCTGCGCCTCATGGTGGAGTGATTGTTCCTCCATGTTGGTGTAGGTTTTTTCTCTTCATCTGCTGCCCCTACGTGTTTTTTTTTAAGATCCATGCGTCGATCTTCTACCTTCTACTACTAGTCCATGTGTTGGACTTCTGCCTCTGACTGCTGACTACTACTGTTGTGCCTGCTTTGTGCCTGTTGCTGCCCACCTGGATCTGTAGGCAGCCTTCTACTGCATGTGCCTGACTGCTGCTGCCTGCCTATAACTCTACGTCTGCATCTTTTTCTTCCTAATGGCGTCTACTCATGAAGATCTGCGACGTCAGGTGACAACTGTGAAGCTGGATGGGCGAAACTACCAGCACTGGGTGTGCTCTATGCAGATAAATGTTAAATCACAAGGAATAATGCCGCACCTAACGTGAGATCCACCACACGTGCCTCCTGCAACAGCCGATTCGAAGGATGTGAAAGCCTATGATGATTTGGTGAAGGACGACTCCACAGTCATGACATGGATTCTGAATAGTAGTGAGACCACAATTAGTGTCACCTTATTATACCTGCAAACGGCGAAGCAGATGTGGGATCAGCTTGCCAACACTTATTCACACAGTCAGAATCCCAAGAAGGTGCTTGACATCAACAAGCAGCTTAGCCGCCTGTGTTTCTCTGGATCCGATCTGACGGATTATTTTTCAGCTTTCAAGGGACTGTGGGGGGAATTGGAAGCCTACCATCCCTTGTCTACTGATTTTGCTACTATGGAACAACAACGACAGGAGTTGCAAGTAGTCCAGTTCCTTTGTGGCCTACCTGATTCCTATGCAGGGGTGGTCGATCAGATTCTCGCTAGTGATCTGCTGCCTACTCTATAGACTGCCTTTCAGAGACTACAGCGCTTGCCTGCATCATCATCTGAGACTCCTACTGATACAGGGGATTCAACTGCTTTTGCTGCGATGTCTGGTCGTGGTCGTGGCCGTGGACGCAGTCGCTCATATGATGCTCGTCCTCCTCTTGGTGCTGGCCGGGGAAGGAATTCTTCAGGTCGCGGAGCATCCTCTGGACCTACTACTGCTACTGCTCGTCCTCAGACTGGCCAACGCTTCTGCAACTTCTGTGGCCGGTCTAATCATGTTGAAGACAAGTGCTGGGAAAAATACGGCAAAGGCTGTTACTGGAGCGTACTGGCTCTTCGTCTACTGCCACCACCACGGGAGAACATGCTGCAACATACTCTGGTTGTGACACTGCCTTCCTTTCTGCACCATCCTCTACTACTGGTAATACGAAATGGGTCATAGATTCGGGCGCATCTTCTCATATTTCTGGGAATCGGTCATTGTTCAGAAAATTATCTAGACCGACTACTAATTCCTCTGTTCTGTTTGCTGATGGCTCCAAGTTATCGTTTCCGAAATTGGAGACATTGTGTCTGATATTGTGCTGAAATCTACTTTATATGTGCTTGCCTCGTTTTCCGTTGAATTTATTATCTGTTAGCACAACTTTGCGGAACTTGAACTGTAGCCTGACTTTAGTACCTGGTTCATGTGTTTTTCAGGACCTTCGCACGAGGATGAAGATTGGTGGGGGGCATGAAGGCTCTGATGGCTTGTACTACCTGGACTATCTAAAAAAAGTGGACAATGTGGCTCTGGCTTCTGCAGTATCTTCGTTAGTATCGGCTCTACAGTGGCATTACAGACTTGGGCACCCATCATCTGAGAAATTGCACCATATTGTGCCTGATGTAGGAACAAATGTGTTTCAATGTGAATCATGTCAGTTAGGCAAACAGACAAGGGTTGTTTATCCTAAACGTTCTCAGATTAGCAGTAAAAATGTTTTTGATCTTGTTCATGCTGATGTATGGGGCCCTTGTCATGTCCTTAGTCTATCTGGAAACAAATATTTTATTCTATTCATTGATGATTTTTCTCGAGCCACATGGTTATTTCTTTTGAAGAGTAGATCTGAAGTATTGTCCACTATTAAATTCTTTTTTGCTGAGATGAAAACACAATATTCTATGCCTATTAAAATTTTTAGAACGGATAATGCACTTGAATTTGTTCAAAAAGATGTTGAGTTGTTTTGTAAATCCATTGGCACTATCCACCAGACTTCGTGTGCATACACACCTCAGCAAAATGGCATTGCAGAAAGGAGGAATAGACATTTACTAGAGGTTGCCAGAGCTATTATGTTGCATGCTAATGTACCTCGGGGATTCTGGCCAGAAGCCATCTTGACTGCTTGTTTTCTAATAAATCGGATGCCTTCTTCGGTAATTGGAAATAAAAAACCTGTGCAAATTCTGAATCCTGATAAACCTTTATTTACTGTACCCCCTCGCATTTTTGGCTCTACATGCTTTGTAAAGTTGCTTGACCCAATGCATGATAAACTATCTCCACGTGCTGAAAAATGTATTTTTTTGGGGTACTCTCGTACACAGAAAGGGTACAGATGTTATAGCCCAACTACCAAGAGATGGTTCACTAGCAGTGATGTTGTCTTTTTTTAGGGTACACCATACTACTCTACTCAAGGAGATAGTCTTCAGTCTGAGCTTATTATATCCTGTGATTTACACATATTTTGTACCTATACAATACATGACATAAAAAAGCTATTTTGGCCATGTATTTTCTTAGATCTATGTATAAATGTTCCATATACCCTAACGAAATGCAGACACTAGACTTAAACAATCACAATGAATTAGTTTTGGTTAAACATTAATGAAGCATAATATTTGGTTTAATAAATAATTAAATAATTTCATACCTAAACTAATAAAAAAGAAAAAAGAGAAAACGCAGAATGTGATATACTTAATATGCAATGTTCATACCATGTGATATTACTACTTTAGTAGTTCCTATTTTACTCTTAGGAGTTTGTAGTAAGCAGTTAAAACTTTCTGAACACTTGTTCGTTATTACTTATTACTTATATAGTAGTTACCAGTTAGTACTACCTAGTACTTACTGATTACTACTTAACTAAATTAGTAGTCACTTGTTGGTAGCATAGGTTATATAAGCTGTAATTTGTAAATTTGTAACTTGCAGTTGTAAGTTATAAGTTCCAACTTTTAAAGTGTGACTTGTGGGTTTTAAGGTTTGTAACAGTCTTACTGACTCGTCAATTTTGTTCATTTTGTGCACTCACTCATCAAGACATGGAGTCCACCCTGACCTTAGAACATATGAATTTATTATATAATGTAGTGTCTTTATATCTAACATTGAAATTTGTCGAAATTTCTGTTTCTGTGGCTACCGAAACGGCGTCAAAATCGAACATTTTCTTCCTTGATAACACAACAGTGAAGCACGAAAATATTCATTATATCAATATGTGTTATAATTTTAAAATTATCGTAGGTCTACATATTACATGCCATTATTTCGTAGATCTACAAGTTTTGTTTGTAGATAATGTGATTTCTAAAAGATCTAGCACTTATAATTTAGTTATTTTTGGGTGTTTCATTAGATCTCTATAGAATAGTGTTGGAAAAGAAGGAGATGTAGATGGGCTAGGGTAAGGGAAGCATACCTTCGAATCAAGAAAAATAGCCTCGGGAAGAAAGGAATACAAAGAAAATTGCCAAAATTCCCAAGATCAATCAGCAACAGACCTAGGAATAACATTTCTCAAAATGCAAGTTGTGCTTCTGTGCCATTTCACAAAATTATGGCCCAAATTAGGTCTTTGTTGTAAAACTTCCCTTGTTTCACGAAAATTCGCACTTGGGTGCAAAAAAATTACAAATTTATGTCTCATTTAGTCGTTTGTGCATTCTGATGCCCAATTGACATAAAATCAGAAACTTGGATTGAAAATTCACAAATTCCAATCAAAATTTTTGATTTGTGCATTACACAAATATTACAAAACAAGTAAAACTCAAAATTCTAAAATAGTAAAAGGCTTCTAATTAGATGAGTAAAAGCAATTACAGAGGACTCTCTTTTATAGGACAAGAGAGTAGAGAATAAAGCAGAGACATGCAATATGGGATAAAAGAAATAGAACAATAGACAACACAAGTCTAAAGCCCATAATACATGAATAAAAAATAAATCCAGTAAAATGTATATACAAATAAAAATATCAGTCCAAACAACAAAATTCGTGTTTTAAATCATACACACACCATCCCTAACCCCATTTCAAGGCTCTCGAGGAAACATATAAACAATATGTACATAAAAGGAGCTTGTATTATGTCTAAATTAGCATTTCAAGTGCATTGTTTATGCTAGAGTATTAAACTTAATAATAGAGTTAATGATCCTATCCTTTTACTTAAGCCCATTAGTATCAGTTTTGCTTATGCTATGCTACTCATGCATAACTTATCTCAAGCCTTTCCTATTTATAGAACTCACTGTATCTTTGTTTTAGTAATCAAAAAAGAACTTTGGATCAAATCACATGGTGTCATAGCCCTTTTAAAGACCCTTTCAGGGTTCTAAAATTATGCACCCCGCCCAAAGGAACAGCAAGCGCCGACCTCGAAGACCAATAGTCGTCACCCCTCTAGAGGAGGTGCAACCGTAGCACCCATAAGGGTGCGCATCCGCCACCCCTACAAAGAAGCACCAACGACGTCGTCTCCAAGGAGCAAGGTCAAAGCCTTCACCGACGAGCAACCGCTGACTCTCGTGAGTGAAGCCATGTTAACCCCCATCCCCTAGAGGACACCCGGTCTCCTTTAGATCGATTCGTTTACGGGACAGCTACCTTCATCTACATGAACGAACCCCGGTTTTCTGTCCTTCACCAGCTGAACAATGACTCCTTGTCATTAACTATATAGCTTCATTTGTGATTATTCACTAAAAATTTAGAGGACACAGGGTTCCTCCTTTTCCCTTCTACCTCCCAAGTGCTTTCCCTATGCACATAGGAGAGTGCTTCTAAGTTAGGGAATCTCTCCTACTTCCTATCACAACACACCTTTCATGTGATAGCACATAGTTACACTTCTTTTTGACATTTTTGTCATTGACGTGCATCTTGATATCCTTAAGGTGAATCACATCTCAAGCCATGGTTGAGGATCAAGATTCTCTAAGTCAGACTATCATTTACATTGATAGTGCTTCAACCTCCATTATTAAATTAAATGGAGACAATTTCTTACTCATGATGAGTTCAATCTACACAATGGTTGAATCCAGAATAAGTTGAAGTTCATTGAGAAGCCTACTGAGGACAACCCCTAGTGAGGACGAGGGAACATCCAAGTCAAGAATTAGTTGCGGAACAGTATGGAACCCTCCATTGCTTCCTAGTATATGTTTCAACAAAATGTCAAGAACTTTTGGAAGCCACCCGTCAATACATCACTCAGGAGAAGAATGTGATGCGGATCTATAAGATCTGGGACAATTTGTTTGTTTAACACCGGGGCAAATATGTTGTTGCCTATTATGATGCAATTGACGCCTTGTCACAACAACTTGACTTCTTCAAGCATGTCACGTTTGATGAACAGACAAAAGAATGTGCCAGTTTGAACCTTGGAAAGTTCCACGATGATTTGCATCTAGCATATACCCTCGTTCGTGTTATATTTGAAGGAGATCAATTCCCAATCTTGGAAGACTCGGATTCATGTCAACAATCTTATGTACAAGCACATCTCAACTCGGTTACTCTACCAAACCCACAACTTGCAGTGGCAGCCGTTGCTTGTAGTCGAGGACGTGGCCCTAGACCGAAGTGTACCTCTTGTAAGAAACTGAGTCGCCTTGAGAAGAAGTATTACCATAAGCATGGACATTCATACAAGCAAGGTCGCAGAGCTAGTACAACTCATGTTGCCCAAACTACAGACACCGCCTCACAAGTGACATCTCTTCTGTCGAGCACGAGAAGCTTTTTATAGGGATCTCAAAATCCTCCAAGATGCGAGAATTCCATGATTTTGTATCTCACTGCAACATCTTTAACGCATCTGGCCTGCAACTAAGGTAATGTGAGGCCTCAACGATATTGATAGCCCTCAATTTTCCTTGAATAGTTGACTCTAGGGAAAATGACTGGTATGAGCCACCTTATTTCAATTTTCAACCTTGAATCCCATATTTCATGTTCCTCTGGCGCACTTGTTGATGGATCTATCAAACTAGCACAATGATGTGGTAGTATGAATCTTTCACCCACACTCAAACTTCATTTTGTGCATTATATCTCAAAATTTCTTTTAACATAAAGTTCGATGTTGAACTTGTTGACGCTTTCAAATGTTACATAACTTTCAGTAGTCATGTCTTCATGTTATTGGATTCTCATAGTCTGAAGATGATTGGTTCAACTTCTAGAGGTGGGGACATGTATTGCCTTCGGTGATAGCCATCAGCATTAAGCTCTTCTTTCCAGTTCATCGCTTCAGCTTTATCAACGCTACAGGCACCCTTATGTAGAGAAACTCAAACTGCTTGAGTCGTCGCTATCTAATTTAAAAAACCTTCCGTGCAAATTTTGACAATTAGGGAAGCACCATAGAATTTCTTTTCCACACAACTATTTTTATGTTTGGCAAACATATTTGATCTTGTTCACAGTGACATATGTGGTTCTTTTCGAACCACAAGTTTTAATGGATTTTGCTATTTGTGACGTTTGTCGATGACTAATCTAGAATGATGGTTATATATATGTGCAAATCTCGTAATGATATTGGTACATTTTAAAACTTTTATAAAATGATTGAAACTCATTTTATCCATTAAACTCTTTTGCTTTCCTTTAGAATGTATCTCTGACTCCATGAATATTTTTGCTTGGAAATAGGGATGATCCGTCAAAGATCTTATGCCCACACTTCACAACAAAATGGAGTTGTTTAGCACAAGAATCGCTATTTGATGACCATCACTTGAGCCATTTTGTTTCAAGCTAGAATACCTAAATCCTACTAATCCGAAGCAATCCTCACCGCATGCTGCCACAGTAATGATCAACCATCGATGTTCTTTAGAACAAAATCTTGCTTTCCATTGTATTTCATGAAGACAATGTCTTTCGTCAACCTCTTCAGATTTTTGGATGTACTGCCTTCGTCCATACTTTTGATCCTAAGATAGACAAACTCAATACGCTAAATCAAAATGGTGTTTCTTAGCTATTCTACCTTTCAAAAAGGTTATGCATGCTATAGTCCAAGCAATTGGCGTATGTTTGTTTTGGTGGAAGTTACTTTTCATAATTCTGACATCATAGCAACGCAAACTTCACCACCTTCCTCGCCTTCGAATGAGTTTGTTGAATTGGATCTTTTCAACCATGTGGATTCCTTTCCATCAACCATCCACCTCCTCCCACTATGTCTTTGTAACCACATGTCTCACCACCTATTCTCGATTTGCTAAGATTTACTACTAACGTCCAAAACTAAATCCCCAACTCCAAACTCCAATGATCTCGCCAAACTCTAAGGATTCCGCACGGTCAGTGGCGCTCCGGGAAGGTATACATTCTTGCACCATACGCCATACGATATTTGTACATAGTGGTGTAGCCACATTTGCGCATGGGAGGGCACATGCCCTACCCCTCTGCCCAAAATAATGTACAATGCTTATATAAATTAGCTAAGACAGATCAAAGTAGTAGTAGTGTGCCCTACCTTCCTAGGCAGCGTGACTGAAATTAGCTAATAAGTCCAGTGTCTCCCCCCCCCCCCGCACAGCCCGCATGCAAGTAAAAAACTACAAATCACACACAGTCATTGATTAATATCGTATTACATATCATTTTATTGCCATTTAACAATTTTACGGCAGTTGTTCATTCCTTCATTATCTTACAGGAGGATCAAATGCATTAAGGCAAGAGAATACCAAAACAGCATGGTGGTTGTCATCCTTTTTATATGAAACAAATGTTGAAGGTCTCTTTTTTGTAAACCATAGCTTAGATCCGGTCTCCTTAGATGCAAATTACATTTTTCTTATTGTCAAGAAAGTACCACCAGCAACAAAAAATATTGACTATCAATGGACATAAGTTTCTAATGGGTTCCCCGTTCTTACTTCTTAATGTTGTGTAAAATTGTTCTGGAAACAATTATGACTTACATATAACAATGTATAGGTAGATTTTAATTAAAGAAAGTAGAAATTTCTACAACATAACAACACCAGCAGCAAACAATCAGACATCAATCGTACATCTTTTGTAATATATTTGAAACTAAATTTGAATTTATGTATATGTATAAGATAAAAAGTGTATAACATAGTGTGTTCATGTATCTGATTTCAACTGTTGACAGTTATTTGTTACGAAAAGATGGCTTAGGAAAAAGTTATCACCACAAGAACCAAAAGATAGCAATAGTTCCTAAAAGCACCATGAGAAATCAACATTAAGTATTCAAAGACTAATCAGTTGGGGTTAAATGTTTCCAAGAATGGATCATTTTCAGCCACATACTGATTTGGGATTCTAAGCCATTCTTCGTCAATGAGTATATGTTTGGTTGCATTTCTCATTGTTTCTTTTAACTTCATTTTTGTATGATGCATTGGATAGAAACATAAACATCATTTTCACAATATGTTCCATTTTGAAGAATACTTTATTTTGCTAGCTAAAATTTATTTATTTGGAAATTATTGAGCTACTGAATCATATGGTGCCCCCCTGTCTAAAAATTCTGGCTTCGCCGTTGTCTCTACATATTTTCTCTCCAAATTTCTCGCATTGCTAAAACTATTACCCAGCACTAAGATTACATCCAAATACCGAAAAACTATCATGAGGCCCTACCACACCCTGGTTGGAAAGTTGGGATGCTTGAAGATATGACAATTTTGCATGAGAATAGTACATGGAATCTTGTACTGCCACCTCAAAACAAGAACATTATAGTTGTCAGTGGATCTTTTCTATCAAATTCAATTCTAGAGGTTCCTTTGGGGTGGATTCGTTTGAAAGTGTTTGACATATGACATGCATTGCTTAAATCGGAATTGTTCTCCCTCTGGAAATTCATATTGATAGGGCCCTTTTTCAACTTGAAATTAAGAATGCATTCCTTTATGATCAGCTCGAGGAAGAAGTGTACCTGCAACAAAATCTGGGTTTCAAAACTAAAGGGGGGTCTTTTCAAGTCCGCAAACTCAAAGATTCTATTTATGGCCTCAAGCAATCACTAGGGGCATGGTATTGACCTAACAGTTATACATTGTCCATATTTTGATGATAACTTAACCATTCCATTCATATGTATCTATATGTCTATTTGAGATCGATTTCAAGTATTAGGTACAAGAAAAGGATCCGTTCAATCAAGTTCCAACTTGATCGAATACAAGCCAAAATCAATGCAAATGCACTTTTGTGGAAATAGCCCTAAACGATTTAGAACAATTTTTGTAATCATTTGTATTGATGTTATGACTTGTAATTAAGATGAGAAAAAAAATAGGAGCACTTAATTCGAACGTTTAGGCACATTTATGACAATTTCAAAAATGCATCACAGGCTGTTTTGTCGGCCAAGATTTCCTCTCAGAAACTCGACCGACGCCTAGGATGGGTCTTGGCAAATGTCCAGGTTCAACCGAGTTTACTTTAGAATAAACTCGACTGACATCCTGCACAGGCAAATTGATTTTAAGCCATCGGTCGAGTTTCATCCATGATAAACTCGACTGACAGCTCAAAATTAACTTGTCGCATAGTGCAATAGGCCGAGTTACCTTTATGAAAACTCGACAGACTGCATTGTACGGAGTGTGCAGAAAAAGTGATTCTAGGCGTTGGAGTGTTGCAAACATCAAAAATAGATCTGTTGCAACACCCCAAACGACTAGAATTCATTCCCAAATGTTTCTAGTGGCTACTGGACATCCCCAACTATAAATAGGGACCCTTGGGCTTCATCCCAAGTTTGTCTCTTATGCTCCTAGCTATAGTTGAGTGACTTTGTCCACATAGAGCCCCTTTCTCTTTCTCTTGCTTACTAATTAAAACATCCACATGAGTGAGATAGGTTATTGTGAGAGAGCTACTTCATTCTAATCCTTGTGAAGCTCTCAAATCTTCTCTTTACCCAACCCCTTTCTTCAAGCAAAGTTGGTGAAAGCTTCTCCAAGTTGAACGAGAAGGTGAAGGCTGAAGATCCTTTAAAAGAGTGGGTAATTCCTAAATGGTGGAAGACTTGTTGCAAGAAGGGAGCTCCTTGGCGAAGGTGTTCGATTCCTTGTAAAAGTGGGTAAGCTCTTGTAGAGGTTGAAAACTTTTGCTCGAACGATAGGTAAGACCTTGTAAGGTTTATTGGCTCCTTTTGGTCCTTAAAAAGGAAGGTTGGATATCCTTGCCCTGCAAAAAGAATGTCTTATTATATGTCTTATAATGGAATATAAGTATGCAATGGTTGCAAAATCTTAGGGCTTGACCTCTCTAGGTAGTGGACTGACTTTCTCCTAGTTTGGAGATAGGAACCACTCTACATAGTTTGCTCTTGATCTCATTCAATCTCTCATCCTTGCTATGTATGCTTAGTTGCACATCAAATTACATATTTGTAATAACTTTTTTTGAAGTAACTTGAAGGTCTAATGAATCTTGTTTAAGTGTCTTTTAGCTCTATTCACCCCCCTCTAGAGTCCTTTTGATCGAGGACATGGTTCAACAAACTCAAGAGTGTCCTTGACATTTGGATTTTTCAAGTCCTCTAGTGATCACAGTTTCTTCTTCTCCAAGAACCTCTAACATCGTTATAATGGTCACTTATGATGATGATATTATCATCAGTGGCAGTGATACAACAAGGATTTGTGTGCTAAAGACATCCCTCAAGTCACACTTTTGTTCCAAAGATGTAGGGGAAGGATGTGATTTCTTGGAATCAAAGTACTTAGATCAAAAGGTGACACCTACCTCTCTCAGCTGAAATATATATATATATATATAGAGAGAGAGAGAGAGAGGGAGTCAGGCTAGAATACGCTCGAGTGTATTCGGAGCAGAATACACTCAAGTAGTTTTTCATGATGCAATATTTTTTTCAAAAATCTAATCTGTTGATCTTCTCAAACATCTTGTGAATAACTCATATAAAAAATTTGAGCACATTTGGACATTTATAGGTCATGTTATAAAGACCGCAAAAATTATGCATTTCAAATTAGTTTCGTGCGTCGAATTTGTTGCCCTTGGATGAGTGACTTGCACTCATCCAAATGGACTCAAAATTTGTATGTAGCCTAGTTATAGTATGACGGTGAAAATCAATTATTTACATTTTACAAAAAATAGTCTTGATATGCAAACACACTTGAGTGTATTCGTGTGATCCGTACACTCGAGTGTATTCTAGCCTGACTCTATATATATATATATATATATATATATATATATATATATATATATATATATATTCTAGCCTGACTCTATATATATATACATATATATATATATATAGAGTCAGGCTAGAATACACTCGAGTGTACGGATCGCACGAATACACTCAAGTGTGTTTGCATATCAAGACTATTTTTTCAAAATGTAAATCATTGATCTTCACCGTCATACTATAAATAGGCTACATACAAATTTTGAGTCCATTTGGATGAGTGCAAGTCACTCATCCGAGGGCAACAAAATCGACGCGCGAAACTAATTTGAAATGCATAATTTTTGCGGTCTTCATAACATGAGCTATACATATCCAAATGTACTCAAATTTTGCGTATGAGTTGTTCACGAGATGTTTAAGAAGATCAACGGATTAGATTTTTAAAAAAAATATTGCATCATGAAAAGCTACTTGAGTGTATTCCGCTCCGGATACACTCGAGTGTATTCTAGCCTGACTATATATATATATATATATATATATATATATATATATATATATATATATATATATATATATATATATCACAAAAAGGAGTCTATCCCTAAGGGATAAGAAATTTCCTATACATGTTCCTTATTTGGTGTGTTTCCCAAGACTTTTTGCATGATCCAACTGTATGGATTTAAAGTATACCATGTAGATGAGTTTTGTATCAAAAATTATTCAAATCCGATATGTGTAGCACCTTCATCTTGAAGTTTTACACCCAATTAAATGAATGGTAACTCTGAAAATCAGTTGAAATCAGCAGCTACCACTCAAATGTTTTCATTTATATCTCCTAAATTAAAAATGGGATCATCCTGAAATTTTAATAGCATCTGATCCAAACTATATATTTTGCATCCATACAGTTGGATTAGATTAATTACCACTTTAACCATGCTAAATAGACACGGTATAGAGAGTTTCCTATACCTGTCATATAGGCTCCCGACGACTAAGGCTTGGTCGACAAGATAATAACATAGTCAACCGTGCAAGTTCATACCAGAGCATTGATTTCTCTAAGTCCCTTTGTTAGCTAAGTTTTCTAACATTAAAAGAAAAAATATTCTTTTACATGTATGACCTTCCTGAACATGTTATTTTTTGGCACTATGTTCCTTAATGTGTGTTTTAAGGCCAATACTTTCAAGGCAAAACAAGATAAGGGTGACCATGAGTCTGTTTCGTGCAGAATGAAATCCAGGCCAAGTTGTTTTTTGTGTGTTTTAATTTCGTAAAATTTTGGTCTGTTAAAGTAATGACCTTCGATTGCATCAAAGCTATCAACTATTCGTAGAATCCAGGCTTTTTGTTTCAATTATCGAGCTCATATCCGCCCACCACTTCGAAAATTACCCTGACAATCGCTGGTAATGCAGGAGATTATCGCAGTGTATAATCTTGACAGAGTTGGTCCTAACTTTGGGCAAACTATGCTTTCAGAATAGGGCAAAACGCACCTTTGTCACCCTGCTCATCATGAATAGCACTTCGTCGCAGCCTTCCTGGCTCAAATGCGGCCCCATTCTCTCCCTAAGATCCTCCAAGCTACACACATCGCGCAAAGAAACCTCCAGCATGGCTAAGGCGGATGCCGAGATAGTCTTCTTCGTGGCTTCGCCAACATCTCCCGCGCGCAACTGCGAACTTCTCCTCCTCTTGGGGCTCCGCATGGCCCTGCTGATTCCGAATGCGGCACCTCCATCCAAGCTGGGCCTCTTCCCCCTCCTTGCCGACCCGGCGTCCTCGCGCCGGCAACCCCCCACTCTGCCAGAGGAGTCACAGCCACATGCCCCAGGGTTTTCGAACAAGAAGTTGAGCCAGGCAGTGGCAGCTCCGGCGAACGACTTAAGCGCTTTCTCCCGACGGATCTGCACCTTGCGGGAGGATTTCGACTGCTCAATTTCCAACGCCCGCAGGCGCCCCGCGGCCTTGGAGTGAGAGGAAGGGGCGCGGCTGCGGCTTCGGATTGTGGAGCCAGCAGCTGCGGCAGAGGACGGCGTCCTCCTTAAAGCCGTGAAGTAAACTGCGGGGGAGGGGGGAGGGTTCAAATATGACGACTTGCAGTGGGGTTTCGGGGTTTTGTAGTTTGAAATGTCACGGAAGAGAGAGGAGGATTTGACGAGATTGGAAGATGGCGACGGCGGAGGAGCGGAGGGCTCCGACGGCAGTCGAGGCGTGGGCTTCTGTTTCTCCATGGCTTTCACCGAAAGTGGAAATGCGGCCTTCGGAGAGGAGAGTGCGGTACAGGTGACGGTATTGTTGCTCTTTGGCGTTTTCAAAATGTAAGTGCAATGGGCGGGAATTCAAGGTTGTGAATCGTGATTAGCAAGATCAGCGGAAATTGGTCGGAGATTCCGACTCAATGGAACTTTGAAGGTCCCACGCTTAAAATATATATGTATATATATAAGTAAAAGATTCCGACTCTCCTGTTAAGTGTGACGACCGATTGAAGTTGAATTCAAGAATTTATTGAGGGCGTGTGTGGTATGTTGCAGCAGAATGAATTTAGTTCAAAAATACAAAATATCATCTTTTTAAATTTTAGTTATCAGTTACGTATATTATGTGCATTATACAAATTTAAGAATATTAAATATCTATAAAACGGTGTACTCTGATTCATATCTTATCTTGTTATAGAAAAAAGATAAAATTAGAATTATAACTAGTTAAAATAATGTGCCAATATTTCATACAACTCTATGTCAGTCACAAGAACAAGATAATTGGTGTACCAACAACGAAAGAATTCTTTAACACTTTGAAAATTATGGATCCCTACAAATTGTAGGATTTAATGGAATCACTGTGACCTGGTGAATGGTATAGTCCCCAAATTCTTTTAAGGAGGAAGTAGGGAACAAAGGGTGGCGTTGTTGGTGGTCTTGGACAAAGTTACCAGTAAGAAGAAGAATGGCGGTGTAACATACTGAAACATGACATCTTAATTTTAAAAACTCTCTTATCTTAAAGATTGCACCTGGACATTTTTTAAAGCGAGTTTTTTTTATTCATATGAGTTCTCTGTGATCTTCCTGAGATGTTTGGACCCTCATTTATAGTTGAGTTTCCCTTCAGTTGGCGCTTGAAGTTCCTACTTCTCCTGCTGTCACAACGAAGAGGAGAGGTAGCTCTTCCACCTTTCACGTATCTCAAATCATGGGTCTTTGGATTTGTAAAAACATAAGGAACTATATGACAACACTTACTTGTCTAGTTATATTGGTTCACACCTCAAATCCATTATTGATTGTTCTTTCAAGTAATTTAATGGTTCTCTTTGGACTCGCGAGTTTGAGAATGAAGCATAAAATAATGTTGCCCACGATTTTCCCTTTCATACCTAAGTTATATTTTTTGGTGCCACAATAAATATAAGATTGCTTATCTTTCTTGCTATTTTGAGTTGGTTTGATTGCACATGTTAACAATATGGGAAATGGCCAATTTGACATGTCACGCATTAAGGGGTTGATGTGTGATATAGGGGTAATATGATCCTTTGTCGTTCTTCGGTTTAATAAAATATTTGTAAGACCCCTGGCCTGACTTTATGGTTAAACATGCTTTCTTATCTTATTTAGGTGATTAAAACTTTAATCAAATCCTAATTTATGATTTGATGTCATGTGACAAAGTTAAGTTTCATGTTTGGTCTAGTTTGGATTTTTTTTATTGAGTTTTGCAATTTATGTGCTTATATGAACTTTTATGCAATTTTTTCATATCTAGAGTTTTGTCTATAATCTTCACATGTATGTTGTGCTTTGTAAGTATTCATAACATGTTTGATATAGTTGCACCTTTGATCACCTAGATTCACCATCAGATGTGGAGTTTTTTCTAGCTTAGGGTTGAGACCTAGGGTTTCTCACCTAAGTACCCTATCTCGATGGTTTTTCTTTAGAAGCTTGGAATCCGATGGTTTCCGCTATGAGAGTGTGGGATCCAATGGTTTTCTTGTGTTGCGTGAGATTCGATGGTTTACTCTTGAGTCTCAACTGTCGATGGTTTTTCCATGTAATGAGCACCAACCGATGATGGATCAGGGTTGCACATGTGGCTAACTAGGGGCATGAGTCGATTGCTCAGCTGATGATAAAACCCGATGGTGCTTCTGGGTTTGACAACCAATAGTCCTCCTAGCATCACAAATTGATGGAAGATTTGTTTTGCATCGATGGGAGGTTTCGATCTTTGAACACATGGCATGCATGCTTTCAACCCTCAACCCACCTTCCTCTTTCATCCTAGCTATATATACTCTCCTCCTCTCACCCAAACGAACTCGTGCATCCCTTCACCTTCTTCTTGTTGCTTGAGAGGTCCGACCCTCTTACTTGGTGGAAGCGGAAGAGCTCTTGAGGATGAAGCTTGGTTGCATGTTGCTCTAGAGTTTGGATCTACCTTCTCTAGGATCATTTGGAGCTTGCTCACCTAGTTTCTTGCCCTAAAAAAGTAAGATCATCTTCCTTATCTTCATTTTTTTTGATGTCATCCTTCTTCTTTCTTCTTCTTTGGGCGGATTCATGGTGTTCTTGGTGGAAGTTTGAGCATGTGAACGAAGAACATCTTCTTTCCTCTTTTTTTAACCGTAGGTCTTATTCTCAAAGAAGGGTGCTAGCTTGGAACGTTTGGATCGCTAAAGCTAGGGTTCTCTCCTCTCTTTCAAGCTACCTTGATGTTTGGACCATCATCACCATCCTTAAGGTGAGTTATATAACTTCCATCCCATTTCTTACTTACCTTAAACTTGTTATATGAAGATTTTACCATAAAAATGTAGTAACAAGTAGAAAGATGATCCTTTGGGTGAATTTTGAGCTTATGTAGTAGTACTTGTGTAGGTAAAATACCTCTAGATCTTGTGCACGATTCTTCTTTTGAAGTATGCTACCTAAACCTTGCATGTGCATGGAACTTGATGGTTTTGTTTCCTTGAAATGATGGTTTTCCCTTAAGCATAATGAACTGGTTTTTAGCTTAAACTGTGAAATGATGGTTTGTCTCTTCATGAGAAATGATGGTCTATACTTAGTTGTTGATTTGATGGTTTCCCTTGTGTTTTAGAAATGATGGTTTCACTATTAAGTGAAATGATGGTTGTGTTTAGTTTGAGAATCAATGGTTAGACTTCATTCAAGATTCAATGATCATGTTTGATACCTAAGTTGATGCTCTCATCAAATAGATGAATCTATGGTTTCATTTGCACTTCAATCAGAGGTTTTACTTAGTGAACAAGATTTGATTTCACCTAGTATTCACAAACGATGGCTTCACTAACTTGACAAATGATGGTTTCCCCTATCTTGACAAATGATGGTTTCCCTTGTCTTGACAAATGATGGTCTACCTAGCATATCATACGATGGTCTATCATAACTTGAAATGATGGTTTTGCATAGTGTAGGAGAACTAATTTCACCTAGTACTCACAACTGATGGTTTACCCAATGCTTGAAGTTGATGACTCTACTACTATATGAAATGATTAACCAACTAATTTCAAGAAATGATGGTTTCATTCGGTACATCAATTGATGGTTTTCCTAATGTACCTATGGAGACTGATGGTTTTCTTTGACATGGAGATCAATGGTTTTACTTAACATGGGAAATCAATGGTTTTGTTTAAAAGTCATGATCTGATGGTCTTGCTTTTGCCTGAGTATGTGTATAAACTGATGGATTACTTATGTGTGTTGATTTGTGCTATCAACCCAACCCACCTTGTTGAATCTTGGTTAAGATAATCAAGTGGTGATGGTGTATTATACCTTTCTTCCTCTAAGTTGCAATGATGGAGGGATACTCACATATTGTTGTTGGTAACCCTACTACGTTACTTTGTGAACATCATAGCTCTTATGTTTGATGAAATCATATGCTAAATCTATACACAACAAGTTGTATGTTAAACACCCCTTTCAGTTCTTGGGCAATCTAAGGGACATTGTATCAGTGGATAAGGTGAAATATAAGTCATACTCTTGAACTAATTTTGAGTTCACCTATTAATCAACATTCTACAAAAGTGTTGAAAGATAGTGATGTTCTTGAAGGAAGTTTTGTGAATGATCTAAATGGCTTTTGAACATGGCTTGAACCCTAGTGGAGGTGTAATCTTCTTCATCTTTGACAAAGGATTAGTACCCTACGATGTTGTGATAAAGAATATGTCTTATATGTTTTATATCTTTTGGAGTTGTTATATACCAATGTTTTTGTAGAAACCTTTTAAGGTTTGTATTTAACTTGATTGATGCAGTCTAAAATCCCCCAATTGGCTTAACTAATCAAGTGAAACCCTAATCATGTAGTGCCATATGCCATGGAACTATTCCAGTATTAGAACTTACTGGATAGGGAAATGCGTATTCTAAACAGTAAACTTGGAGTCGTATATTGTTGGGTAAATGTGGGTGTAGGGAGGGTATATCCTTGTCATTCTGATCCCAAGGTTATGGAGAAAGGTTGAGGTCGTATCACAGATGAATGAATATGTATATATGTGATGTGATTGAGAACACTTGCGGTTGTACCTCGGATGACAGGGTTGAATATTCTGGTTTCTAGTGTCGTGCCCTGTATACCAAAGGCAGACTAGGCTGATTGCAACTTAACTGATATGTCACAGTGGACTCGTACTGACCGAGGAGAAGAGATCTTAGGATTTCAGCTCCCCTAGATCTTGTACGGAACTGATTGTGACTTCACAGTGGTAAGTTGAAAGTTTGAGTGGTATGCCTCAAACTCCCCAAGGCTTAATAAAGTATGTAATTCAGTCGTGTAATTGCTAGGGTTACTTGATGATTCACATTGGTTGATAATTCTTGCCTTGTTACTTGTAATATTTAATTGAGGTATAATGTGGTAAGAAAAATCAATTGTACATGTGGTGTTTACTTTACATGTTCTTATGAATACTATGTTAATCTCTTAATTATTTAATATTATCTGCTTTATCTATTTAATTGCATAACTTATTGTTGGCAATAAATGTTGTTGAGAGATATATCTCTTACTAAGAGATGGGTCTCACCTCATGGGCCAACACATCTTTTTAGGTGATCATCAGTAGTGTAGTCTAACCCGTGGTATAGCAAGGAGGAGCATGTTGGAGATTAGTAGGAGCAGAAGGTTGGCTAGTTGTTAGTGTGTCCTAGAGTCATCCATGTACTTTCATGTTCGAGAAAGGAAGTTTTGTAGATAATGTATATTGACTTGAGTTTTTGGCAGTATGTTGATGTTGTATATGATGTATATATGTGGACAATGCCTTTGTGTATATAGGTTGTGGCTGAGGCCACTGGACATTTGTATATATGGTATATGCTTTTATGCAGGATGTTGGACCTATATGTAAATGTTCTAAGACATGTTTTATAAATTTGGTTTAAATTATGTGCCTTTTAAGTGACATGATTAATTAGTGATCAATCATGTTTTGATTTTGAATAATCTCATTTAACGTGGCGGGTTGCCACAATATTATTTTCTTTTGACCAAGTACTACATTATCTACGTATGACATTCATAAAGAGATCTCTCTATCATTTTCTATATCAACATCAATCTCCATACATAAAGATCCTTCATCAAGATTGGACAATCTTTGAATGTTTGTTGCAATTGGTTGTCATTCAAGTGATTTCTGGAAACTTATCAACTAGTATGTTGTCCTTCTTTTTGTTAAAATAAGCATCATATGTTGTAAATTCATAAGAAGAGACTTTGTGGGTTCAACTAGGGTTTTATACAATTTTGTATGCTCCCTTGAATTTACACCACTGGTAATTTAGAGTCACTTCAGATTGTTACTTGAGTATCCACCATTTGAATACCTTTTCGCAACCCCTTAAGGGTTTCTTTTAGTTGAGCCTCGATAAGATCCGCACCTACTAGTGTTTTAGCTCCCCTTGCATCCATATTCCTCTACAGTCGGGTATGACACAACCAGAACTTGACTTGTCCATATGTGTACTTATTGTTTCATCAATTGTGACAATAGTGCTTGCATATGGGCATAAATTGCAAGGGTTTATGCACTCTCCTCTATGCATACTGGTTTATGTAATGTCTTTATGAAAAGTTTTTCCAATGTCTTTTTGAAGGGGCTTGATAAGTATTGTATGCTCTTTTTCTTTAAAAATTTCTTATTTCCTCTCCTTCCCTAATATCCAGTACATTGCTACAAAATTAATGCTCTAGTCTTTCTTCTACTCAGATTTCTTCAAGTTTTTTGTAATCCATTAGGAAAATTAGTGGTAATAAAGAGAAGTTGTTCATTGGGGGTTCTAGTAAGCTCCAAACTTTTGTGCTAGAAGGGTGGTCTTGTTTGACATGTAAACTTGTTTTTAGGAGTTCATCACATTTGTCACAACTGCTATATTCATCATCTTCCTAGCATAACTAAGGTGGTTAGTTATAAAATGATCATGTTGCAAACACCATAAGAACCATTTAATTTTCTGTGGAATTGGTAATTTCCAAATGATATTCTAGTTGCCCTCCACTTCTCTTATTTTTTGCTCTGTCAATAAGTTGTGTGTTGTCTTATAATTGAATATATCAAAATCAAGTAGTCATCATTGATGGCATCACAAGGGGAGATTGGGGTGCGAAGGGTGGATGGCGACATTGATGGAGATGACAAGGGATTGATCTTGGGGTGGCCCAGGGTGTTGATCAAGGACCAAGGGGAGGAGGACTTCAACATAAAAGACTCTGGAGGCTAGGAGTCCAAGAAGTATGGATGAATGACGGGGAGTGGTATATTCTATACCAGAAATAGAGTTTATGTTCCAAGTGACAGGGTGAGAGGCATTGCATATGCAGACTCTTAGGTAGATAAACAAATAATTACAGTGTAAGGATTACAACACGAAGGAAGGGAATCCACTTGTTTTACATAGTTTAAGGGAGGGCCAACAATACAACAACATCCCTAACCCTAACACAAAGAAAGATGGAGGGATTTCGACAAGGACCCTATATGATTCCCCCTTGTCCATTAGGTATCTGGTGATCAAGGCTAGGATAGTGGTGAAATTTTCATCGAGAAATTATTTGAAGACAAGCTTTCTCTGAGTGACGCCACACTTGACGAGATTGCATAAGTGCCAACGTTGGAGATATTCCCAAAGGAAGAGGATGAACTCATGAGATCTTGGAAGTATGTGGTGGTACTCAAGTTGTTGGATACTAATGTTGGGTATCTTACACTGTGTGACATATTGTTTTTTTTACATCAAGGGATGATTTAATATGTTTGAATTAGACACGAGACATTTTGTCCTACAATTCTCATGTCAATAGGACATTGATACAACTTTGATAGGTGGTCCTTGGAAATTGTTTGGTTGCAATGTGTTCATGTGGGAATGGTATCAAGCCTTCAAACCAAAAGAGGGGTCCCCTAACTTCATAGTTGCATGGTAGAAATTAAGAATCTTCCACTACACCTTTATGTACCAACTGTGTTTGAGAACATAGTGTTAGAACTAGGAATACTGATAAAGGTGGATTACCATATAAAAAGTAGAACACATAGCAAATTTGTAAGGTTGGCTTTAGAAATTGATACCACAAAGCCAGTAGCTTCCTTAGTTCTGATCGACCTTGTTGAATAGGTGGTCTTTGAGGGATTTTCATGGGCATATGCTAAGTGTAGCATGGAGGGGCATACTTCAAGGAACTATAAAAACTTTAGTGAAGAAGAAGGGAAAAGTCCAATGTTGGGGAAGAAATTCGGAGGGAGGAGATGCACCATGACAAATATGGCACACAAAGGTGGAAAACTCAAAGGAAGAAAGGAGGGTATAAGAGAAGAAGAGGTACACAGCAAGACATGACGTCATACATGAGAAATAGATTTGTAGGTCTAGATGATGAGCAAGAAGGGGGAGAAAAAGTAGTTGATAAGGAGTTCGAGACCACTAATGAAATCCAGGTGAACCCTAAAAGATCAGCAAAGATGTGGAAGAAGAAAATATCCCAACTAAGGGGGTGGAAAGTGAGACCTCGAGGAAGGTTATAGGTGATATCACTAATGTGTTAAACAAGAACAATGTAGGTGAGGCAAGGAAAGAGGTTGAACCACATCTTTAAAATGAGAAGCACACAATAGTTAACCCAGTTGTTGATGACGTGATGGACTTGGTAGATGAGGCAGTAGAGATCAACATTCTTTGGTAGAAAGGGAGGTGATACAGATAATCGAGAAAGATATATTGTCACCAAGGATTAAGAAGGTTAGAGAAAAGAAAGTCATAATAGAGAAGGAATGCCTTACTTCCCGAGAGGCCAATGAAGGGGAGTAGCCTGAAAGTGAAAAGGAGAGGTAAGACAAACTTAATCACACCATCAGAGAAAAGAAGGAAGATCCCAAGACTCACTACTAAGAAGCTAATGGTAGGAAGCTAGTTACATGAAGTTAAGGTGGGCAAAGTTTCCCAAATAGAAAATATGTTGAAGTAGAATACATCAGAAGATGGTAATGAAGAGGAAGTAAAGGAGGGAGCAATCACCAAGATTAGTCAGGAACTAATGTAAGAGAAGGTTTTGTACAATTTCTAACCTTTTATATCCTATGAATCTATTGTGTTGAAACGTGAGAGAAATCATCAACAATGATAATGCAATATACTGAGAGATACAATAAGAACTCAGCGTCAATCAGCTCACACTTTGCCTCTAGAACCATTAAAAGTTTGGGTTTTATGTGCTTGGACTGGGTTGAGCTCATGGTTTCACTGGAGGTATTGGATTTGTTGGAAAGCTAGTGAATCTTCTATACAAATTCTCCATAGCCACAAAAAATTTGTTTCATGCAGGATCAATAATACTTGGGTACCCACATTTGAGTATGTTTTGCCGCATATTACTATTAGAAAGTTGTTGTGGAAACATATTCTGGATATGAGAAAGAAGATAAATGACCCTTCAGTGGTGATGGGGGTTTTAGTACAACCCTATAACATGTGAGAGGCACATGTTTTTAGTGAAACTTTGATGGGAACAGACTTATCAGAACTGGTTTTTTAGGGATGCACTATAATCATAGATATGGTAGTTTACAAGAGAGGTTAGACAGAGTAGTGGCTAATGACAAGTTGGTACTAAGATATCTAGATTTCACAGTGGAACACCTGCCTTGTTTGTCTTTAAATCACTGTCCTTTGCTTCTGCGGTTGAAAAAATGGGACAAGGCACTCACTAGATTCATTACCAAAGCTTAGTGGAATGTAGAGAAGGATTTTACTGGTAAATTGTCATCACATTAGAAGAACTCATCCCACTTCTTCGTTGCTCTCAATGATCATCTATTTGTGTGAGATAGAGAGAGATTATAACATAAAGAGAAACTCTTATGCAACATCACACAACTGCAATGCAATCTGGCAAAGAGGTATGATGATATTACTGATAAATTGTGTATTTATGTGTAGGAGAAATTACAAAATATGATGCATAAAGAGGAGGATGACTGGAAGCAAAAGGCCCATATTAATTTGTTAAAGAGTGGTGATAATAATACCAAGTTTTATCAATCTTGGGTTAATCAAAGAAAAAGAAGAAACACCACTAGAATGAATATTGCATGTGAATGGCTCAAGGATGAATATGAGATTTCGTCGATAATAATTGATCATTTTGAGAAGGTCCTTTCACACCCAAAGAGAAGTGGGCATAGTAGCATGAATGATGTTCTAGGTGTGTTTTACCGGTTCTCTCAGACTGAAAGAGTGGTGGTGGTTGTTGTACCATTCATGGAGGAAGTGTTTATCATTCTCAAAAGCATGAAACCTTACAAAGTATCTAGTCTATATGGTGAAAATGCTCTTTTCTTACAGAATAACTAGAACATAGTGGGAGAGTCTGTGTTACACATTATGTGGGAGGAGTTAGTAGGGAAGTCGCTTGATGGTGAGATTTGCAATTCTACTATTAAGATAATATCAAAAGTGGTAAGGCCAAAAAAATGTGAATATCTTAGGCCCATATCTTTGAATAATATTGGCCTTAAACTGGTTTCGAAGATTGTTGTTTAATGTTTGAAGAAGTTTATGTTGTAATGGATATGTCAGAACAAAGCAACTTTGTGCGAGGTAGAAAGATTGCTGACAACATTGTGCTGGTAGAGGAGTTGGTTTAACAAGATGAAGAATAAGAAGGGACCTAAGACTTTGACTATAAAGGTGGATCCCACTAAAGCATATGATCAAATGTCTTGGAGTTTTATCCAAGATACTCTAGTTCGGGAGGGAGTCCCTAGAAATATAAGAAGTTATACTATGAACTCTATCACAAGAGGTATAAGTTCAAAGCTAGTAGGGGTTTGAGACAAGGTGATCCCCTATTACCCTACCTTTTTGTTTTGTGTCTAGAGAGATTGAGTCAAATGATCCAGGAGAGGGTTAGGGACAAAAGGTGGAAACTAGATTCTTTGGGAAGGTCTGGTATTGCTATTGCACATATGTGTTTTGCAGATGACTTAGTTCTCTTTGCCCATGCTAGCAGAAGTGCAAATGAAGGTGATCAAAGACTATTTTAGGGACTCTGGGAGGGCCTCTGGACGAACTATGTATGTGGTTAGAACTCATATTGTCTTCTCTAAAAGTGTTCCAAGGTCTATTATCAACATGATCCAAGTAGTATGCAAGTTCCAGGTAGCCCATGATATGGGTAGATATCTTGGAGTTCCTATCCTTCACTTGAAGGTCTCTGAAGGTACATAATCATGAGTATTGGATAAAGTGGAAACTAGAGTGAATGCTTGGTATACCAAATGCTTTTCTTTGTTAGGAGAGTCAACCTAACAAAATCCACCTTAACGATGATCCTTAAACGTGTGATGCAAACTGTAGTGTTATCTTTAAGACTATGTGGTACAATTGATGGAGTGGTGAGAAGGTTCATTTGGGGCGGTAATCATAAAATTAAACACATGTCCTTAGTTGCTTGGCTCAAAGTGACAAGAAAGAAGAAGGATGGGGGTCTAAGAATCAAGTCCATGTGGGAATGGAATGTTAGGAAATTGAGGCGACATATAAGGTAGTGGAAAAAAAAAATTAATGCTTGATTCCCCGTCCAGCGAGATCGGGTCAAGAACAGTGTATGTAGAAAATAAGGTAGTAAGAGATATACCTTGTCCTGGAGCAAGTCCAATGACTATCCTTGCTGCAACGTGCTTCTTTCTCAAGTCACACCTAAACGGATGCCAACGGTGTCCTCCTGGTATTGCACTACAGACGACGGTTGATGATCCTCCTAGCAGGTGGCAAAGGCATCGTTGCCTCTATGTAGTCCACTCGGACCATCAAGAACTCCACATTGCGCTGCCAGAGTCAACGAGAAGGAGTTGTCCCTTTGAATGTCAACCTGTTAGAGTTGATTAACTATCCAGTGTTGTATCACCCTTACTATCCCTTCCTTTTATGGGTAGGACTTGCTCAGTCTCTCTAGTTACCACAACTAGAGAGGAAAACAATTATCATAGATTATTTTTGTGTCTCTAAAAGTCTTGACCCCCATTATATACCCCTTTATATAGGATGACTAGGGTCTGAGTTCCTAGTTCACCTAGGAGTCAAAGAGACATAATTTCATGAATATTGTGGAAACTGTGAGCATCAAACCAATCAGTTCACTTGTGAAACAATTACTTCAGCACTTGAACCGGTCAATTCACTTGCTTTCCTATTCTTAAACATTAACTTTCAATATCCAATTAATACACAACATGACGTCAACATCAATCTTTAATCTAATCATATTGATCATTGAACTGGTGGTTTAAAAGTTGAACTGGTCATTTCATACCTTGAATTGGTTGGTTCATTAAGTGAATTGGCCGGTTCATGCCCCAGTTCAGGCAATGTTCAACCAATGTTGTTTAAATGGGCATGACACTTGAATCAATCAGTTTCAACACTTGAACTGACAGTTCATAGTCTAGTCAGTCAATTTCCAGAAATTGTTGTTTGAATTGAATACCTAAACACTTTAGTAGTCAAGTTAAACACAATTCATCAATAAACTCCTATTCCGTATGCATCCTATGTCTGTGACCCCATAGGTCCCAAGTTACGTTGGCAGTGTATGTCCATAACCAATTTATGACATCATAAGCAATCAACGGTATCTAGCAACACATCATTGCTACCCAAGTAATTGGAAAGTTGGAGAACAAATTCAACCTACAATCCGTGATCAGTGATATCATGACTGTATAGTTCCTTTATCTCTAATATCCAAATTGAACTCAAGGCATGGAATCGTCATCCTCTTGACATCCAATGCATGTTCCTTGAACTATATAACATACTATATGAGATCCATGTGAGCTCACATATCATATATTGATTCACATGAGTATGACCATACATTTCTCAATCTCACTTATCAAGTGACATGGATATCAATATCATGTAGGAGGGACAAATCACATCTACATCACTAACACTCAATCCCCATGTGTCACAATGTACCCGAACACCTTCATGGTAACCCTTATTCAAGGTCATGTTGGATGATGTCAAAATACATAGAACAACATGTTATGAGTGTAGTGACTTTAGGTCTAAGAACCACATTCACCACTATCACTATGAGAGTTGATTCTGACTACCATTCCATGGTTTCCATGTATCACTCTCAAGGTGAGTTTGTCTGATACATTGTTCTCTAACATGTAACTATGTGATTGGTTTGATACCGCATATTATGGCTTATGAGATTCTATCATCAACTAACACACACTCTAGTCTTATGTATCAATTTCATCTATTTTGCTTCCACAATAATATTTGACTAGGGACATAACAAGAATGTGTGTACCCTATCATACATATGATCTCATTGTTCAGGTCCTCAACATGAAGACATATTTCATCGAGTAACAACATTCTTTAGACATTTACCATATTTGTGTCATCATCTCATGATTGAGACAAACATAATAGATAGAATTACCTTTATCATTATCAAATCAGGTATTTAATGCCCCATTACAATCATTGTATGATTGGCTCTCTGGGCATACATACTAAAAGACTCTCACTTGCACTTAGAGACAATCACCCATGAATCTTATTCCAAGTGATATCAACATGTCCATCATGTTTCTGTTGTACAAATGATTTTGTAGCGGGTTAGCAACAATTGCTTCAAGTAGTTATTTTACATATTTTCACATCTCCTCATTGTAGGACTTATGATATGGAATTGTCATAATATGTTATCTAATATTCCTTACCTATCTAGTAGCTCCATTGTTGTCACAGTATTTCTACCATGTCATCAATGGTTGGAACCTCCCACAAGTTCATATATATGAACTTCTTGATCCATACAACATCCTCTACTACTCTCAAAATAGCAAGGTACTTGACTTCTATTTTTAGAATTAGCAATTGTCTTTTTATTATAACTCTTCCATATTACATTTCTATTTTAAGATCAAACACAAATTTAGATTACGATCTACTTTGTCATTTTGCATCGATGTAACCTTTTACACCCAACTCTTCTTTATTACCATAACCAAGGAACTAATCCTTTTAGTGCTTATCAAGTACTTAAGGACGTTCTTGATGGCAGTCTACTGACTTTCATCAGGATGTGACAGATATCCACCCGTCAATACATACGAGATAACATGATGAGTACATAACATTGCATAAATGATAGACCCAATTGTGAATGCATATGACATCTTACTCATGTTTTTCCCATTCTTTACAAGAATTAAAACACTAGGATCTTGAGAGACTAATCCCATGAAACATGGACTATTTTTCTCTGATTGAGTCCTACATGTTGAACCCCTTCAACATCTTGCAAATGTATGTGCTCTTACTTAGGTAGAGAAACTTTCAAGATCTATCTCTATAGATCTCAATTCCTATCTTGTAGGATACTTCTCCTACACCCTTCATAGAGAAGGTACTTACCATCCAAGTTTTAACATTTGTAGTATACCATAATTATGTGAAAATACAAATATTCTCACACTAAATCTTTTGTAATCACAGATTTCATATTCATTCTGACTTAAGTCAAACTCTTTGACTATCTTGTAAAATCAAAGATTCCAACTCTGAGATGCTTGCTTCAATCCATATATTGACCTTTGTAGCTTACAAACTTTATTTGCATTATATGGATTCATAAAACCTTTAGGTTTTGTCACATACACATCCTCTCCAATATTCCTATTAAGGAATGTCATTTTAGCATCCATTTTTGCCAAATATTATAGTCATATTAAGTCGCAATAGCAAGCATGATCTTGATGGATTTAACCATAGCAACTAATGAAAAGATTTTTTGGGTTCAACACCTTGAACTTGTTTGAAACCCTTTTCAACCAATATGTCCTTATAGGTTTGTAGACTACCATCCATGTCAGTCTTCTTCTTAAAGACCCAAATGCACCCTATGGGTCTTACCCCTTCAGCTGGATCCACCAAGGTCATACCTCATTGGTTTACATGGAATCCATCTTGGATCTCATGGTCTCAAGCCATTTCTCAGACTACAGTCTCTCAATAGATTCTAGGTAGGTTGTTGGCTCATCATCTATGACCAACTATCCACCTTTCTTAGTTATAAGATATCATAATCTTTCAAAGTCAAGGCATCTTACACTAGATCCACGAGGTTTTGTGTTACACAAGGAACTTGAAATTTCAAAACAATGTGTGATTCTCCTTGTTCCTACTATAAATATTTAGGTTTAATGTTTTCTCATTGGACTCGAAATTTTTGAGTTCTATTTTCTCCCACTAATTCCTTTGGAATTGAATTCCCTTTAGGAATACAGCCATACTGGCAACAAAATGCTTTTGTTGTCGGATTAGAATATAAAAGTAGTATTAAACAAAATAACCATTTATTGATTTGTGGACAAATCTTTTCAAGAAACTATTTTCTTATATAAGATTTCATTCCTAATCTTTATAAAATACATATCGGGACACTTTCCATGTCATATCTCATAAGGTGTCTTTTGAACAATTTCAGATGTTACATTGTTTTAATGTAAAGCATGTGCATAAAGGAAATTGGATGATTAGCTAGTTTAATTGATAATTGCACAATGACCTAATAGGGTGTGATTCCTTCTTTTGATACATCATTATGTTTTGGGTGGAGTTTGTTGTGATACACTATCACAATCTCCTAGAAGGTCCTCAAACTCTTAGTTTAAAGTATTTCAACATTGATCATATTGAAGTGCCTTAATACTTTTACCAAGCTAGTTATGTACTTCATTCATGATCTTCTTGAACACTTCAAGAGATTTCGACTTGTATTTCATTGAATACAATTTACCATATCTGCTGAGATCATCAAAAAATATAATGAGGTACTTTGTAACCACCCTCTAGCATTTATTCTAAAAGGTCTTCATACACGAATATGTACGAGCCCTAATAGAATACTCACTCTACCACTACATATAGTGAAAGGTGTTTTTGTCATACTGTCCAATAAATAAGACTTGCATGTCTCTATTGGTAACCAAAAGATTATAGACAACCATCATTATGGATTCTAGAAATGCATTTCTCATTTACTTGCTCTAGATAACAATGCTATAGGTATTCATTGTTTGATTTAACAAGTCATTTAGTATATGTGTTAGACATATTTGTCCTTAGAACTGTCAAATATAGACTATGAGACATAGGACACTGCGATAAAACATCTTATCTTTAAAAGAAAAACATCAGATATATTCATGATATTCTTGTCCATACAATATACATGATGTTTTTCATTAATGGATGGTACATAATAGTAATTCACTAATCTATTACATGCCCTGAATGATAGATTCCAACTATAGTCACACCAAATATTACCACACTGTTCTAGCTTACTTATTCTTAGGTCCTGAAGTGGGGATCTTTATCTCCTTCTTCCTGAGATCCTCTATATAAAGAGGAGAATTCCTTTTCCACTGTCCAGGATGGTGACCATGGTGGCACTTTCCTTTCTTATTCACTCCTCCCTTAGCTTTCAATGAGAAGGCTTTGCTTTCTGGATAGCTTTAGAACTATTCTTAGCTTTGTCTTTGCCCTTGGACTTCCCTCTGTTGATCATCATCACATGTTTGGGTTTACCCTTCTTCATATGTGCTTTATATGTCCTCAACATGCTAAGTAATTATGACAACATCTTATCAAAATCATTCATGTTGTAGTTCATGACAAACTGGCTATATGATTATGGCAATGACTGCAAAATCACATTTGTGGCCAACTCTTGACCCAAAGGAAATCCTAGTTTAGTAAGATTCTTCCCATATTCTAATCAACTAATGATCTCCTTCCACCATATTTCACTCAAACAATGCTGTTGAGACATCATATCTCTCTTGTCTTGCCTGATCTTGGTACATGGTCTTAATATGTGCTACCATCTCAATAACATCCATGTTCTCATGTTATCTCTACAACTCATAGTTAATTGAGTACAACATCAGGCACTTGACATCCACAACATCTTCAGAGTGCTTCCAGTAAGCATCCCTATTAGCCTTAGGCACGTTAGGAGTGGGGTCATCTGGCTCTGGTGTCTCCAAGACATAGAACTTGCAGCCTTGAGTGAGAACGATTCTCAATGAGAAACTAGTCATGGAAGTTGTTCCCTTTCAGCTTGTCCTTCTCAAGGACCGGTCACAAAGAAAACACAATTTTGTGTTTGCCATTATATTCTACAAAAGAAATATTGCAATTTTGTCAAAACATTTTGATTTGATTTGATAATATTGATGATATTAATTAGGCCTTTAATTATTGGTCTCACTATTTTTTTCAAATTGATAGCCCTTACATATCAATTTGGAAGATTGCAACATATAACCTTGTAGTGAGCCAAGACCCAAAATAATTGATTTATCAACCGACCAACGCTAACGTCCATAATCAATCATTAAGGTAGGTAACTTTTACCAATTACATCTTATGTAATTCTTGGATAGATGGTGCACAACTATTTGACATAGTCATCTACATGTTTCTAGGTACTTAATCTCATTAAGTTCACCTAGTTAAGTCTGACCCAAAAGCTAACACGATAGTAATGCACCCTGCTTGTCAGGCCCACATAACTATCATAACGCTTCCACAAGATGGATAGCGCACCATGCTTGGTGTGCCCACACTTAGTCAGTCAAGCTTATGTGTGTTGCTTATGGAAATCATATAACACTTAATATTTTATTGAGGGGTTTTATATTTATATAAATACATATACATATCCAATCACCACATACTTATAGTACATATCATATACATGTTATATCTACAAACAAAACATGCAATTATAAAATATGAGTGATGATTATGAACATACTATTGTAATTCCTTGGAGACACAATGAATTACTACCACCTAAGGTCTGCAACATATGAAGCAACTTGTTGTTAATGAAAATCTATGTTGGAACCAGTCTGGGACGATCGATTCAACTCTTGAACCAATTGGTTAGCCTACTGGTCAGTTAGTTGGTCTCTCAGATCAGTTGACTAGTCTCATGAATGGGTTGGGCCACCAGCTAATCGGCCATCTCCTCTTGTCATCGAGCCTCCTTGGTCCTCCATCTGATCGATTCATCTTCTAAAATAGTCAGTTCATCTGGTACATAACGTCTTCTTTTCCATAACAAGAATTAGAACTATCCTAATCCTATTTAATATATTACATGGGAATAGGAAAACCTCGAGTTACATTTAAGGTAAGCATAGGCAGGAAATAATTAATGCTTTACACATGGAAAAGGAGAGAGAGAGACTAAGTATGCAAATTGAGATATAAATAGGATAAATAACCATCTGACCAAGCACAATGATCTAGGGGGTTATTGGCCATAACCATGATAACATCCACTATCAAAATACCTTTTAGGATGATGCGTATGAATTACATCTATCACACACACACACACACACACATATATATATAGGAATTGTTTATGCACATTAATCATTTCATATTTGCATCATATGTGATAAAATAAATCTGATCATATCGATTTAAATCCAGATACATCATAAATTAACCTGGTTCTAATACCAATATTGGAAACTTAGGGCTACAGATAAGATAACAGAAACAAAAATTTAATGTGTGATTCCTGGTCCAACGAGGTCGCGTCAACAACAATGTATCTAGGAAATAATGTAGCAAGAGATATACCTGGTCCTAGAGCAAGTCCAACGACTATCCTTGTTGCATTGTGATTCTTTCTCAAGTCACACCTCGATGACTATCGGTGGGGGCGTCTTGGTGTTGCACCACAATGGCGGTTGATGATGTCCTCCTTACGGGTGGGAAAGGCCTCCTCACCTCTATTTAATTCACGCAAATCACCGGGAACTCTATGTTGTAGTACTAGATCCAATGAGAAGGAATTGTCCCTTCAAACTTCAACCCGCTAGAGTTGATTAGCTCTCCCATGTTGTCTCTCCTTTGCTATCCCTCCATTTTATGGGTAGGACTTGCTCAGGCTCTCTAGTTACCATATCTACTGAGGTCAACAATTGTTATAGCTTATTGTTGTGTCTATGAAAGCCTTGACTGCCCCCACCTTATATAGGATGTCTAGGGTTAGAGTTTCTAGTTCATCTGGGAGTCAAAGAGATGGATTTCCATGAATATTTTGGAAGTTGCAAGCATCTAACCGGTCAGTTCACTTGTGAAACAATTGGTTCAGCAATTGAACTGGTCGGTTCAGCACTTGAACTGATCAGTTCAATTGCTTTCCTATTCCCAATCACATTGGCTTTTAATATTTGATTAATGCACAACATGATGACAACATCAATCCTTGATCCAATTGTATTGATCATTGAACCTAGCGGTTCACAAGTTGAACTGATCATTTCAAACCTTGATCTGGTTTTTAATATTTGATTAATGCACAACATGATGACAACATCAATCCTTGATCCAATTGTATTGATCATTGAACCTACCGGTTCACAAGTTGAACTGATCATTTCAAACCTTGAACTGGTTGGTTCACTAAATGAATTCGTCTGTTCATGCCCCAATTCAGGGAATGCTCAACCAATGTTGTTTAAATTGACCTGACACTTGAATCAATCAGTTCAGCACTTGAACTGTCTAGTTTACAGTCTAGCCAGTCAATTTCTAGCAATTGTTTAAATTGAATACCTAAACAATATAGTAAAAAGTTTAAACATCATTCACGATTAAACTCCTATTCAAGATGCATCCTATGCGTATGACCCTATAGGTCCCAAGTTACATTGGTAGTGAATGTCTATAACCAATTTATGATATCACAAGCAATGAACGGTATCTAGAAACACATTATTGCTACTCAAGTAATTGGAAAGTTGGAATACAACTTCAACCTAAAATCTATGATCAATGTTACCATGATCGTATAGTTCCTTTGTTTCTGATATCTAGATTGAACTCAAGACATATGTCATACTCTCAATGTTAAATCCATGTTCCTTGAACTGGAGCAGACTGTATGAGATGCATATGAGCTCACATATCATATATTTATTCACATGAGTAGGACCATATGTTTCTCAGTCTCACTTATCAAGTGGCCTGGATACCAATCATGTTGGAGGGACAAATCCCATCTACATCACTCACACTCAATCCCCATGTGTCACAATGCACCCGAGCACCACCTTTATGGCAACCCTTGTTCAAGGTCACGTTGTATGATGTAAAAATAGATCGAATGACATGTGATGAGTGTAGTGACTTTAGATTTAAGAACCACAATCACTACTATCACTATGAGAGCTATTTCTGACTATCATTCCATGGTATCCATGTATCACTCTCAAGGTGGTCTTTCTG
Source organism: Alisma plantago-aquatica (assembly GCA_963693085.1). NCBI lineage: Eukaryota > Viridiplantae > Streptophyta > Magnoliopsida > Alismatales > Alismataceae > Alisma > Alisma plantago-aquatica. Next base: position 224,101,891 of record OY856415.1, read on the forward strand.
ATACACTATTCTCTAAGATGTACCTATGTTCTTGGTTTGATATCACATATCATGACTAATGAGATTATTTCATCAACAAAACATACACTAGTCTTATGTATTAATGTCATCTATTTTGCTTCAACAGTAATATCTGAAAAAGGGACATAACAAGAATGCATGTACTCTTATCATACATATGATCTCATTATTCAAGTCCTCAACCTAAAGACATATGTTATCAAGTAACATCATTCTTTAGGAATTGTGTCATCATCTCATGATTGAGACAAACATAATAGATGGAATTACCTTTATCATTATCAAATTAGGTATATAATTCCCCATTACAATCATCTTATGGTTGGCTCTCTAGGCATACATACCAACATGGAATTATTATCTGATGTTGAAAAACTTATAGGGCATTACCATAGAGAGGAACACCATGTGGTGCAAAGGTATGTAGCAAAGCTACAATAACATTAGTATGTCTAAACGTGACATGATATTGTGACTTGGGAGGCATTCACTGGAAGGAAAGAAGTTCATCATAGAGAATTTCTATATGATACTTGTAAGTGGGAAGGATGTGAGTGTGTGTGGTGATTGTTGGATCCAACCAGGGCTGATCCTAAAAGGGAACATGACAAAACCCATCCTTACAGATCTGGAGGACATGAAAGTTAACTACCTTGCTAAGGCTATGGTGAAATGGGAACATGAGGTTATAAATGACTGTCTATATGAGGATACAATGGATCTGATTAAGAAATTTTATGTACCACTTGCGGGAGACCACAGAGACATGTGGGTGTGGGATCACACTATTACAACCCATTCCTAGCTTTGTTGGTAATCCTAGAGATTTAAGATAATCTTAATACTTGTCATGTTTTTGTTAGTAATATTTTATTTTGTGCTTTATATAAACTTTGGTAACCTTAAATACTTATCTAGACAACTCATAATCATGACTTAAGCCTACTATAAAGATATAAGTTGTAGTAATATAGCATTAACCCATACATGTATGCAAGAAGAGAGTTAATGAAATTGAAGGAAATAATTAATAAATAATTTTTTCTCTGATTATATTATCAAAATCATATTTTAGGATTGTATAGAATTTAATTATGAATCCAAAAAATAAATAATGAATCAAATTGGAGTTAAATGAGAGAGTTATGCCCTTTTTAGTAAACATGTACAAAGTGTCACGACCGCGACGCTGTATCGTGTGATGTGACTGAGTCACAGCTGTGTCGTGTGCTGCGACCGCGATGATGTGTCATGTGTTGTGCCCGAGTCGCAGCTGCGTCGTGTGTCATGACCACGATGTTGTGTCGTGTGCTGTGACTAAGTCACAACTGCGTCATGTGTTGTGATCGCGACGCTATGCCACAGCCGCGATGCTGCATCGTGTGCCACGACTGTGATGCTATGCTAGACCGCGACGCTACGTCATGTGTCGCAACCACGACCGATGCCGCCTAGGACAACCAATCATAAAACGATCATATATCATGCTATACTTATCCATTTTCAATAAAACGAAGTGCATTGGGACTGAGATTTGATCCCATATCATCTTAAACCCCTTGCTCAATGAGAGGGAAATCTAAAAGGCAATTTCTGGGACAATTTTTGGGGAAGAACGTGAAGAACAGTGGAAATCCAAAGGGGTTGCTATAGATTTGACTTGGTAAGTAGGTTTAACCGTTGATTCTTCCTTCTCTTCATTTCCCCTTTCTCGAGATCCCTAATCCAACAAATTTGAGGTTTGGCTTAACCTCTGATTTTCATCTTCTATCTACCGCAGACCTTCTTTAGGGTTGAAAGGAAGAAGAAACTGTTGATTTACTAGGGTCTTGCTATGTATTTAAGATTTTTAGAGATGTGCTACATTTTTAAGGTGTTTTCACACCTTAGGGTGAGTGGATACTTACTTTAAATAGTAGATTGCATGAAAATGAATTAAATCATCACTAATGTTCAATTAGTTAGTATGCGAGAACAAACCCTAAGTTGCCAGTTTGATCTAACTTTTGCAAGATGATATGAAATGGATTATTTCTCTATTGTGATGAATTTTAGATTGTAAAATCACATTAGAAATGGTTACAATCCATCTAAATGAGAATTCTTAAAGTAATCATAGAGGTTACATGAATGTACTGAAATTTAAGGCTTTCGACTATGATTTAAATTGCTATATAATTAAATAGAGAAATTTGTCTATATGAATCTCATTGATTATTAATGAATTGTTTATCTGAATGGGTGGTAAATAAATGTTAGATACTATCTTGGATTTCGTGTGATGTGAATAGTGTTTGCTTGATATCTCATTAAAGAGGGTGAAACCCTAGATGAGTGGAAAGTTGGAAATTTGTGAATAGATATTGTGAATTCCATTTGAAGTGCTTTTCTTGACATCATAGACTTTATTTATTTGTTGTTATTCTTGATGCATGATATCTCAGTGAATGGTGAGGAAACCCTAATTTAGCTCAATTGTAGGATTTCATATATATGTTTATTATATATGAATTGTTGAAAGCAGTCTTTCTTCAGTGAATGTTTATGACACATTAAGTCCTTATATGCATGTCATGTGATAAGTGAATGAGGTAAATGAAACCCTAATGATAGGGTGTTCAGTGAAATAAGTATTGTGAGATCAATGTTTCTCAGTTTGAGAGGTGGTGATGCTTAACAGTTCAGTTGTGGTAAATGTTATCAGATGGTTTACGAAATGAACAGTTTACAAAGTTGAACAAAGATATGTTGATGTGATTATTAAATTGTGAATTTAAAGAGTGAATTAGACAGGTAGATGCCATGAACACTGTAGAATCCTCACAGGATGAGGCCTGCATTGTGAGGAGGAAACAATTTCTCGACTGGAGGTAGTCCAGATTGAGGTAAGCCAGAGCGCACCAGTAGGGTGCGGGGGTCTTGACTAGTAGGGCCGACTCCTTACAGTTGTGTGGTACCCAATACCAACTAAGAATGTGGTGGTACTTGTGTTACATGTTGAGTGATCAGTGGCCAGTAGGTCCACAGATGCACAATAAGCCTGAGGGCTTTGACTCACCACCTGAGTACCCAGGTTGAGAGGTGGAGTCTGAGATATCCGTCCACTCCCATTAGTCACTGAGAGGCAGACGTGTTGAGACCCACTGCAGATGGGGACTTACTCAAGAGATAGGCTTAGGAACCTGGGCATGCTTCTAAGCCTTGTACAGTGAGATCGTAACTTGCTGCGATTCTTTCACGGGTTGTAGTACACTTCATGTGGGTTCAGGGCATAATTAGATGAATGAGAGGTTAAACAAGTGTGCGCAGTTATTCAATAGTTCATTGTATGTTTCTGAATTAGTAGTTCTCTTTATGATCAATCAAGCATGTTGATATATTGATTCACTCTTATAGATATCTAGAGTATCATGTCATATTTATGATTGTCAATGAGTAGACTCTTTAAAGCTTACTGTTTTTATAATTGATATCAGTTGCTCGACAATATGACAGTAATTATATAAGTGCTTTAAACTATTTCTATAAAGTACTCATTCACTGAGCAAGTAGGCTCACCCCTCTACTTACAATTTTCAGGGATGACCACATGGACTTGAAGAATGTTAATGCCAGAGTAGATCTGCTACAAGAGCTAAGTATCAGAATCAGATGAGTTCAGTCAGTCCCTGTCACTCTAGGTCCTTGTATAGAGTTGAGAGGGAGTTCTAAATGATGTTGTCTATCTTTGTTTCCTTAATAAGAGAGAATGTGTATGAATATCATGTCGTATGTACATGGAAGTGTGAGAAACAAAATGAATGTATGGATGTGTATCATTAATGTTAAGATCATATTAGAGTAATCAAAGTTTAATTCTCTTGTAAAGTTTGTTTATATGATTGGATGCGAGAAAACAAAGAGTTTGAAACAAAAGAAAATGTCGGGAGTGAACTTTGTATTAAATATAATCCTCAAACTTATGCCCTAATCTCATGATTAGTGGTAATCATGGGATGTGGGTGTAATAACTTGGTATTAGAGCTTAGGTTGAGTTGTTAAGGACCATTAGGATAGAAAGTCAGAGTTATTAGTGTGGCAGTTAAGAGTTGATGTGTCTTTAGCTCTGGGAGGTCTGAGTGTTTGGATATCCTGGCCCGATATCTAAATACTTAGGCTAACCAGTATCAAGCTACTCTGTCTATTCTTCTCTGGATGCCCTGGCCAGGTATGCAGAGGAAGGATGGACTAGAGAGAAACCCTATAAATCTTAGGGTTAGGAGACTGAAAAGTAATGAAGGAGTAAGAGATTAAACATAGAATGTGATACGGCTCTTGCTTTATATTGCTTCTTGGATTGGATATCAATAGAAATGCTCTTATATGTATGAATTCATATTATTAGTTTGTAGAATATGTATGGTTCTTTTAGATTGTTGTGTATCATGAAGTTGATTTAGTTATTCCTTGTATCAAGTGGACCAGAAGTTATGTTTAAATGAGTTTGCCCTAAGTGGATATTCTTTACATATGTTTGAGATTTATAGGAGTTGGACAATCTTAAGTAGCTCTTGGCTTTAGGACTACAAGTTCAACCTGGTCTGGCTTGCAGGATGCGTTACTGGGATCTAATGACTCCTATTGAATATATAATAAGAGTAGACACTAGATAAATTAGACCCACATCATAGTGAGAGTGTACATACAATAAGATGTTGAAACACATGGGAAAGATTAGAATAGCTAAGAATAAGTTGGAACTGATATATCAGATCAAACTTTGGGGCCTCATATGAGAAACCCTAAATTGGGAATGAAGGAAGAGGGAAATAGATACAAGACATGCATTAGTATGTAACGTACAAAATGAAGAAGAAAGGATGGATAAAGAGAACTAAACTATATAACTAATTATGCACTTTATCCAATTTGAAACCAAGGAAAGATAAGAGAAAACTACAGGGAAAGCCAGGATAGAAAGAATCAATTAGAATGAATGGATCATAATCGAGTAAAATGTACTTATGTACTCTATAATGAAAAGAAAATAGGAGAAAATAGTTAAGTATGTAGTAAGTACATAGAAGTGAAGTTCTAAAGAATGAAAATGAAGAGAACTAGATAAACATGTAGATTATAAGACTAGGACAAGAAACTTAGATGAAACAAAAAGAAATGTTGGAAATGATGAGCTTGATTAAGGAATGAGGGTTGCATGATATAATTGAGAACATGGAATGTATACCTTTATTATGAAATGGATCTTTTTTTATTATGAAATGGAACTAGTTCTTAACAGAAGAACAAAGGTGTGACTAAATAAATGAACAACTCATTTAAAGGTAAATTGTATTCAGAATATAAAGGCTTTATTGAAAATGAAACTATGGTTAACCCCTGCATGACCCATTTGATTTAAAATAAAGTACATGTAATGTATTATGCATAAGATGAAGCTAGTAAGGAAAATATTGATTTAGAATTTCAACTAGATAAAAGTAAAAGGATGATCAGAAAGTTTACATGGCATGGAATATGGAATCATACACAAACGTGAGAAACATGATCATAAGAGATAAGTAAAAGTAAATAATGACATAGGGAAGAGTAGCAAATAGGTAGATGATTATAGAAAATAAAGAAGGGGCTGAAACATGAGGGAGTTATATAGATGATAAAAGAGAGAGATTGTGAGATGTGAGGAAATGCAAAATAGTATAGTCTCCTTGATGATGATTAATGTGAGAATTTTGTTAAGTGAATACTTGAAGATTATAATTCTATGTCTCAAAATCATCTTCTCTTCTATATCCTCCTTACTGAGTGTAACATGGGATGAAGAGATAAGAAAATAAATCATAAACGATACACAACAGTCATGAGAGACACATCTATGGAATATACTAATGACACACAATATGATGATGAAACCCTAACAGGGTAAATTGAGATTGTAATCTATCTGAATGGCCAAGTAAGAGAAAGGAAATTCAATTGATAAGATAAGGAAGACTTTAGTAAAACTTGTGAGATCCAAGAGTTTGAATTTCAAATTAAGGGAGCAAAGTCACATCATAATAATGTCATTCTACTAATAAGTACTAAACCCTAGAATGTTTAGAGTTGTAATAGTTCAAGGGATGTCAATAGTAATTTGACCTTGAGCATAAATCTCTATAAAATAAAATCCTGAGATCATCAATATGAGAAGAAAATAGCATTTATAGTATTCATGGGTGTAAAGGTGCAAATGTGAAAGATAGATAAACAATATGGAAATGAGTATGAGTGAAGGATAAGAAATAAATTTGAAATATAAGAAGTGTGATTTGAACAAAAGGAGAAGTGCAACATCAACAGAGTGTAATATAAAATAAATTCTTACAGTGATAGAAAGAATGATGAATAATCTATTCTTGCCTTGAATGTTTCAATGTTAGGGGTGTTTATTCTATATGATCAGAGTGAGAAGGATAAGTAAGAAGAAGTTTTGATGCCTAAGAAGAGAAATCAGAGAAAACAAATGGCTTTCAGCAATATGTAAATTTGTTTTAAAGAAGTATAGTTTGTTGAAGGCATTGCAAGGGATGAAAATTTGTTTTACATATGACTTCAATAGTACATGTGTGAGCAATATACTAAATTGGAATTAGTTTTATGGTTTCAATCATTCATATCAGTAGTCTAACTCAGTTTTATATAATTATTGTTACTTCTAATTTTGCAGCTCATGAGTGTTTTTTCTATTTGAGTAGCACAATAGTAAAATTCAAAACAACTTGATGAACTCTCTTTCGTGACTCAGAGGTAATACAAAACAATAGTACATATTGAGCTGTATGAATTGAGATAGTTGGATCAGATTATCAATGTTGAGGTAACACCTCAAGAGTATGAAAAGATTGAAAATGGTTGTTTCTCTTTCTCTTTCCTATGATTGATTATGGCATAGAGAATTTTTTTGTTATCATTGAGAAGGATTGCATAAAATTTGTTGTGATTAGAAGAGGAACAAATGACTCAATGTTGAAAATAAAATTCTAGACCGCAAAAATTTGAAAGCTTAAAAAGAGAGAGATACCCTTATTAAAGGTTCTTTGGAGGAATCATGGTGTAAAAGAAGCTACATGGGAAGTGGATATGGAGATGTTTAACAAGTATACTTTCCTTTTTTTAGAAGTTTTGAGACAAATTTTTTATTAGAGGGAGAGAATTGTTACAACCCGTTCCTAGCTTTGCTGGTAATCCTAGATATTTAAGATAATCTTAATGCTTGTCTAGTTTTTATTAGTGATATTTTATCTTATACTTTATGTTAACTTTGGTAACCTAAAATACCTTTTTGAACAACTCATAATCATGACTTATGCGTACTATAAAGACACGAGTTGGAGTAATAAAGAATTAACCCATACATGTATGCTAGAAGAGAGTTAATGACATTGAAGGAAATAATTAAGAAATAAATTTTCCTATGAGTATATTATAAAAAAATAATATAAGACTGTAGATAATTCAATTATGAATCCAAAAAAAAAAGAATGAACCAAATAAGAGTTAAAATGAGAGAGTTATGCCATTTTTAGTAAACATGTACAGAGTGTCGCTACTGTGACGTTGTGTCGTGTGCCGCGACCGCGTCACAGCTGCATCGTGTCCCGCGACCATGACACTATGTCATGACCATGACGCTGTGTCATGTGCCTCGACCGTGATGCTATGCCGCGACCGTGACGCTACGTCGTGTGCCGCAACCGCGACCGATGCTGCCCAGGACAACCAATCATAAAACAATCATATCTCGAGCTATACTTATCTATTTTCAAAAAATGAAGTGCATTGGAACCACGATTCAATCCTATATCATCTAAGACTCTTTGTTCAATGAGAGGGTGACCTAGAAGGCAATTTATAGGGCAATTTTTGGGGAAGAATGTGAAGAACGGTGGAAATCCAAAGGGGTTGCTATTGATTCAACTTGATAAGTAGGTTTAACTGTTGATTCTTCCTTCTCTTCATTTCCCCTTACTTGAGATCCCTAATCTAGTGAATTTGAGGTTTGGCTTAACCTCTAGTTTTCATCTTCTACCTACAACATACCTTCTTTAGGACTAAAAGGAAGAAGAAATCATTGAATTGCTAGGGTCTTGCTATGGATTCGAGATTTTTAGAGATGGGCTACGTTTTTAAGGTGTTTTCACACCTTATTAGGGTGAGTGGTACTTCCTTTAAATAGTAGATAGCACGAAAATGAGTTAAATAATCAATAATCTTCAATTTGTTAGTTTGTGAGAACAAACCCTAAGTTCCCAGTTTGATCTAGCTTTTGCAAGATTATATGAAATGGATTATTTATCTGTTGTGATGAATTTTAGATGATGAAATCATATTAAGATTGGTTACAATCCATATAAATAATAATTCTTAAAGTAATCATAGAGGTTACATGAATGTACTAAAATTTAAGGTTTTCGGCTGTGATTGAAAGTGCTATATAATTAAATAGAGAAATTTGTCTATATGAATCTCATTGATTATTAATGAATTGTTTATCTGTATGGGTGGAACATAAATGTTAGATACTATCTTGGATTTTGTGTGATGTGAATAGTGTTTGCTTGATATCTCAGTAAAGAGGGTGAAACCCTATATGAGTGGAAATTTGGAAATTTGCGAATAGATATTGTGAAATCCATTTGAAGTGCTTTTCTTGACATCATATATTTTATTTATTTGTTGTTATTCTTGATGCATGATATCTCAGTGAATGGAGAGGAAACCCTAATTTAGCTCAATTGTAGGATTTCATATATATGTTTATTATATATGAATTGTTGAAAGCAGTCTTTCTTCAGTGAATGTTTATGACACATTAAGTCCTTATGTGTGTCACGTGATAAGTGAATGAGGTAAATGAAACCCTAATGATAGGGTGTTCAATGAAATAAGTATTATGATATCAATGTTTCTCAGTTTGAGATGTGGTGATGCTTAACATTTTAGTTGTGGTAAATGTTATCAGATGGTTTATGAAATGAATGGTTTACAAAGCTGAACAAAGATATGTTGATGTGATGATTGAATTATAAATTTAAAGAGTGAATTAGACATGTAGATGCCCTGAACACTATAGAATCCTCACAGGATGAGGCATGTGCTATGAGGAGGAAATAGTTTCTTGATTGGAGGTAGTCCAGATTGAGGTAAGCCAGAGCGCACCAGTAGGGTGCGGGGGTCTTGACTAGTAGGGAAGACTCCTTACAGTTGTGTGGTACCCAACACCAACCGAGAATGTTGGTGGTACTTGTGTTACATGTTGAGTGATCAATGGTCAGTAGGTCCACTGATGTACAATAAGCCTGAGGGCTTTGACTCACCACCTGAGTACCCATGTTGAGAGGTGGAGTATGAGATATCCGATCGCTCCCATTAGCCGTCGAGAGGCAGACGTGCCGAGGCCCGCTGTAGATGGGGTCTTACTCAAGAGATAGGCCTAGGAACTCAGGCATGCTTCTAAGTCTTGTATAGTGAGATCGTAGCTTGCTGCAATTCTTTCACATGTTGTGGTACACCTCATGTGGGTTCTGGGTATAATAAGATGAATGAGAGGTTAAACAAGTGTGCATAGTTATTCAATTATTCAATGTATGTTTCTGAATTATTAGTTATCTTTATGATCAATCAAGCATGTTGATATATTGATTCACTCTTGTAGATATCTAGAGCATCCTTCCATATTTATGATTGTCAATGATTAGACTCTTTAAAGCTTACTGTTGTTATAATTGATATCAGTTGCTCGACAATATGTCTGTAATTATATAAGTGATTTAAACTGTTTCTATGAAGTACTCATTCACTGAGCGAGTAGGCTCACCCCTCTACTCACAATTTTTAGGGATGACCACATGGACTTGAAGAATGTTAATGCTAGAGTAGATTTGCCACAAGAGTTAAGTATCAGAATCAGATGAGTTCAGTCGGTCCCTGTCACTCTAGGTTCTTGTATAGAGTTGAGAGGGAGTTCTAAATGATGTTGTCTATCTTTCTTTCCTTAATAAGAGAGAATGTGTATGATTGTCATGTCATATGTACATGGAAGTGTGAGAAACAAAATGAATGTATGGATGTGTATCATTAATGTTGAGATCATATTAGAGTAATCAAAGTTTAATTCTCTAGTAAAGTTTGTTTATATGATTGGATGTGAGAAAACAAAGAGTTTGAAACAAAAGAAAAAGTTGAGAGTGAACTTTGTATTGAGTATAATCCTCAAACTTATGCCCTAATCTCATGATGAGTGGTAATCGTGGGATGTGGGTGTAACAACTTGGTATTAGAGCTCAGGCTGAGTCGTTAGGGACCATTAAGATAGAAAGTCAGAGTTATTAGTGTGGCAGTTAAGAGTTGATGTGTCTTTAGCTCTGGGAGGTCTGAGTGTTTGGATATCCTGGCCCAATATCTGAATACTTAGGCTAACCAGTATAAAGCTTCTCTATCTATTCTTCTCTGGATGCCCTGGCCAGGTATGCAGAGGAAGGATGGGCTAGAGAGAAACCCTAGAAATCTTAGGGTCAGGAGAACAAAAAGTAACGAAGGAGCAAGAGATTAAACATAGAATGTGATATAACTCTTGCTTTATATTGCTTATTTGATTGGAGATCAATAGAAATGCTCTTATATGTATGAATTCATATTATCAGTTTGTTGAATATGTATGGTTCTTTTAGATTGTTGTGTATCATGAAGTTGATTTTGTTATTCTTTGTATCAAGTTGACTAGAAGTTATGTTTAAATGAGTTTGCCCTAAGTGGATATTCTTTCCACATGTTTGAGATTTATAGGAGTTGGATAATCTTAAGTAGCTCTTGGCTTCAGGACTATAGGTTCAGCCTGGTTCGGCTGGAAAGATGTGTTACTAGGACCTAATGACTCCTATTGAAAATATAATACGAGTAGACACTGGATAAATTAGACCCACATCATAGTGAGAATGTACATACACTAAGATGTTGAAACATATGGGAAAGATTAGAATAGCTAAGAATCAGTTGGAACTGATATCTGAGATCCAACTTTAATGCCTCATTTGAGAAACCCTAAATTGGGAATGAAGGAAGAGGGAAATAGATACAAGACATACATTAGTATGTAACATACACAATGAAGAAGAAAGGATGGATAAAGATAACTAAACTATATAACTAATTGTGCACTTTATCCTATTTGAAACCAAGGAAAGATAAGAGAAAACTATAGGGAAAGCCAAGATAGAAAGAATCAATTAGATTGAATGGATCATATAATTGAGTAAAATGTACTTATGTACTCTACAACGAAAAGAAAATAGGAGAAAAGAGTTAAGTATGTAGTAAGTACATAGAAGTTAAGTTCTGAAGAATGAAAATGAAGAGAACTAGATAAACATGTAGATCATAAGATTAGGACAAGAAACTTAGATGAAACAAAGAGAAATGTTGGAAACGATGAGCTTGATTAAGGAATGAGGGTTGCATGATATAATTGACAACATGGAATGTATACCTTTATTATGAAATGGAACTAGTTCTTAAAAGAAGAACAAAGGTGCGGCTAAATAAATGAACAACTCATGTAAAGGTAAACTATATTCAGAATATAAAGGCTTGATTGAAAATGAAACTATCGTTAACCCTTGCATGAGCCATTTGATTTGAAATAAAGTACATGTAATGTATTATGCATAAGATGAAGCTAGTAAGGAAAATATTGATTTAGAATTTCAACTAGATAAAAGTAAAAGGATGATCAGAAAGTTTATATGGCATGGAATATGGAATCATACACAAAAGTGAGAAACATGGTCATAAAAGACAAGTAAAAGTAAATAATGACATAGGGGAGAGTAGCAAACAGGTAGCCGATGATAGAAAATAAATAAGGGGCTGAAACATGAGGGAGTTATATAGATGATAAGAGAGAGAGATTGTGAGATGTGAGGAAATGCAAAATAGTCTAGTCTCCTTGATGATGAATAATGTGAGAATTGTGTTAAGTGAATACTTGAAGATAATAATTCTATGTCTCAAAATAAGATTCTCTTATGTATCCTCCATAGTGAGTGTAACATGGGATGAAGGGATAAGAAAATAAATCATAAACGATACACAACAGTCATGAGAGACACATCTATGGAATATACTAATGACACACAATATGATGATGAAACCCTAGCAAGGGTAAATTGAGAATGTAATCTATCTGAATGGCCAAGTAAGAGAAAGGAAATTCAATTGAGAAGATAAGGAGGACTTTAGTAAAACTTGTGAGATCCAAAAGTTTGAATTTCAAATTAAGGGAGTGAAGTCACATCACAATAACATCATGCTACTGATAAGTACGAAACCCTAGAATGTTTATAGTTGTAGTAGTTTAAGGGATGTCAATAGTGATTTTACCTTGAGCATGAACATCTCTATAAAATAAAATCATGAGATCATCAATATGAGAAAAAATAGCAGTTATAGTATTCATGGGTGTAAAGGTTGCAAATGTGAAAGATAGATAAATAATATGGAAATAAGTATGAATGAAGGATAAGAAGTGTGATTTGAACAAAAGGAGAAGTGCAACATGAGCAAAGTGTAATCTAAAATAAATTCTTGCAGTGATAGAAAGAATGATGAAATAATCTATTCTTGCCTTGAATGTTTCAATGTTAGGGGTGTTTATCCTAGATGATCAGAGTGAGAAGGATAAGTAAGAAGAAGTTGTAATGCCTAAGAAGAGAAATCATAGAAAACAAATAACTTTCAGCAATATGTGAATTTGTTTTAAAGAAGTTTAGTTTGTTGAAGGCATTGCAAGGGATGAAAATTTGTTTTACATATGACTTCAATAGTACATATGCAAGCAATATACTAAATTGGAATGAGTTTTATGGTTTCAATCATTCATATCAGTAGTCTGACTCAGTTTTATACAATTATTGTTACTTCTAGTTTTACAGCTCATGAGTGCTTTTTCTATTTGAGTAGCACAATAGTAAAATTCAAAACAACTTGATGAACTCTCTTTTGTGACTCATAGGTAATACAAAACAATAGTACATATTGATCCATATGAATTGAGATAGTTGGATCAGATTATCAATGTTGAGGTAACATCTCAAGATTATGAAAATATTGAAAATGGTGGTTTCTCTTTCTCTTTCCTATGATTGACCATGGCATAGAGAATTTTTTTGTTATCATTGAGAAGGATTGCTTAAAATCTGTTGTGATTAGAAGAGGAACAAATGACTCAATATTGAAAATAAAATTCCAGACCACAAAAATTTGAAAGCTTAAAAAGAGAGAGATACCCTTAGTAAAGGTTCTTTATAGGAATCATGGTGTAGAAGAAGCTACCTGGGAAGTGGATACATAGATGTTGAACAAGTATCCTTTACTCTTTTAGAAATTTTGAGATGAAACTTTTATTAGAGGGGGAGAATTGTTACAACTCATTCCTAGCTTTGCTGGTAATCCTAGAGATTTAAGATAATGTTAATGCTTGTCAAGTTTTTGTTATGAATATTTTATATTGTGTTTTATATTAACTTTGGTAACCTTAAATACTTGTTTGGGAAACTCATAATCATGACTTAAGCCTACTATAAATATTCAAGTTGGAGTAATATAACATTAACCCATACATGTATGTAAGAAGAGAGTTAATGAAATTGAAGGAAATAATTAATAAATAATTTTTCCTCTAATGGTATTATAAAAATAATATTTTTGGATTTTAGAGAATTCAATTATGAATCTAAAAAAAAAAGAATGAACCAAATCGGAGTTAAAATGAGAGAGTTATGCCCTTTTGAGTAAACATGTACAGAGTGCCGCGACTGCGACGCTATGTCATGTGCCGCGACCGCGTCGCAACTGTGTTGTGTGCCACGACCACGATGCTATGCCGCAACCACGATGCTGCATCATGTGCCACGACCAATGCTACCAAAGACATCCGATCATAAAACGATCATATCTCGAGCTATACTTATCCATTTTTAATGAAACGAAGTACGTTGGAACTGTAATTCAATCCTCTATCATCTCAGACTCCTTGCTTAACGAGAGGGTGACCTAGAAGGTAATTTATTGATTCGGCCCTATTTTAGGGCTTAATCCTGTGTCTTTCTGCTCTTCAATCACATCTATACCTATTAGATTGCATATCATTCCCCCTAATATGCTTATTTGTATAAAATGCACTTATGGACATTATTTGTATGTTTTTCAGGCATTTGGACCACACTTGATGAAAGAGAGAGAGAAGGGGCGATCCTAGGGTTCCTCTGCACCTGGAGAGGCCCAAAGTGAAGTATGATGCTCCCTCGACCTACCCCCAGTGGCCAAAGATCAATTGAAGCAAAGAAATCCAAGAAAATCCAAAGATCCAAGTTAAAGTACTGATTCAGGACCCAGCACAGCCGTGGTACAACAAAACGGCCGTGCTAGGTCACTTAGAAATCGACAGGTTCAACCTCCAGATCAAGCAGAAGGCAGCACGACTGTGGTGGAACAAAACGGTCATGCCAGTGACAGACACCACGACCGTGCACCACAAAACGGCCATGGCACAACAGAGCACCACGACCGTGCCAACCACCACGGTCGTGGCACACAACCTCCACCATGACCGTGTTGACCCACCATGGCCATGGCCGTTTTGACAAAAACCCTGTAACTCTGCCATTTTTAATTCCCACGACCGTGCCCATCCACCACAGTCATGGCCTACCCTGCCCACCACGGTCGTGCTACTCACAGAATCCACCCAATTTTCCAATGTTTTCCCCATTTTGCCCCTAACTTAACCCTACACCCCCTAGATCCCTATATAAGCCCTAGTGGCGGCTAAGGGTCGGGGGTTGGCTGCTTAGAGTCCCATTTTCGCCCCCTTGTCACCTCCACTCCATTTCACTTCACCTCCACCTCAAATCCACTCCATTTCACCATTTCCACCACATAACCCCCCATATCTAAGCCTTCCATCCACTTCCCACCACCATTCTACACCATTCCATCTAAGAAGAAGGAGGGGGACGACCTTACAACTACTGGAGAGGAGGAGTCCTTCATCTACACCGAGCTCCATGGCTACTTCTTCCTCTATCTTCTCTCTTTTTGTATTTTCCATTTCTATGAGTAGCTAGGCCCCTGTGGGTGGGCTGTTTGGGGGAAATTATGTTACTTTGATACCATGTTGGGGGAAAATGACATGTAAACGTTGTAATTCCAGTTGTTAATGATTATATTCTCTTTGCATCTCATTCTCCATTGATTGCTTGTTGATTTTTGTGTGAAATCACTTAGGAATTTAGGCAAATTGCTTATATGTGTGAATTTTGGAATTTTCCCCTAGGTCCAATTCTTGGATCCCTAGGTTGCCTCCCATCTTCCTACATCCTAATAAATCTCCATAAACCTAAGTGAGAGATCTAAGTATCTAGATTAGGTAATTCTAGTGCAATTAGCATGGAGCCTTCTCTAGGCTAGAATGTGGGGGAATTGGGGTCCAAAACCCTAATTTCACCCCCATTACTACCCTCGACCCCTAATTGCCTTAGGAATGCCTAATCTAGAAACCTAGACTTGATTAGACTCTAATTGAATCGAACCTAATCCCTAACCCAATTGAGCCTCGTAAGGGTAGTAGGGGGTGTTAGGGACTAGTTCCCCTATACACAACCTAGCATATCCATGGCCAGTTAGTAGCTTAGGTTAATCCATTAGACTCTAACTTGTTATTTGGTTTGGATGATCTAAATGAAATCATAATGTTCATATGTCACCCCCAACTTAAGTGATAAGTTCATACCCCTAAACAGCCCACACATCTCTTTACTGCTTAAAACCCTAGTTTTGTGCTCGCTTAGCTTAGTTAGTTCTTTTCTTACTTAGTTAGCTTCTTGCCTTGCTCTTGCCTTGTTTATGCTAGTTTAGTTCTTTAATTGTTCTTTTGCTTCTCTATTGCTCGCCTTAGTGTAAATTTCCTTTTCCTACCTAGCTTAATCTTTTCTTGCTTGTTTAGCCTTAATCTAACCTAGGGTTAACATAGATTTCATTCTCGCCTTTAATTGCTTGCTTGTTCATAGTAGTTTAACAATCAAATCACCTTTAAACCCTTAACCCTAGTCTCCGTAGTAGGAACCCAACAAAACTAACCTAGCTCTAGCGCCCCCTCTTTTCCCTGTGGATTGACCCTATACTTGCCACCTTCCTATACTACGACACGACCCTGTGCGCTTGTGGGTGTAGTTGTTTTAGTAGAAGTAGGTGTGTTAGTTAGGTTTATAAATTTCAAAAGTGAATCCACCGTGTGTTCTGACCTCGTGGGGTGCATCTAGTTGGGTCAAACCGGCCAGCGTGTTGCACCTCTAGCGGAATCGCACCAAGCTTTCTGGCACCATTACCGGGGATTAGAGGTGCTCGACCTAGCTAATTAGTTTTGCTTTGACTTTTCCTACTGCCCTCATCATTGCTATTCTTTATTCATCATTCTTTGCATTCTTTGTGTATATTTGTTTACTAACTTGATTTCTTTTGTTTGGTTGTGCTTTGTGCATGTGACAAGCCATTCGAGGAAGACAAGATGGAAGGCCAAGATGCACAAACCCATCCATTTTCTCCACTACCCTACCTCCAAGGCTATCCTAAGCCTTACACACCACCACCACCTCCATTGCCACAACCCTCCCACCAATTCACCTTCCAACCTCAATTCATTCTACCACCTCCATCACCACAACCATCCCACCAATTCACCTTCCAACCTCAATGCCCTCCTCCACCTAAAGTCCAAGGGCCATCAACATCGATGCCACCACCACAACTATCACATGCTCCCCCTACTTCCCATGAGCAAATGGATATGATTGAGACCCCTCTCTTTGGTTCCATGAAGACCCATTCCTTAAGAGAGAGAAAACCTATGGCATGAGATTTCTGAGGGTCTTAAGGCTTATTAAGATCTATGATGATGATCCCCAAGGAGAGAGAATTGCTGAAATAGACTTACGAAGCTCGCATGACCCTTGGGAGGAAGATCAATCAAGGAAAGCATTTGAGAGGAGTGCTTATGATGGGGGTGCAAACATTTTATTTTTGGACCATGGTTGATGGTGAAAGAACAACAAGCCTGGCTGAAGGCATGAAACTTAGCGCTTGTGGGAGGCAACCCACATAGGTTTGGGAAATTTTGAACCAACCTTCACTTTTTGATACAATTGCATTGTTTTTACATTTTCCAAGAACACACACACACACTTGTGTCTAATAGTTTTTGTCTAGTTTTAAGATGTGTAGGTGATAACATGGTGAAATGAAGGAAATTTGAGTACAATTGAGAGAAGGATTCAAAGAAAAATCACTTTGGGTCAAGTTTTTGAGTGTTTGATGTTCCTCATTTTGAGAGTAGCAGCTACAGGGACCACCACGGCCGTGGCACATCAATACGAACGTGGTCATTTGCATGAAAAACACACCAAGTCCCTGGATTCATAAGAAAAATTGAGAAAAGCTGCCAAAGGACCGCACCACGGCCATGCCAGGCAGCACGACTATGCAACTTGAAGCCACCGCGGCCGTGCTACGCACCACGACCGTGCTACGTAGCACGGCCGTGTTGCAGACCAATTGCAGCCACTAAAGGTAGATTAGTGTGGCAGCTACTACGCATATCCTCCACCACAGGGAGGAACACCGCCAGAGCCTCGAGAGAGCCATGATCGTCTACCCTATCATCCTAAACTCTAGGATCATGTTGAGGACATCATGATTCAAAAGTTTGGGGTGGTAGGGCATGTATACCCTAGTTTCACTTTACATTTCACCTACCACATCCACTCTTGTTTTCTTGTTTTTTCTATCTATCTTAGTCATCTTTACTGCTCTACATCTCTACATGCCATGTAGTTTGCTTTCTTGTCATTTTTGCATAATTTTCAAAAAATTTGCTCTTTTTGCCATGCATTGCATATCATGTAGATTTTTGGTAATTTCTACATGTTTTAGCTAGGATTTGCTTGTTTGATATTTTAAGTTCAATAATATAGGCTTAGATGTGATTGAAGGCAAATTGGAACCATTTTGGCCAATTTTGCCCAAATTTGGAATTTCTTGTCTAAAAATTGTGTTTTGACCCAATCTCTACTGTTTTGAATTAAAATGTTGACCTTTGACAAATGCAAGTGAATCACCATTGTTTGTTACTAAGTGGTATCAATGTTTGACTTTTTACATGTGCATCACCTCTCTTAGGATTGTGATTGAATTGGTTGAATTGTGAAACTGAGCAAGCTTTGAATGCTTAGTGTTTGTGGAATTACTTGTTTGATATATCAATTTCATTTTGTTCATTCATGTGGTGTGATATCTTGGATGAAGTGTTGGATTAATTCTCATGCAGGATGTCTTATGTGGAAAATCATACTAATGACCCCTCTTTGAACCGACTATTCTTCCACCATCTTCATACCCCTCCGCCTCATAAAAAGATGCCCTAGTGCACATAATCAGCCTTGGCCACCTCCAAAAGTTTGGGGTGGCCATATATTTATCTCCCCGCTTCACTCTATCCACCATATGCCCTATCTACACCAAGGGCAAGTAAAAGAAAAGAAAAGAAAAAGAAAAGCAAAATAAAATAAAAGGATGCTCCTGTTTAAGAGCATTCAAATAAAGAAAAGACGAGTGTGTAAAAACACCCCAAAAATCTTCCCGCAACCATTTCTTCCACTTTCATACCCATTGAGCTAGGAAACATCAAACTTAGCTCATTTTACCCTTTTCCGCAGCCACATGGGTCATTTGGTGTGATTTGAGATATAAGATTGAATGCATGAATGTGAAACAACACTCCTAGTCATTCTTGATTAACGCCACCATGAAACGATTTACTCGGAACTTAATGGAAGAAATATGGATAACTTGTGTATTCTATGTGCTATATTTGAAGTTCATATGCTTTGTGCTCTTTTCATGATTGGATTGTGAAAGAAGGAGAGGAGAGAGGTGAAATGCATGTACTTAGTCATCTTTGATCCCATTCAGCAACAATTGTCTTTTATATTGCATTTGTCATTTCTTTTTGTGAAAGTTTGTAGAGAGATTGAGTTGGAGAATACTTGAGGACAAGTATGTTTCAAGTTTGGGGTGGTGATTCAGCCCTATTTTAGGGCTTAATCCTGTGTCTTTTTTCTCTTCAATCACATCTATACCTGTTAGATTGCATGACATTCCCCCTAATATGCTTATTTGTATAAAATGCACTTATGGACATTATTTGCATGTTTTTCAGGCATTTGGACCATGCTTGATGGAAGAGAGAGAGAAGGGGCGATCCTAGGGTTCCTCTACACTTGGAGAGGCCCAAAGTGAAGTCCGATGCTCCCTCGACCTACCCCTAGTGGCCAAAGATCAATTGAAGCAAAGAAATCCAAGAAAAGCCAAAGATCCAAGTTAAAGTGCTGATCCAGGACCCAACACGGTTCAACCTCCAGATCAATCAGAAGGTAGCACGGCCGTGCTAGGTCACTTAGAAATCAACAGGTTCAACCTCCAGATCAATCAGAAGGTAGCACGGCCGTGGTGGAACAAAACGGTCATGCCAGTGACAGACACCACAACCGTGCACCACAAAACGGCCGTGGCACAGCAGAGCACCACGACCGTGCCAGCCACCACGGCCGTGGCACACCACCTCCACCACGACCATGGCCGTTTTGACAAAAACCCTGTAACTCTACCATTTTTTATTTCCCACGACCATGCCCATCCACCACGGCCATGGCCTACCCTGCCCACCATGGCCGTGGTACCCCACCACGGCCGTGCTACTCACAGAATCCACCCAGTTTTCCACTATTTTCCCCATTTTGCCCCTAACTTAACCCTAGACCCCCTAGATCCCTATATAAGCCCTGGTGGCGGTTGAGGGTCGGGGGTTGGCTGCTTAGAGTCCCATTTTCGCCCCCTTGTCACCTCCACTCCATTCCACTTCACCTCCACCTCAAATCCACTCCATTTCACCATTTCCACCACATAACCCCCCGTATCTAAGCCTTCCATCCACTTCCCACCACCATTATACACCATTCCATCCAAGAAGAAGGAGGAGGATGACCTTACAACTGTTGGAGAGGAGGAGTCCTTCATCTACACTGACCTCCATGGCTACTTCTTCCTCTATCTTCTCTCTTTTTGTATTTTCCATTTCTATGAGTAGCTAGGCCCTTGTGGGTGGGCTGTTTGGGGAAAATTATGTTACTTTGATACCATGTTGGGGGAAATGACATGTAAACATTGTAATTCAATTTGTTAATGATTATATTCTCTTTGCATCTCATTCTCCATGGATTGCTTGTTGATTTGTGTGTGAAATCACTTAGGAATTTAGGCAAATTGCTTATATGTGTGAATTTTGGGATTTGCCCCTAGGTCCAATTCTTGGATCCCTAGGTTGCCTCCCATCTTCCTACATCCTAATCAATCTCCCTAAACCTAAGTGAGAGATCTAAGTAGCTAGATTAGGTAATTCTAGTGCAATTAGCATGGAGCCTTCTCAAGGCTAGAATGTGGGGGAATTGGGGTCCAAAACCCTAATTTCACCCCCATTACTACCCTCGGTCCCTAATTGCCCTAGGAATGCCTAATCTAGAAACCTAGACTTGATTAGACTCTAATTGAATCGAACCTAATCCCTAACCCAATTGAGCCTCGTAAGGGTAGTAGGGGGTGTTAGGGACTAGTTCCCCTATACACAACCTAGCATATCCATGGCCAGTTAGTAGCTTAGGTTAATCCATTAGACTCTAACTTGTTGTTTGGTTTGGATGATCTAAATGAAATCATAATGTTCATATGTCACCCCCCCAACTTAAGTGATAAGTTCATACCCCTAAACAGCCCACACATATCTTTACTGCTTAAAACCCTAGTTTTGTGCTCGCTTAGCTTAGTTAGTTCTTTTCTTGCTTAGTTAGCTTCTTGCCTTGCTCTTGCCTTGTTTATGCTAGTTTAGTTCTTTAATTGTTCTTTTGCTTCTCTATTGCTTGCCTTAGTGTAAATTGCCTTTTCCTACCTAGCTTAATCTTTTCTTGCTTGTTTAGCCTTAATCTAACCTAGGGTTAACATAGATTTCATTCTCGCCTTTAATTGCTTGCTTGTTCATAGTAGTTTAACAATCAAATCACCTTTAAACCCTTAACCGTAGTCTCTGCAGTAGGAACCCAGCAAAACTAACCTAGCTCTAGCGCCCCCTCTTTTCCCTGTGGATCGACCCTATACTTGCCACCTTCCTATACTACGACACGACCCTGTGCGCTTGCGGGTGTAGTTGTTTTAGTAGAAGTAGGTGTGTTAGTTAGGTTTATAAATTTCGAAAGTGAATCCACCGTGTGTTCTGACCTCGTGGGGCACATCTAGTCAGGTCAAACCGACTAATGTGTTGCACCTCTAGCGGAATCGCACCATTTATCTGGTGATTTTTGGGAAAGAATGACAACGGAAATCCAAAGGGGTTGCTATAGATTCGACTTGGTAAGTAGGTTTAACCATTGATTCTTCCTTCTCTTCATTTCCCTTTGCTCGAGATCCCTAATCTAATGAATTTGTGGTTTGGCTTAACCTCCTATTTTCATCTTCTACATACAACAAACCTTCTTTCGGGATGAAAGGAAGAAGAAACCACTGATTTGCTAGGGTCTTGATATGGATTCGAGATTTTTAGAGATGGGCTACATTTTGAGGTGTTTTCACACCTTAGGATGAGTGGGTACTTCCTATAAATAGTAGATTGCATGAAAATGAATTAAATCATCAATAATCTTCAATTGGTTAGTATGCGAGAATAAACTCTAAGTTGCTAGTTTGATCTAGCTTTTGTAAGATGATATGAAATGGATTATTTCTCTATTGTGATGAATTTCAGATGATGAAATCACATTAGAAATGGTTACAATCCATCTAAGTGAGAATTCTTAAAGTAATCGTAGAGGTTACATGAATGTACTAAAATTTAATGTTTTCGGCTATGATTGAAATTGCTATATAATTAAATAGAAAATTTTGTCTATATGAATCTCATTGATTATTAATGAATTGTTTATTTGAATGGGTGATACATAAATGTTAGATACTATCTTGGATTTCGTGTGATGTGAATAGTGTTTGCTTGATATCTCAGTAAAGAGGGTGAAACCCTAGATGGGTGGAAAGTTGGAAATTTGTGAATTGATATTGTGAAATCCATTTAAAGTGCTTTTCTTGACTGTAGAATCCTCACAAGATGAGGCTTGTGCTGTGAGTTGAAAATGGTTTCCTGACTGGAGGTAGTCCAGATCGAGGTAAGCCAGAGCGCACTAGTAGGGTGCGGGGGTCTTGACTAGTAGGGCAGACTCCTTACAGTTGTGTGGTACCCAACACCAACCAAGAATGTCAGTGGTACCTATGTTACATGTTGAGTGATCAATGGTCAGTAGGTCCACTGATGCATAATAAGCCCGAGGGCTTTAACTCACTACCTGAGTACCCAGGTTGAGAGGTGGAGTTTGAGATATCTGATCGCTCCCATTAGCCACCGAGAGGCAGACGTGCCGAGGCCCTCTGTAGATGGGGTCTTACTCAAGAGATAGGATTAGGAACCCAGTCTTGCTTCTAAGCCTTGTACAGTGAGATTGTAGCTTGCTGTGATTCTTTCACATGTTGTGGTACACCTCATGTGGGTTCAGGGTATAATAAGATGAATGAGAGGTTAAAAAAGTGTGCGCAGTTATTCAATTATTCATTGCATGTTTCTAAATTATTACTTCTCTTTATGATCAATCAAGCATGTTGATATATTGATCCACTCTTGTAGATATCTAGAGTATCCTGCCATATTTATGATTGTTAATGATTGACTCTTTAAAGCTTATTGTTGTTATAATTGATATCAATTGCTCGACAATATATCTATAATTATATAAGTGCTTTAAACTGTTTCTATGAAGTACTCATTTACTGAGCGAGTAGGCTCACCCCTCTACTCACAATTTTTAGGGATGACCACATGGACTTAAAGAATGTTAATGCTAGAGTAGTTCTGCCACAAGAGCTAAGTATCAGAATCAAGTGAGTTCAGTTGGTCCCTATCACTCTAGGTCCTTGTATAGAGTTGAGAGGGAGTTCTAAATGATGTTGTGTATCTTTGTTTCCTTAATAAGAGAGAATGTATATGATTATCATGTGTAGAAAACAGGTAGCCTACGGTAGAAAATAAAGAAAGGGCTGAAACATGAGGGAGTTATATAGATGATAAAAGAGAGAGATTATGAGATGTGAGGAAATGCGAAATAGTCTAGTCTCCTTGATGATGATTAATGTGAGAATTGTGTTAAGTGAATACTTGAAGATTATAATTCTCTGTCTCAAAATTAGCTTCTCTTCTGTATCCTTCTTAGTAAGTGTAACATGGGATGAAAGGATAAGAAAATAAATCATAAACGATACACAAAAGTCACGGGAGACACATCTATGGAATATACTAATGACACACAATATGATGATGAAACCCTAGAAGGGTAAATTGAGAATGTAATCTATCTGAATGGCCAAGTATGAGAAAGGAAATTCAATCGATAAGATAAGGAAGACTTTAGTAAAACTTGTGAGATCCAAAAGTTTGAACTTCAAATTAAGGGAGCAAAGTCACATCACAATAATGTCATGCTACTGATAAGTACCAAACCCTAGAATGTTTAGAGTTGTAGTATCTCAAGGGATGTCAATAGTGATTTGACCTTGAGCATGAACATCTCTATAAAATAAAATCCTGAGATCATCAATATGAGAAGAAAATAGTAGTTATAGTATTCATGGGTGTAAAGGTTGCAAATGTGAAAGATAAATAAATAATATGGAAATGAGTACGAATGAAGGATAAGAAATAAATTTGAAATATAAGAAGTGTGATTTGAACAAAAGGAGAAGTGCAACATGAGCAAAGTGTAATCTAAAATATATTCTTGCAGTGATAGAAAGAATGACGAATAATCTATTCCTACCTTGAATGTTTCAATGTTAGGGGAAGATGATCAGAGTGAGAAGGATAAGTAAGAAGAAGTTGTAATGCCTAAGAAGAGAAATCAGAGAAAACAAATGGCTTTCAGCAATATGTGAATTTGTTTCAAAGAAGTATAGTTTGTTGAAGGCATTGCAAGGGATGAAAATTTGTTTTACATATGACTTTAATGACACATGTGCGAGCAATATACTAAATTGGAATGAGTTTTATGGTTTTAATCATTCATATCAGTAGTCTGACTCATTTTTATACAATTATTGTTACTTCTAGTTTTGCATCTCATGAGTGCTTTTTCTATTTGAGTAGCACAATAGTAAAATTCAAAACAACTTGATGAACTCTCTTTTGTGACTTAGAGGTAATACAAAACAATAATACATATTGAGCTGTATGAATTGAGATAGTTGGATCAGATTATCAATGTTGAGGTAACACCTCAAGAGTATGAAAATAATAAAAATGGTTGTTTCTCTTTCTTTTTCCTATGATTGATTGTTTCATAGAGAATTATTTTGTTATCATTGAGAAGGATTGCTTAAAATCTATTGTGATTATAAGAGGAACAAATGACTCAATGTTGAAAATAAAATTCTAGACAATAAAAATTTGAAAGATTAAAAAGAGAGATACCCTTAGTAAAGGTTCTTTGGAGGAATCATGGTGTAGAAGAAGCAACCTGGAAAGTGGATATGAAGATGTTTAACAAGTATCCTTTACTCTTTTAGAAATTTTGAGATAAAATTTTTATTAGAGGGGGAGAATTGTTACAACCGGTTCCTAGCTTTGCTAGTAATCCTAGAGATTTAAGATAATCTTAATGCTTGCCATGTTTTTGTTAGTAATATTTTATCTTGTGCTTTATATTAACTTTAGTAACCTTAAATAATTGTTTGGACAACTCATAATCATGACTTAAGCCTACTATAAATATCCGAGTTGGAGTAATATAGCATTAACCCATACATGTATGCAAGAAGAGAGTTAATGACATTGAATGAAATAATTAATAAGTAATTTATCCTCTGAGTATATTATAAAAATAAAATTGTAAATTGTATTGAATTCAATTATGAATCCAATAAAAAAAGAATGAACCAAATCAGAGTTAAAGCGAGAGAGTTATGCCCTTTTAGTAAACATGTACAGAGTGTCACGATCACGATGTTGTGTCGTGTGCCGCCATCATGATGTAGTTGTGTCGTGTGCCACATATGTGACGTTGTATCATGTGCCGTGACCATGATGCTATGCTGCAACCTCAATGTTGCGTCGTGTGCTGCGACCGCGACCGATGCCACCGAGGACAGCCAATCGTAAAATGATCATATCTCAGGCTATACTTATCCATTTTCAACGAAACGAAGTGTGTTGGAACCACAATTTGATCCTCTATCATCTCAAACTCCTTTCTCAACAAGAGGGAAACTTAAACGGTAATTTATGGGGTGATTTTTGGGGAATAATGTGAAGAACGGTGGAAATCCAAAGGGGTTGCTATAGATTCAACTTGGTAAGTAGGTTTAACCATTGATTCTTCCTTCTATTCATTTCACTTTGCTCGAGATACCCAATCTAGAAAATTTGAGGTTTGAATTAACCTCTGATTTTCATCTTCTACATACAAAAGACCTTCTTTAGGGCTGAAAGGAAGAATAAACTACTGATTCGCTAGGGTCTTGCTATGGATTTGAGACTTTTAGAGATGGGCTACATTTTAAAGGTGTTTTCACACCTTAGGGTGAGTGGGTACTTCCTTTAAATAGTAGATTGCATGAAAATGAATTAAATCACCAATAATCTTCAATTGGTTAGTATTTGAGAACAAACCCTAAGTTGCTAGTTTGATATAGCTTTTGCAAGATGATATGAAATGGATTATTTCTCTGTTGTGATGAATTTCAGATGATGAAATCACATTAGAAATGGTTACAATCCATCTAAATGAGAATTCTTAAAGTAATCATAGAGGTTAGTACCAAAATTTAAGGTTTTCGACTATGATTGAAATTGCTATATAATTAAATAGAGAAATTTTTCTATATGAATCTCATTGATTATTAATGAATTGTTTATCTGAATGGGTGGTACATAATGTTAGATACTATGTTGGATCTTGTCTGATATGAATAGTGTTTGCTTGATATCTTAGTATAGAGGGTGAAACCCTAGATGAGTGGAAAGTTGGAAATTTGTGAATAGATATTGTGAAATCCATTTGAAGTGCTTTTCTTGACATCATAGACTTTATTTATTTGTTGTTGTTCTTGATGCATGATATCTCAGTGAATGGTGAGGAAACCCTAATTTAGCTCAATTGCAGGATTTCACATATATGTTTATCGTATATGAATTGTTGAAAGCAGTCTTTCTTCAATGAATGTTTATGACACATTAAGTCCTTATGCATGTCATGTGATAAGTGAATGAGGTAAATGAAACCCTAATATAGGATGTTCAGTGAAACAAGTATTGTGATATCAATGTTTCTCAGTTTGAGATGTGGTGATGCTTACCAGTTCAGTTTTGGTCAATGTTATCATATGGTTTATGAAATGAACGATTTATAAAGCTGAACAAAGATATGTTGATGTGATGATTGAATTGTGAATTTAAAGAGTAAATTAGACATGTAGATGCCCTGAACACTGTAGAATCCTCACAGGATGAGGCATTCACTGTGAGGAGGAAATAGTTTCCCAACTGGAGGTAGTCCAGATTGAGGTAAGCTGGAGTGCACCCGTAGGGTGTGGGGATCTTAACTAGTAGGGCAAACTCCTTACAGTTGTGTGGTACCCAACACCAACTGGGAATGCCAGTGGTACCTATGTTACATGTTGAGTGATCAGTGGTCAGTAGGTCCACTGATGCACAATAAGCCTGAGGGCTTTGACTCACCACATGAGTACCCAGGTTGAGAAGTGGAGTCTGAGATATCCAACCGCTCTCATTAGCTATCGAGAGGCAGACGTGCCGAGGCCCGTTGCAGATAGGGTCTTACTCAAGAGATAGGCTTAGGAACCCAGAAATGCTTCTAAGCCTTGTATAGTGAGATCGTAGCTTGCTGTGATAGTTGCGGTACACCTCATGTGGGTTCAGGTCATAATAAGATGAATGAGATGTTAAACAAGTGTGTGCAATTATTCAATTATTCATTGTATGTTTCTAAATTATTAGTTCTATTTATGATCGATCAAGCATGTTCATATATTGATTTACTCTTGTACATATCTAGAGTATCCGTCCATATTTATGATTATCAATGATTAGACTCTTTAAAGCTTACTGTTATTATAATTGATATTGGTTGCTCGACAATTTATCTGTATTTATATAAGTGCTTTAAACTATTTCAATGAAGTACTCATTCACTGAGCGAGTAAGCTCACCCCTCTACTCACAATTTTTAGGGATGACCACATGGACTTGAAGAATGTTAATGCCATAGTAGATCTGCCACAAGAGCTAAGTATTAGAATCAGATGAGTTCAGTCAGTCCCTGTCACTCTACGTCCTTGTATAGAGTTGAGAGGGAGTTCTAAATGATGTTGTCTATCTTTCTTTCCTTAATAAGAGAGAATGTGTATGATTATCATGTCGTATGTACATGGAAGTGTTAGAAATAGAATGAATGTATGGATGTGTATCATTAGTGTCGAGATCATATTAGAGTAATCAAAGTTTAATTCTCTTGTAAAGTTCATTTATATGTTTGGATGTGAGAAAAAAAAGAGTTTGAAACAAAAGAAAATGATGGGAGTGAACTTTGTATTAAGTATAATCCTCAAGCTTATACCCTAATATCATGATTAGTGGTAATCATGGGATGTGGGTGTAACACACACTGTGAATGAAAACTTCTCTACAAGTAATATTTATGAAATTTAGAGAGAACCAATCAACATTTTGACTCAGGGAAGATTAAAGGACATTTGGAATGTTAAGATTGCAAGCAAAGTGAAACCTTTTCTTGGCTATCTTTCATGGAGATTTGCTTACAAATGAATATAGGAAGGTAAGACACCTATCTAATGATAATTTGTGTGACATATGTAAACTTGAGGAGGAAGCCCTCATCCATACATTAAGGGAATGTAGCTTTGTAAAAATGCGTAAGATGAATTTAGTTCATGTTGATAAGCTAGGATAATTCTTTGAACCTACAAATGTTTGTGCTTGGTTCATGAAGGCATACCCATGCTATGATGATGAGTTAATGACCTTTTGGATTACTTGCCACTACATACGAAAAGGTCAAAATCTCCATATTTTTAGAGACAATCTGCTAAGATGTAAACACCAGGATGCATACATTAGAAATGCTAGCTGGATGAATAAGGAGACATGGAAGGTGGAGGATGTTGGTACACATGTGAACAAATCTAAGTCTTAGAACATGCTCATGATGTATTCCAGTATTTTATTAGTAAACCATGCACGTAGAAATTTGTCATCTCGATTACCATCATTCTTCACCATAGTGGAAACCCTCATATCTTCAATTTCTTATACAATGAACTTTTGAGGTAGTAAGGTTGGTTTCAACTTAGATCTTACCCATTTATATTTTTGAAGGTTTGTTTTTGTCCCACGAACTACAACCCTCTTCCATTATCATCTTCATTTACTTTTGAATACCTCACAATAGACTTGAACACATGATTCTATATCCTCTTATGTTATTTTATTTACTTTCCATGAGTTCTATCCACCCAATCCTTCCTCATGTGAAGAATTCCCATGTAAATTTCATAATGAGTGCTTCATTATATTCCTTGGCTGAATATATGCCTAATCATTCTTTATTCATAGGTGCCACTACTCTTTTCTAGGCTACTAAGATAGTCTTTGACTTTTCACTTCCCCACTCCATGTAAATTTTCTTATCAGTTGGCCGACCTTGTCACAGGTGGATCCCGATAGAATTGTAGACTACATGTTATAAGTTGTAGAGGAGTTAAGAATTGACTTAGAAAGAGTGATTCTTCCAAAAAGAGAAAGAGTGTGATGCATCCATGCATCTAGCTTCATGTGAAAATTACTTATGGGACCTAAATATAGCTCGTTGGTATATCTTCCATGCACTATTGTATGTCAAGATGTTTAGCAAAATTTTAAATTTTCCAAATCACTATTCTTTGACATATATGTCTTCTAAATTATATTTGGTGTTCCCAAGATACTTAATTTTTCTTTTGGTAGTTGTTGCTATAAAGCTTCTTTGAACCTCTTTAGACACTCCATCATCACCCTTCTTAGTGTAGTTGTGGATTCACCAAATAGTAATATTATCATCAGCAAAACATATATGAGTGAAGGCTAGCTTCTGTCTAGTGAAAGTTGCAAGTTTCCATTTTCCTTCCTACACCTCCCTTGATATTTCTTGGTTGAGTCTATCTAGACACAACACAAAAATACAAGGCAATCATAGATCTCCTTGTTTGACCCCTATTGAAGGCTTAAAAGCTTCTAATGGTTCTCCTTCCCAAAGAATGTTTGTTTTTCTCGTGGTTATTACCTGCATTAAAATAGAGATGAGGTTAGAAGAAATTGATGTTCTCTATAGTTTATCATTAATAAACTCCAAACAATGTGATCACATGCTTTTCCAAGTCCAATTTTATGGTTAGAGTATGCTTAATTGTCTTGGTGATCTCCATGGAGTGAATACTCTCTTGCATGAGAATAACATTGTTTGTTGTCTTCCTGCCTAGTATAAAACTCATTTGCATCAAAATAATTTGAAAACTCGTATATGATTTCAGTCGTAAAACTCTAATCTTAGACAAGAGTTTAACACATACATTATTTATGGAAATACATCTCAACAAATTTTAAGTTTTAGGTTGATTTATCTTCACGATTAGAAAATTAGTGTAATTTGTAACTCCCTCCTATAACGGTCTCCGATGAAAGGTTTCTAAACAAAATCTATAATGGATTGTCTTATGGACACCCATTTAGTTTGTAAGAAATAGGCATGAAGGCCATCTAGGGTAGGTGCTTTCAATGGTGCCATTGATTTAATACATGCATAAGTTTCATTAGCCTCTAAAGTTTTTGCAATTGATGCTTGTTTTGGAGGTCCCAAGCCAAGGAACCATACCAAATACAAATTATTTTCATGTTTCCTCAAACCAGGTTTGTTATCAATAAAGAATTCTTTGAAATAGTCTCTAACATGTGATTTCAATCCAAAAAATCTTCTATCCAATTTCCTCAATCACCTTTCAGTCTAGCCACCTTGTTTTGATTATAGCGTGTGTTAATAAACATGTCAAAAACTTTATATTTCCATCTCCCAATATTAACCAATCATAATGTGATTTTTCCCCATTCCTCATCTTCATGCCATAATTTCACTTTTAGTTCATTTTGTAAATCAATCACCAACCTTCCTAGCTACGAGATGTATTCATCATCAAGGCATTATTGAGCCATTAAAAGCTTCACTTGTATTGAGTTTTTCTTCTTGATAGTTTTGCTTCTTTCATAAGCATCCCACGTTGTAGCAGTAGTGAGATTGTTTTTCAAATTCTGAGAAGTTTGATCGATCTTTCCATGATTTAGCTATCACATTCTTGAATTCCTCCTTTTCATTCCATACTTCCTAGGTGAGTGATCTTTTTTTGTCTTCTACCTTGTCCTTCCCCTAACCATATAAGAATCAAAGTGATTCTATGTGGATGTGTAAATTATGACACTCAACAAATTGTGCAGAGGTGTGAATTCCTACAAATAAAATAATTGAAGCATATGTGTATCATGTCATGATAAAAGTAGATGCGAATATGTTCCTTCTCACCACATATTTAAAAGCATACATGTATATGTTCCTGCTCACCCCATATTCATGGTAGATGTGTTATTTCCTCGCAAAATGTTTTCTATTGTTCTAGTATTATCACATGTAAATCACATGGATGCCTTACTCATTTTTTTATCCATCTAATTGTTGAGTTTCATTATATACTATTGATGATGGCTCATCATTTGATTAGTCACTGTGTTGTGATATATATATTCTTTTGTATCATCCACTTGGATGCTTTGATATGTCTCTGTCAATTTGGTAAGGCTTGATAAGTATATTTTTGAATCTATATTTATATGCACATACTGAATTTTATGCTAAAAACTTGACAAGCCTTAAATGTGGATCCAAGAATGGAGTCATGTTTAGGTTATCGAACTTTAGAAATTTATAATACCCAAATGTTTAAGACATCCTGCAATTAGCATAGGGTCAAAATAGTTTGGGGTCGAACACAGGGATAGGAAGAACGATGCTTCAGAACTCAAGTTTTACTTGTCTAAGCACGTCGAAAAAGGTCGAAGGATAAGATTTTGATATGATGAGAAAGAATTATAAAGAATCAAACAAAAAGCCTATCTCCAAGGGGAGTTACCAGAAGAAGAAGGTTTTAGGGTTTAGCAGTTTTTATAGAGGTTTTGTATATTAGAAACTGATGAGATAAAACTATCATCAGAGTAAAGCACAAAGGAGGAAAAGTTAACCATAACAAGCGGCAGCAGGATACATCCTGCACCCTCTTCTCTCAAAGAGGATGCCTCTAACTATGCACCAATTCTCTTTCTCAAGAGTACTGAATATAGACTAGAGTGGAAAGATATGACGGGGCAACCCTAATCCTGGGTACTCTCGTACATCTGAATTAGACCAGGCTCTAGAGTTTACAACATCCCTCTCTCAAGGGAGTTAAAATGAGAAACATGATTCGATAGCTAGTCAAAAGCGTGATCCAAATAGAAGAGACTAGAGCTTAGATACTATAAAGAGATCCTCCAACAAAAAGGAACCATACATAGAACAATATTAGATAAACTCCATAGATTCCATAAGCATAAAGAGATAAAAAGGTTTTGTTACAATGCAATGGCAAATGAAAGTAAATTTCTGAAATAGGGAAGATAGGTACCGGCCTCCTTGATGTAGGAGGTCGATATACATAGCAGCAGACCCCTAAGGTAAAGCTAACTCAGTACCGGGTAGGAGCCCTATCAGGATACGACTGTGTTGGGTTCTTGACCGTGTTGGGTCGTGAACCATGACAAGTAAAGGGTGTATCGGGATAGGACTCCCTACCCGATATGGCCGTGACAGGCGGCAAGCCCTGTCGGGCTGCAACCGTAATAGGTAGGCCATATCATGATAGGTATCATGTTGTGTTAGGACATGTGTCGGGTTAGCTTTGTCTTAGGTTCTTGGTTCCCCGTGTTGGGCATGGTTGGGTAGACCGTCTCGGGTTGAAACCCATCTAGCGGCCTGACACATTTGTAGTGGCCTCGAAGGTCGTATCGCTCTACTATTGCTACCGGGTCAAGTTATAAGTGAACTCCTCCCACCCCTCTTGGGTTAGGGGTGTTCTCACCTAGTATCTCCCGACAGACCTTGGGATTTGATGCACTAGCTCCTATGCTCTCAAAGTTAGCTCCCTAGGGTTGCGATCTGTCCCATCAGAGTCCTATAGATGTTATTTATAGACAGCGGCTGGTGGGAGTTGCAGCCCTTGTTGGGTCACGTGTCCTTTGTCTGCTCCATTAATGTGGCTTTGGGAGAGGGTCGACACGTCTATCGCTCGACACAGCTAGAAGAGGCTGTCGCATGACGGGTTGTGAGTAAATCACATCGGATCGTGTCAGGTAAAGACTCTGGTGGGCTACTGCACCGAGGGGTGGCCGTATCGCGTGATAGACTCTGTCGACCGACAGATCATGGAGGGTAAGGCTCCTTGTTGGGTAAATAGCATTCAGACCATCAGGTCACCCGCACGATGCCCTGTGTTGGGTTGCTACCATATTGGGCAGCGACCGTGATAGGTAAAGGGGGTGTCACTTCACCGATTGATGGGCTGGGATGGGTAATTTGTCATGGATGGGCCGGGATGGGTAACTTGTCATGGATGGGCCAGGACGGGCCCATTAGCATTCTTTTGGTGGGAAAATAAGAGAAACTCTACAAAAGATAGGAAATGTTATCAGGAGCATAGTGGGAATTATTTCTATTCAATAAATGGGATAAAATAGAGAGGAGGTAAGGTTTGGAGGCATTTTTGATAGTAAAATATAAGCTCTAAAAGCCACAAAATGGGTGTTATCAACTCCCCCAAACTTAGCATTTTGATTGTCCTCAATCAATTTGTATTTATTTTAAAACTTTGTTTGCGATACTTCTTCAAAACCAGACGTAGTCTTCAGACAAGGGGTTAAAAGAAAATTTTGAGATGTCATGAGGAAAATTATGTCTGATACGAGCAACAAACTTTATTTTTCCTACCTTATTTAAGTAAAAAATTTCTCTTTAGCTTCGGTGAGACTTTTGGTACATGATTTCGAAGTTAGCTTTCACACCAAACAACTTGGGAGTAGAAGGTAGGGTTTTTGGGAAGGCTTAAGGCTTTTTGCATTTTTCTTGCTTCCCATTGGTTCATCTAGGTAAGGGTCCATTAACGGGAAAGTGGTCCCTGCAGTCCAAGCCAGTTGGCTTTAGAGAAGTGATTTCACATCCTACGTACCACTGCCCCAGCAGATCTACCATGCCTAAAGATGGTTACTTTTGGAAAGACAAGTGTTTTTTCATTTTTTTGGGCACAACTCTCATGCTTTTATTCACTCTAATAAGGCTTTCCTCTCTTTTTGGGATTTTGATAGGTAGGGAAAAGAAAAAGAGTTTACTGTTTGGGTAGCTTTTTCCTTCACATGCACATCTCTTAGTTGTTGCGAGATTATTTTTCAAAGTTGGCATAGAAAAGTTGTAGCCTTTGTCGTTTGAGACTGCATTTTCAAAAGAATAAAATAGAAATATGCACCGCCTTAGATACAGAGAGAAAATACTGGAAGAAGTTGTACCAAAATTTTATTATAAAGTGTTTTGTACAGTTTTTAAGAGACAAGCAGTTGTGTATGTATTGTTTTCTATCAATCATATATATACATGTATACATAGAGTATGGTAAGAAAAGCAAAAGAGAAAAAGGGGAAAGATTTTGAGTACCTCCCTCACTGATGCTATGGAGTACCCCCCCAAACTTACCCCACACTCTGTCCCAGAGTTGTGAGATATATAGGAAGGGATATGCATAGATCAGTGAGGGTTCAACGAATGCGGGCTCCCTAGGTAGATAAGAGATCCATCACATACTCTCCGCATTGGCTGTGGTATCCTAAATTGTAGAGCTTATCTGGCGTCTATTTGAGGGCTACCACATAGTAGATCCAGTACAGCACGTAGACACCACAGTCATTTGATAACGAAACTTGTTGTGGACTGCGGTGGCAGAATTTGAGTTCGTGCCAGTTGGATGCTGGGTTTTCAAGATACGATTGGATCAAAGACACCACCTCGACATAATATTTCCTTGCTAAACACTCGATGGATGTTATCGGCATGGATGTACACTCCGTCAGATAGTCAGTGTTGACGTCAAAGCTATTGTAAAAGAAACCAGTGTGTGGACGAGTGTACACCATCAGGAGCGTCCAGTGATTGTCGTGCATCATTGGTAGGAAGATGATGCATGGCTGACACTTCTTCATTTGGAGATGAAACAGATGGCATGCTCCTATTTCATCATCCAGGCACATGTCGTTGAACAGCATCGGGTGGGCGATGTAGGCATGTTCAAACTTCTTCTGTAAGATGGGGATGTAAGCTGACGCCACCGTCATTGCTAGACATCCTCCTGCCTTGACTAAGTCCCATAGGCCGTCGAGGGGGACCACTGCACTATCCTTTTCATATATGACGTCTATGTTGTTTGAATCAGCGAGTCTAAGAAGAATTTCATTGACCTGTTCCTGAGATAGAGTTGTGCACGTGAAATGGTCAAAATTGTTGATTAGGGATTCAGAGACGGTAGGCGAAGCAGACTCGCCTTCAGCAGTGTCACCTTCAGTGGCGAGTGCGGTTCACAGAACTTCTATCTGCTTGCCTATCCCGTAGACGTCTGTGCTCTCGACTTCTTCCCTTGGAGGGATGTCGGGTTGAGAACATTCAACATTTGTCTCCAGTAGCTCCTCTGGAAGCTCTGTGTCTCAGAATTAGTGCTTGTCCTTGATCAACAACAACGCGTATATGCTTCTTAATTGATAGAAGTCTTGGTCCTAGAGCTGCCTTACGTATCTGAAGATGTTTAGCAGCTCCATGGCACGCAAGACGATGAAGGCGCTATTTCCGCTTCCTAGATCTTCTTGGATTGGGAAGTCTCAGATGGCGTAGAAGTCCATACGCCGTTGTGGCATTGGATTCCTTGCTTTATTACATGGTGAAGATGCAGAGGAAGAAGTCTGACGTGCTTGTCTTCGGGGAGTACGAAGATGTGTCCTGTGTGTGGGACATCCGCGATGAAGCAGTTGAGGAGTGTGACATCATGGTTGAGGAGGTTTGCCACACAGAGGAACCAATGCTTCCTAAACTTGTAAGGGGCCAGCACCAGACATGGATTGTGCTCTTCGATATACTACAACATGTCGACCACCTGCTTTGAGCCGTACATCCCTGCTAGTAGTCTTCTTGCCAAGGCTAGGGTGGCGTTGTAGAATGGCTGCCGACCTATCCTAATGGTGACATTCTCTAGCATCACACCTTTCAGGACCCTAAAAAGAATCTTCCCTACGACGACTTTTGAGCGGAACATGCCTTGGAGTGCTCTGCGTCAAACTGAGAAGTATCTGTCACTCCAGATGACAACGTTTTCATCTACCTGTAGCCTTAGGACCATATTCAGTAGTTGTTGGTCCCAGATTGACAGATAGCCGATGACACGCCTATCAAAATCGGCCATCTCAAAGATAGGGATCTTCGACGATGTAGAAAATGCATCTGTCATCGAGGTCCTCACTCTAGGGGACTGCTCAACGATTGATAAATACAGATCCCCCCTTCTCCCCCTGATTCTCCAGATGAACCCTCCACTCAGTTGATAGAAATTTCTTCTTTGTCTTCAGTTGGGTCTAGCAAGGGTGAGGGAGCAGATGTATCTACACCGCAGACACTCTCTTGTCCTACTGGAGCCCCGTCGGCAGTTTTGTTTGTCGTCTCTTCCTTGGGAATTGTGGAGGGCTCGTTGGAGGTGGATGATGACGAAGAAATAGAAGAGGATGATGACGATGATGGTGGTGAGCTGGAGGATGGTGGTGATGGCAATCTTTTGGGATGCCTTGAGCGGTGGTGGCCATCCCTTTCATCCAACCTTTGCTCGATGGTGTCGATATGTTGGAGTGTCACCTACATCGTGTTATTCAATGCCTCTAGTTGGCCGGGGAGACCAACTAGAGTCAGTAGCTGGCGCTCCTGCTCGTTCAGCCTCCTCTAAAAGACCTAAAACTTTCAGGTCAGGGAAGCAAATGTATTAGTGTGGTTGCTTGTTACCTCCCGCAAGTTGTTGAATTCAAAGCCAAAAGCTTGTCCCAATGAGGAGGGGATCTCCACTGATTAGCTTCGACTTTGCGACGTGCTTCTCGCATTGGCGGCATGGCCCGGTGAATGAGCATTGTCTATTAGTGCTGAGTCCATCTGGACTGTCTGTGATGGCGTAGCTTCTGCACGGGGCATTGGCACCCTCGTGGTCACCTCCGCCTCTTCAGCTTGGGGTCGCGGAAAAGGTTGTGGAGTAGGCGAATTCTGATCTACCATAAAACTCTCGGCATCCTCCTCCATAGTGATCTCCAGTGTAGATGGTGGCGGTGTCGGTGTTGGCTGTACATCCCTGAGCTGTGCCTCCAAGAGCTCAGCGAATGCCTCATTGTTGGCATTCGGCTGCACCAATGCCTCTGCCATTTCTGGTAGGGTTGAAGCTTTAGGTGTTGTGGCTATTTCATCTGCCACAACGGCCTCCGGGGCTATGACCGTTGTAGCAGCCTCGGTGATGTCAACGACCTCACCGATGGTCAACACTTCTTCTATAGCCGCAACAGGCGTTGTTGTGGTTGCTGCGACTGGTTCGGTGGCAGCAACAATGACCACCGAAGCGGCAACTACTGGTTGTGTGGTGATGATGGCCAGCTTGACAGTGGTGGTGACAGGCA
Organism: Alisma plantago-aquatica; assembly: GCA_963693085.1. Lineage (NCBI taxonomy): Eukaryota > Viridiplantae > Streptophyta > Magnoliopsida > Alismatales > Alismataceae > Alisma > Alisma plantago-aquatica. The sequence continues at coordinate 224,139,026 of OY856415.1, forward strand.
AGTCTTCGATGATGATTGCCGATGATTTGTACCACCGAGTTTGAAGGGGTGCATGCCTTCCTCTTGCGACCATATTTTCTTAGATGGCCCTCGTGATGGTGTAGCTGGCTTCGACGATCACGACTTCAATCTCTTCTTTTGTGAAGACCAACTTCTCCACATCATAGTTGACGTAGAGTGGGAGGGGCAGGAGGATGTCTGTCCTCACAAACTTGTAGAAGAAGTGGTGACCCTCCTTGATGATGTTCGCCCTCATGAAGAACTTGATATCGATCTTGTTGTCACCCTGAGTGCGTGACAAGCTGAGCGGGTCCTTCGGGTAACCCAACCCTACTGTGATCAGGTTGACGATCCCCCATGTTGTACTATTTGGTGGCGTCCTTTATTGGGTGCATCCGATTTAGCAGTAACCGCCCCAAGTTGATTGGCTTACCCTCCATCATATACTAGATGATATGGAGCTCTTCAATATACAAGTTGCTCGTTTCATACTTACTGAAGAGGAGGCTTGCCACAATCTTGTGTACAATCCTCCAGAAGCACGAGTGAATAGCCGCCACCTTGCTCCCTAGCTTGAACAAGGATTCACCAGTCAGCTTCCTCCAGAGTGTGACTGGGTCGAAGCCATCACCTTTGGTGATCCGAGCACCGTTATTCAGCAGTTCTCTCTCAACTTCACTGAAAGAGAATATCTCATTGAGTAGCCTTTCCGAGATGTTGTGGTCGGCGTTGTAGAGGTGCCCTTGTAGTATGTCCCCCCCACTGAACCTTTTGGTCTCTTTAGGGGTGTTTGGAACTCAGCGGAGGGAGGAGATGAACTCCTTGGTGAGCTCAGTGTAGTAGGTAGTGTAGCTGAGGCATATCATCCGCAGTCCGACGGCTACTAAGACGTTCTCAAGTTTGTTGAAGACGCCGATCTGGCGGAAGGATGCTTGGTGGCAGAACCAGGTTGGCGATAGACCTTTGCTGCCAACTCTGTGTAGCGCCACTGGTGCTCCTCATCTCTGGGCACAAATAGGCCCGGTGAGTGGGCCAAGGCCTCCCGTTCTGCCGTAGTGTTTGGGGCCGGTGCTACCTCTGTTCTGGGTCACTTCTCGGCCTCGAATGGCCCAACTATCTCAGTGTTCGGGCGTTTCTTCTTGTGGTGGCTTCATTTGTGGCCTCGAGGTTGATCCTCTGGCCTTGTTCGTCAACCTAGACGACAGTCTACCTGGTGCGGGCCATTTTCTACAATTATTAGACAAAGGGAATAAGTTAAAAAGAAGCTATTCAATCAAAGTGCTTTTGCCTGATATCATGCATAAGGTTAAAGCTAATGTATCGCCCGATATGGGTTGGGCGATACACTTAAAACCGGTATCGGGTTGGGTGCTCAAGAAAAACTGTCATGCGATGTGTAGTTGCCTGATACCAAAAGACTGATATGTTTCACACGGTACTTGGCACAAGACGATATCGGGCATGAGGTAAAAGCATCGCACAAATGAGCTCGACATCAAGGAAATGACAAGGTATAGGTGATATGATTTAAGCAATAGACTGATATTATGTGGCTTCCTCAAAACTGATTCTGCACAGTATAGGTGCCCGATAGGGTGTCACACGATATGGCATCACGCGGCAAGGTTGAAAACATGATGCATCTATATGTGATACGAGAAACGACATGTGATGCATTGTGTCGGGCGATACTCGTGTCGCCCGACACGAGTCAAAACAAACTGAGTGATAGAGTCATCGCCGCGAGCTCGAGGTCTTTGTGGCTGTAGTTGTGTCGCACGACATGGGTGTTGCGTGACACAGGCAAAAGACCGATGTAAATAAAGGCAGTAAAGAGAACCAGCATGCTTATCACGCGACAAGTAGAAACTCAATATGTGTCAAAGGCCAAAATACGATAAGGTAGTGCACGACACAGTTTGGCTGATACTGTCTACATGACACAAAGTTAAGTGATATGCAAGGAACCTCGAGTTTTACCTGTATCGGGAAAGAAGATCTTTAATGTGACATAAAGGTCGGTAGACGAAGGTCGATACGAGAGATAGAATGGTGAAGAGAATGCACGATACAGGAGCAAAAAGCAAGTAATTCAGTAACCCGACATGGTTAAACTCGAGTTACTATATGTAGCCGACCGCGAGCAGGGTAAAATGGTTAAAAACCAGGACACGTGTCATGCATGCATGAAAATCGTCTTCTAGATCATGGTAAAACCTATCTAATCTGTCGCGTTGTGAAGATTTTGAGAAGGCTTTACATCGTGTGACACACGTATCGGGCGGCAAAGGCGTGTCGACTGATATGCGCTTCCTGGTGCACTCCTTTCACGACAAGGGTCTGCGCGACACTCACGTTGTGCAACGGGGCGATGCGCTGGGCGACAGGCTTGCCCGACACATGTGTCGGGAAACCAAGCTAAACCTTACAAGCACGAGGCATGCAAGCCAATACGGCCTGGGCGATATGGTAGCCCAGGCCGCACATCACGTGACACATCTTTTGCCCAGCACGCCTATGCAAAATCATGTAAAACTAAAACTAAGGGGTCACCCAATACTCATCAGGGTGGGTTGGGTGACACGACTATTGCAGAACTTGTCACGCTGAGCAAAAACAAGGAAAAAGGTATCATTCATGCCCGATATGCTAGAAAAAGGGCTTAAAGGAAAAACAAAAACAAGAATAGAAAAACTAAAGATCATAAGGTACTTGATGGGTAAAACATCATGGGCCTAAGGGTAATCTTAGGCCTCATATAGTATTACTCACCAAGTCAATTAAACTAAGTCGGTGGCCCATGAAACAAAGTCTGCACTCGTGGCGCGGGCACAGACTCGGGCCTTATTACAATGAGATCGTTCATAGTGTTCTTTGTAGGAAAAGGAAATAACATCCTATTCTAGGAAAGTAAAAGCTTGGGCTGCCTCCTGAGGAGCGTTGTGGTTTCCGTTGTCAGCTCGACATCTTCAGATCTTGCTATACTCCTCTGGTTGGGGTAGCTTCAGCTTTGTTCAGGGTCAAGGCTGATCGTCTCACGAAGGCTTCATCTTCATAGAACCTCTTCACTCTGTATCCGTTGACTGGAAAAACTTTTGCTGGATCATCTTTATCATAAAGCTCCATCACCCCGGACGGATATATCCTTGCTACTATGAACGCTCCAGACCACCTGGTCTGCAATTTTCCTAGAAAAAGGTGAATAGAAGATTTAAATAACAAAACCTTATCACCTTTGTTGACATCCTTCTTCCTCAGGTGGGAATCATGCCAGACTTTGGTTCTCAGCTTGTATATCCTCACATTTTCATAGGCATGAAGCCTCAACTCTTCAAGTTCTTGGAGTTGAAGAAACCTTTTCTTTCCGACTAGCATTGGGTCCATGTTGAGACGTTTGATGGCCCAGTATGCCTTATGCTCCAACTCAAAGGGCATGTGGCAAGCTTTCCCATATATCAAGCGGTACGGTGTGGTGCCCAACAACATCTTGTAAGAAGTTCTGTATGCCCAGAGAGCATCATCTAACTTAGTTGACCAGTCCTTGTGAGACTTGCCAACTGTTTTCTCTAAGATCTGCTTGATCTGTCGATTGGAAATTTTAACCTGTCTCGACGTCTGTGGGTGGTATGGCATGGTGATTTTGTGATGAACACCGTATCTACACAACAATGATTCAAACTGCCTTTCTACAAAGTGAGATCCACCATCACTGATGATGAATCTCGACACTCTAAACTTGGAAATATTATCTTGGTAAAGAGCTTTATCACTGCTTTGGCATCACATGTGGTGGTGGGTATATCCTCCACCCATTTATAGATGTAATCAACTGCAACAAGGATGTATTTGAAACCATAGGAGGAGGGAAAGGTCCCATATAATCTATCCCGCACACATTAAAGATTTCTACCTCGATCCATTCTGACAATGCCATCTCATTCCGACGGGAAATGTTCCCGGTTTTTTTGACATTCACGGAAAGACTTGACATAAGCATGAGCGTCTTTGAAAAGAGTCGACCAATAAAAGCATGACTGGAGTACTTTGATTGCGGTCCTTTCACCTCCTAGGTGCCCTCACCATAGGGGGAGGAATGACACTCAAACAGAATCTTCGGGGCTTCATCCTCCAGTATACACCTTCTATGTAACCCATCGACACAACACCTAAACAATAGAGGGTCATCCTAGTAATAGTTTTCAAATCAGAGAAGAATTTCTTCTTTTGATTGTAGGACATTTCGTGGGGTAGTTGTTTGCAGGCCAGGTAATTGCAGAAGTCTGCATACCATATCCCTTCAGGGTCATCCAAGTGGGCAACATAGATAGATTCATCGGCATAAATTTCATTTATTGGTAGTGGGTGGTCATCCTCCACCCGGATCCTTGAAAGGTGGTCAGTGACCACATTCTCAGAACCTTTCTTATCTATTATTTCATGATCGAACTCTTGTAACAGCAATGACCAATGCAACAACCTGGGTTTCACGTCTTTCTTCTGCATTAAGTACTTGATGGCCCCGTGGTCGGTGTGAACTATCACCTTGGAGCCCATGAGGTAGGATCAAAACTTATCAAAAGCATATACAATCACCAACATCTCTTTCTTAGTAGTAGTATAATTCAGCTGTGCCTCATCCAGGGTCTTACTTACATAAAAGATCATGTGGTGCTTTTTAGCTTTTTTTTTTCTTCTGGCCAAGGAATGCACCTATGGCAAAGTCACTGGCGTCACACATGAGCTTGAAAGGAAGATTCTAGTCGGGGGACTGGAGAATGGGTGCAGATACCAAAGCATCCTTTAAAGTGGAGAATGCCTTCATCCACTCATCCATGAAATTCAAATTTCACATATTTCATCAACAGATTAGAAAGGGGTTTTGCGATCTTTGAAAAGTCTTTGATGAACCACCGATAGTAACTGGCATGACCTAAGAAACTTCAGATACCTGTAATAGATGTGGGGGGAGGAAGCCTGGCTATCGCCTCCGCCTTAGATCGATCAACTTCGATACCTTTGCTGGACACCTTATGTCCTAGGACTATTCCTTCTTGCACCATGAAGTGGCACTTTTCCCAATTAAGGGTAAGACTTTGCTCTTCACATCTCTTCATAACCAGAGATAGGTTATTAAGGCAATCATCAAAGGAGCTGCCGTAAACACTGAATTCGTCCATAAAGACTTCCATTTTATCCTCTAGAAAATCGACGAAGATGGTATTCATGCACCACTGAAAGGTGGTGGGTGCATTACAAAGCCCAAAGGGCATTCTCCTAAAAGCAAAAGTTCCATAGATGCATGTAAACATGGTATTTTCCTGATTGTTAGGGTGAATAGGTATTTGATAGAACCATGAATACCCATCCAACCAGAAAAAGTAGGAATGATGGGCCAGGCGCTCCAGCATCTGATCGATCAATGGGAGGGGGAAATGGTCCTTGTGGGGGGCGGTGTTGAGCTTTTAGTAATCGATGCACATCCACCAGCCGGTCACCGTCTTGGCAGTGACCTTGACTCCATTTTCTCCTTTAACCAACGTTATACCTCCTTTCTTTGGGATGACTTGAATGAGACTTACCCACGTGCTATCACTGATGGCGTAGATTATTCCTGCATCTCAGAGTTTCACCACTTCTTTACTAACCACTTCTCAGAGCTTCTCATTCAGTTTCGTGTGGGGCTGGGCATACATCTTGGAGTCCTCTTCCAGGTAGATCCTGTGCATACACATAGAAGGACTGATCCCCCGTAGGTCTTTAATTGAGTAACCTATGACCTTTCTCCATAGTCTCAACTCCTCAAGCAACTAATGTTTTTGGCTATCAGTCAACTCTGAGTTGATAATCACCGGATTCATCTTCTCCTCATCTAGAAAACGGTATTCTAAGCCTCTCGGCAAAACTTTCAACTCAGGGGGGGGGGAGTATCCTTCTCTTGTTCATCGGTGGGGTCTTTATGGAGGGCATCGTACATAACTGTTTCCATAGGGTCTTCTTCTTCGAACGAACCTTCAACTTCCAGAAAAGCTAGTAATTCCTTGACCTCTGGATCCTCGACCTCTTGTGCCTCGCCAGATAGGGCACGCATCAACGGGTCTACCATGGCCTTTTCTTCCCTTACTTCATTGCATAGCTACTGATAGCTTTCAATGAAATAAGATGATTCAAAGAACGAATGGGCTTTCATACAATCTTTGATGTTGAAGTCGATGTGATCTCCTCCAACCCTAATCATAATCATACCCACCTCTACGTCGATGAGGGCCCAACTAGTTGCTAGGAAAGGTTGCCCAAAGATAATAAGGCAGATGGGATCTTCTACTGTATCAATCAAAACTATATCACATGGTATAAAGAATCGCCCAACTCGAATGGGAACATCCTCAACTACTCCGAATGTCCTGGTAAAGATGTGATCAGTCAACTGAATCCTCATGTTGGTGCTTACCATATCAGTGAGTCCAATTCTCTTGGCAAGGGACAAGGGCATTAGGCTGATGCTTGCCCCTAGGTCAGCTAGACCTTTACGGGTTATGTTATCCCTAACTTGGAAGGGGATGATAAAGGCCCCAAAATCTTTCTTCTTTAATGACATACTTGCTTTGACAAAGGAACTGGACATCTGTGCTAGCTTTATGGTCTCAACATCTTTGCCTCTCTTCTTCCTTGAAATCATATCTTTCAGAAACTTGGCATAAGTAGGCATCTCCTCAATGGCATCTAGAAACGGGATGTCAAGGTGCAATTTCTTTATCGCGGCCATAAACTTCTCGTATCTCTTTTTAAGATGGGCTTTCACCAACTTATGTGGGAAAGGTACACAGGGTACGTACTTGTCCAAACATTCTTCAGAAGAAATGTCGTTGGCTCTTTATTTGGTCACTTTCCTTAACTTTGCTGGGACTTCCTCTGGTACCTCTTGGATAACCTCCTCAGCTGGTGCTGTCACTGTTGTTTCCTTTTCAATGGCTGGCTGTACCACTATTCCTGACCGTAAAATGACCATCTTTGCGGTCTCATGTCCACATTGATTTGTTTCGGTATTGGAGGGAAAACGTCCCACCTGATGATTGATGGTCTGGGCGAGGATCACCAACTGTTTGTCGATCTATTTATTATGTTGTTGGAGCTCCCCTATCTGGGTTAAAAAGCCTCCCATCTGCTGCTACATCAATTTCAGCAAAGCTGTGCTATCCACAGAGTTTTTATACATTTTGTAATTAAGGTCATTCTGCTTCTTAGCGAAGGACATTAACTCCATCATCATAGACGGTCTCTGTAGCTAGTTCTGTTGGGAAGCCCATTGCTGCTAGAACCCTATTTGACGCTGCTAGTTTGACAGTCCTCCCGAGGGATTTCTGCCTACCAGCTGATGAGAGTTCTCAGCTACACTGGTGTTTCCATAGAAAAACCAGGATGATCAGGGCGTCAATACTGGACATAACTGACGTTCTCCGTACTGTCCTCATTAAGATCTCCTTGAATGGGTGTATGTGGGCAGAAGTCAGACAGGTGGTCTGGCTCTCCACAGGTGACACAACTCCTCACCACTTCCTACCTTACTTTTCCTTTATAACCCTATTCCTTCAGGGTTTGGACATCAATTACTATTTTGTCTAACTTAGCCATGAGGGCTTCCATTGCTTTGGATTCTCCCAGAGTAGTATGGCTCATAGACTCTCAGTCGTACTTGCTGTCCTGCTGATTAGTGGCCATGTTATCAATAATTTCCCTAGCCCTCTGAGCACTGAGTCCTAGAAAATTGCTGCCAACTACATAATTCAGGGATTTCCTCTCGGCAACACACACCCCATTATAGAATGTGGTGATCAACTTAGGTTCGGAAAAGCCATGATGTGGGCACTCCTGTTGGTAACTTTGAAACCTCTCCCAAGTCTCATGCAGGTTTTTTGAGGGTTTCTATGAGTACATCGTTATCTTGTTCTGACACTTGATTGTTCTTTCAATGGGGGAAGAACTTGGTGATAAATACATTAGCGAGATGCTCCCAATCGGGAAGACTACCATCTTACATATTTGTGTACGACTCCAACGCTTTGTCTCTTAGAGAAAAAGGGAAGCATTGGATGTAGATGTGTGCTATCAGAACTCTATTGATCTTGAAGGTGTTACAAGTCCTTTTGAAAGATGTAAGATGGATGTACGAGTTTTCTTCAGTAGTATTCCCACCAAACCGGTTATGCTGTAGCAGTTGTAGGAAAGAAGGCTTCAACTCGAAGTTGGCAACGTTGAGGGGTTGCAAAACCACTGGATTCCTTTCTTCATTTGCCTGAACTTGGACAAACGAGTGCAGGGAGCGGGCTTCCAGAGTTTTCTCAGCCATGACTTGTCAGAAGCGAAGATGGCTTGAAAAGGTAAGAAAGTACCTAGAAAGAAAGAAAAGTGTAAAGGTATTAGTATGCTGTATAAACTATGTGCAGTAAATATGTGCAGTATTATATGCATATATACATGGTATTTGGCAAAGTGCAAGTCAAAACCGAGTCCGTAGAATGGTTTTTGTTGCCTATCCCCGACAATGGTGCCAAAAAGTTGACAAGCCTTAAACGTGGGTCCAAGAATGGAGTCATGTCTAGGTTATTAGACTTTAGAAATTTATAATACCCAAATGTTTAAGACATCCTACAACTAGAATAGGGTCAAAATAGTTTGGGGTCGAACACAGGGATAGGAAGAATGACACTTTAGAACTCAAGTTTTAATTGTCTAAGCACGTCAAAAAAGGTCGAAGGATAAGGTTTTGATATGATGAGAAAGAATTATAAAGAATCAAACAAAAAGCCTATCTCTAAGGGGAGTTACCAGAAGAAGAAGGTTTTAGGGTTTAGCGGTTTTTATAGAGGTTTTGTATATTGGAAACCAAAGAGATAAAACTATCATCAGAGTAAAGCACAAAGGAGGAAAACTTAACCATAACAAGTGGCAGCGGGATACATCATGCACCCTCTTCTCTCAAAGAGGATGCCTCTAACTATGCACCAATTCTCTTTCTCAAGAGTACTAAACATAGACTAGAGTGGAAAGATATGCGGGGGCAACCCTAATCCTGGGTACTCTTGTACACCCGAATCATACCAGGCTCTAGAGTTTACGACATCCCTCTCTCAAGGGAGTCAAAATGAGAAACATGATTCGATAACTAGTCAAAAGCGTGATTCAAACTGAAGAGACTAGAGCTCAAATGCTATAAAGAGATCGTCCAACTAAAAGGAACCATACATAGAACAATATGAGATAAACTCCATAGATTCCATAAGCATAAAGAGATAAAAAGGTTTAGTTACAATGCAATGGTAAATGGCAGTAAATTGCTGAAATAGGGAAGATAGGTATCAACCTCCTTGATGTAGGAGGTTGATATACATAGCAGCATACCCCTAAGGTAAAGCTAACCCGGTATCGGGCAAGAGCCCTATCGAGATACGATTGTGTCAGGTCGCGAACCGTGACGGGTAAAGGGCATATCGAGATAGGACTCTGTACCCGATATGGCCATGTCGGATGACAAGCCCTGTCGGGATGTAGCTGTAATGGGTAGGCCATATCAGGACGGGTATCATGTCGTGTTAGGACATGTGTCGGGTTAGCTTTGTCTTAGGTTCTCGGTTCCTCATGTCGGGCATGGTTGGCCAGACCGTCTCGGGTTGAAACCTAGCTAGCGGCCCGACACGTTTGTAGTGGCCTTGAAGGTCGTATCGCTCTGCTGCTGCTACCAGGTCGAGTTCTAAGTGAATTCCTCCCGCCCATCTCGGGTTGGGGGTGTGCTCACCTAGTATCATCTGACGTGCCTTAGGATTCGACACACTAGCTCCTGTGCTCTCAGAGTTAGCTCCCTAGGGCTGTGATTTGTCCCATCGGAGTCATGTAGCTACTATTTATAGGCAGCAGCTAGTGGGAGTTGCGGCCCTCATTGGGCCACATGTCCTTTTTCTACTCTGTTAATGTTTCTTTAGGAGAGGGTCAACACGTCTGTCGCCCGACACGGCTGGTGGAGGCTGTTGCGTGTCGAGTTGTGAATAAATCACACTGGATCGTGTCGGGTAAAGACTCTGGCGGGCTGCTGCACCGAGGGGTGGCCGTGTCACGCGATAGACTCCGTCGACTGACGGATCATGGCGGGCAAGGCTCCTTGTCAGGTAAATAGCATTCAGACCGTCAGGGCTCCCGCGCGACACCTTATGCTAGGTTGCTACCATATCGAGCAGTGACCGTGACGGGTAAAGGGGGTGTCACTTCATCAGTTAATGGGCCAGGACAGGTAACTTTTCATGGATGGGTTGGGATGGGTAACTTGTCATGGATGGACCGGGACGGGCCCATTAGCATTCTTTTGGTGGGAAAATAAGAGAAACTCTACAAAAGATAGGAAATGTTGTCGGGAGCATAGTGGGCATTATTTATATTCAATAAATGGGATAAAACATAGAGGAGGTAAGGTTTGGAGGCATTTTTAATAGTAAAATATAAGCTCTAGCAGCCACAAAATCTGTGTTATCAACTCCCCCAAACTTAACATTTTGATTGTCCTAAATCAATCTGTACTTATTTTAAAACTTTGTTTGCGATACTTCTTCAAAACTAGACATAGTCTTTGGACAAGGGGTTAAAAGAATTTTTGAGATGTCCGGAGGAAAATTACGTCTAATATGAGAAATGGACTTTATTTTTCCTGCCTTATTTAAGCAAAAAATTTCTCTTCAGCTTTGGTGACACTTTTGGTACATGATTTTGAAGTTAGCTTTCACACCAAACAACTTGGGAGTAGAAGGTGGGGTTTTTGGGAAGGCTTAAGGCTTTTTGGGTTTTTCTTGCTTCCCATTGGTCCATCCAGGTAAGGGTCCATTAACTGGAAAGTGGTCCCTACAGTCCAAGCCAGTTGGCTTTAGAGTAGTGATTTCACATCCTACGTACCACTTCCCTGAATCTACCATGCCTAAAGATGGGTACTTTTGGAAAGACAAGTGTTTTTTTCATTTTTTTTGGGCACAAATCTCATGCTTTTATTCACTCTCATAAGGCTTTCCTCTCTTTTTGGGATTTTGATTGGTAGGGAAAAGAAAAAGAGTTTACTATTTGGGCAACTTTTTCCTTCACATGCACATCTCTTAGCTGTTGCAAGATTATTTTTCAAAGTTGACATAGAAAAGTTGTAGCATTTTTTGTTTGAGACTGCATTTTTAAAAGAACAAAATAGAAATATGCACCACCTTAGATACGGAGAGAACATACTGGAAGAAGTTGTATCAAATTTTTACTATGAAGTGTTTTGTACAGTTTTTGAGAGACAAGCAGTTGTGTATGTATTGTTTTCTATCATTCATATATGTATGTATTGTTTTCTATCAGTCATATATACAACGGTCATAGCCCCAGAGGCCACTGCAACAGATGAAATAGCCACAGCGCCTAAAGCTTCAACCCTGCCAAAAATGGCAGAGGCAACGATGCCAAAAAGTTGACAAGCCTTAAACGTGGGTCCAAGAATGGAGTCATGTCTAGGTTATCAGACTTTAGAAATTTATAATACCCGAATGTTTAAGACATCCTGCAACTAGCACATGGTCAAAATAGTTCGGGGTCAAACACAGGGATAGGAAGAACGACACTTCAGAACCCAAGTTTTACTTGTCTAAGCACATCGAAAAAGGTCGAAGGATAAGGTTTTGATATGACGAGAAAGAATTATAAAGAATCAAATAAAAAGCCAATCTCCAAGGGGAGTTACCAGAAGAAGAAGGTTTTATGGTTTAGCAGTTTTTATAAAGGTTTTGTATATTAGAAACTGAGGAGATAAAACAGTCCTCTAGAGTTATATTTAAGCCTTTTTCCTTTGGTGCATTCTTCTGGATGTCCATCTTTTATCTTTATTTGCAAGTTACTAGCAGATTATCCTAAAATGCCGTGAAACAAAACATGGTTAGTATAACAAGTTATATTGGTATGTAGGGGAAACAAAATGTACTCATGTATGAGTAACAACATAAGCAGCCATATTTGCAATTATCAAATAATCAAAACACATTTTATTTTATTAACTTCTCAACCCTTAATCTCTATGTCATACCCACTCTCTAGGGTACCCAATTTACCATACTCTCTCTCTCCAGGAGTAATTCATTAATCTATCCACTCACTGGGGATGTTCATGATATCATACTCGCTCTCTGGGAGTATTTGTTTGTCAACCCACTCTCTGGGGGTGCTCTCCATAATCATCATGCTTGCATTTAAGTTAGAGACATTATTATGGGCTTAAGCAAGTTAATTCTGTATACTCTGATACTCATTTGGGATTTATAGATTGTTAAAAGTAAAAAAACAAGCAACAATTTGTTTTGCAATCCATTCAATAAAGTCTCAAGGAAACCATGAAAATTGGTTAAGTCAGTTAGTCATAGGTGTAACCACATACCTTTCTGAGAAGTGATCAAAAGTTCAAAATATGAGCAGTTGAGAATAAGAAATCACTATAAAATTAGTGCATAACACCCAAGTATTACTAATTTATGATAAACTTATATTATGACTGACTTGGGGTCTAAGTTAGGGTTTTGGGGTCAACTTAGGGTTTCATAAGGGTTTTGGCTTCCCAAACCCTAATTATTACTTTTAACACCCTTTTGGTTTACAAACCCTAATTATCATTATATTCACTTTTAATCTCAAGAAAACCCTAATTCTTCCATTTGTGAATTATTATTCTCAATTTAGATCCATGTTGCCCCTTTTAATCCAAAAAGGTCAATCTTTTCACATTAAGATCAATTGAACATAATAAGTTCATCAAAATCTAGAAATTAGGGTTCTTATGCATTAAACACATTAAATATAGAAACTTTGGGTACTTTTAGAATTTGAAACTGAATTAGGTTTCAATTATATTTTATTTGCATTCCTCTCATTTTTCTGATCAAGTTTCATATATAGTTTGTTGCAATATGAGTTACCAATCATTTACTAGATTAAAAACAAGATTACACCTAAATGGGCCAATGATTGCATGACACATCAACAACTTACTTTATATTTGTTTGTTAACGGACTAGCTAAAGGTTAGGAGAATTACTTCATTACCCTTCTCTTTGATGTGTATACCCAGGGTCCTTCGGGCCTTTTGGCTCTTAACCTTCTCCTACCTCACGCCTGCGGAGGGATTAGCGTCTACTTTGCCCCTGTGACCCCAACCTTCACAAAGTCAATGCAGGGTCTGGGCACTATCTTGCACCCTCGGTGGCTTGGCAGGGCACAAGATGAGTAGGAGGTAGTGAAAGAGACCATGGTGGAAGCTTCTTCGACAAGGAAAGTTGTAGGTCTAAGAGTAGAAAAATAGGGAGGTGGTCCTCGCCTCATATCAAGGCAATTTCGATTGGGGGCAAAGGACTTCCCAAGGACAGATGGGCTCCTTGAAATGGTCTACAAACAAACCTAGTGCTCATCCTTTGCATATTGAAGCAAGAAGAGTTTGTCAATGGTTCAAGGAGAGATTGGTTTGCCACGACCATCTGTTTTGGGGTTAGTAGCTGGTTCAGTGGGGAGTCTCAAGGTTGACATGGCCTTCTTATAGGAAGAGGGGTAGGAAGCGACTCTACAACCATTGATTGGTTGTGAGAGTTCCTTGCGGTGAACTCATTAAGGTAAAATGGCATCTCCCCCCTAAATTATTAAAACCCTCATTTATGAAAATAATTATATCTCTCTATTTATAGTTCACTTTCCTATCAAAAATTTAGAAAAAACTTATATTTATTCTTATTCTTTTCTTGGAAAAGCATTGGGTCCGCACTAAAAGGCTACAGAATCCAAGCTTGCCTTTTTTAGCAAATTTTAGATAATTACATATTTAATTTCATAGATCACAAGACATATTGGAATGTTCTGGTTTTCCTTCCATAATATCATATTTGAATTACCTTACACCTAAAATTATATTAGGTAATTATTATGGGCACTAAATACCCCTTTTTCCTATTTTGTTTCACAAGGATCTATATGTGAACTTTTTATGAAATAAAACATATTTCTCTCTTCTTTAATTCTTTTAATTCCAACTTTTAAAGGAAAGTCTTAAATACTTTTATCTAGATGTGGGTGATATTTGAGACCAGAATACTAAACTTAAAAGTGTTTTTCTTAGTCTCCAATTCCCCCTTTATATTTAGGAATCAAATAATTTTTTCTCCTTTTAACTTTTTGATATCTCTTATGTTGATTATTTTTCTCATTAGTAACCATGTGAAAACGAAACCAACCCATTAGTTGCCTCCGACACCACTTTTGTAGAGAATTACACATAATTCCATATGTAAATTATTAATTACTAATTACCTTTAGTAATTTCTTTATTTGTGGATTTTCTCTCTTTCTTTTTCCCATGTCCATTATTGGATTATTGAAAGTAGCAAAATCTTTAAAAGTGTTGCAAAGGAAGATTTGCATATTAGATCCATACCTTTAACACAAAGCACATCAAGTTTTATAGTGCATCCATAATAATTCATTATTTGCATTTAGATAAATATGCACAAGTACATGTGAAAAACTAGGTTATAACATCCTTTCCCTCTTATAGGAGTTTTGTCCTCAAAATTCAACTAATCATATTAAAAGTTTAGAATGAGATTTTTCCACCTCATCACTTTATTATTTTCTTCATTGGATGTATTATTACTTGTGTTTCCATTTAAGGTTAGGTAATTTATTCTTGTTGCTCATCAACTTAAATCTTATATTCATAGGAATTGAATTTACCCAATTTGAGGATCTGACATCCACCGCTCCTTGAAGGGATTTTGTCCCCAAAATTCAAGTCAGAACAGATTAAGGTGCATGATGACTTATCATTAATTTCAAAACTTAGGGTTACAAACCTTTATCTAGGTCATTCTTAACAACTTTTATTGATTATAACATTCTCACATTACTAAGGTTTGTATTCCATTTCAATTTTAGGGTAATCCACAACTCTATCCACTAGGCATTTTTATCACTTAGTGATTAGTTAATGATTTCTAATTACACTTTGTAATTACATTCCAATTTCACTTGGTGAGTACCTTCTCACCAGGGTTTTTAACTCATTATTCACTATTTGAGGGTGAGATAACACCTCCAACCCTAGATTATGTCATTAAATTTCAACTTAGGTATTCATTTTCATATTTTTTTAACATGTGTCTATCCAATCTCTCACACTCATAACTAGATGACATGACTATTTGGATGCAGTTCAAATACAAAGTTCATCCCATTCCAAGGGTAGAGATGGTGTATTCATACATTATCTTTTAATACCTAGATTTTGGTTGAGTCACTATCAACAATGAACCCATACCATGACTACTTTTTAGTTCCATAAATCTCTTTCTATTTCATGCACTCACATGGAATGGGATTCTCTTTTAACATCATATTATGACTTATTATGTTCTTTTCATCTACATCTCATGTATCACTAGCCTTAGTCATCCCATTAAGATCTCTAAGGTACTTGTAGAATGATCTCCTCTTGAATCCCAAGGGCCTTATGCACTTAGCACATAATCATTCCCCATCCTCTTAACATCTTATGTATCTTTAATCATCCTACAAGATCTTAGGTTTGACTTGTGACCCTACCCTTCCCAAGGATTTTATCGAGATGTCATAATACTTTATTTGATGTTATAACTTTATTTTACTTCATCACACATTTTGGTTGAGGTTTCTCTGATTATATCCAAGCACATTATATTCTATATAATTTTTTCACCCAAATTTCCTTCATCTCTTAGGGCACCCATAGTTTTCTAATAATATACAAGCACATTATATTCTTTATAATTCTTTCACCCAAATTTCCTTCATCTCTTAGGGCACCCATAGTTTTCTTTATGTCCCTTTATTGGGCTCATGGAAACCTACCCATATGGACTTGGTCCCCTTCTATCGATCACTTCCATAATGACTTTTCCTCATGACCCTTAGAGATGGTCATGCATGGGTCCAAAGAATCATACTTAATATATGTGCTTTTGTGCTTCATGCACTTAATTTCTCAAGTTTTAAGTGACATTTAGTGTTACCTAAATTCTTACACTAATTTGTGAATTCACCCTTTTAGAGGAGGTCCTATCACAGGATAAGATAAAACTAGCATTTATTAGAAATCAACAGAAACAATCTTTCACTAAGATTTATATTACCATTATGGAACATGCCCATTAGTCATATCTTCCATTATATCATCCATACATTATATCTCATGACCTACCACTCAATAGTAGGATCACTTTTGGTACCTTACTACCACGAATTGAAGTGTTTGGATATAATGGGACCGATGTATTATGTCTCATATTTTTAGGGATATAGGAACAACTATTTCATCTAATATCATATGCCAAGTACGTTATCTAATCCATACCATATAGTAGGCCAAAATAGGTAAATTGTACTCTGAAGAAGGAAAATTTATTATCACATATCCCTCATGTCAACTACAACTATGTTCAATATGTATCATGAGTATTATCCCATTTTTACTTTCTCATATTAGGTTGCATTTTTTTTATTAAAGATTCATTGGAGGTTATGAGACCATTTCTAAGTTTTCCATTATGTCATATCCATTCATCACCTCTCGAGGTTGGACTAGTTTCGTATGCATATGTGGTACTGTGGTGGTTCTAGACCAACTTTTATGAGTGGCTTGTCAAACCTCTATCACAAGTCTAATGGGGTTTCCCTTAACTCACTACCCGAGGAAGGTGCCATGCTCAACCTCTTACAATCTCACTCAACTTTATGAGCAATCTATGTACTAGATCCATTTTTCCTCTATAGTCTACAATTCTTGGGTCTACCTTTGTAGTATTGACCCTCAACTTGGGAGTAGAAGGTGGGGTTTTTGGGAAGGCTTAAGGCTTTTTGGGTTTTTCTTGCTTCCCATTGGTCCATCCAGGTAAGGGTCCATTAACTGGAAAGTGGTCCCTACAGTCCAAGCCAGTTGGCTTTAGAGTAGTGATTTCACATCCTACGTACCACTTCCCTGAATCTACCATGCCTAAAGATGGGTACTTTTGGAAAGACAAGTGTTTTTTTCATTTTTTTTGGGCACACATCTCATGCTTTTATTCACTCTCATAAGGCTTTCCTCTCTTTTTGGGATTTTGATTGGTAGGGAAAAGAAAAAGAGTTTACTATTTGGGCAACTTTTTCCTTCACATGCACATCTCTTAGCTGTTGCAAGATTATTTTTCAAAGTTGACATAGAAAAGTTGTAGCATTTTTTGTTTGAGACTGCATTTTCAAAAGAACAAAATAGAAATATGCACCACCTTAGATACGGAGAGAACATACTGGAAGAAGTTGTATCAAATTTTTACTATGAAGTGTTTTGTACAGTTTTTGAGAGACAAGCAGTTGTGTATGTATTGTTTTCTATCATTCATATATGTATGTATTGTTTTCTATCAGTCATATATACAACGATCATAGCCCCAGAGGCCACTGCAACAGATGAAATAGCCACAGCGCCTAAAGCTTTAACCCTGCCAAAAATGGCAGAGGCAACGATGCCAAAAAGTTGACAAGCCTTAAACGTGGGTCCAAGAATGGAGTCATGTCTAGGTTATCAGACTTTAGAAATTTATAATACCCGAATGTTTAAGACATCCTGCAACTAGCACAGGGTCGAAATAGTTCGGGGTCAAACACAGGGATAGGAAGAACGACACTTCAGAACCCAAGTTTTACTTGTCTAAGCACATCGAAAAAGGTCAAAGGATAAGGTTTTGATATGACGAGAAAGAATTATAAAGAATCAAATAAAAAGCCTATCTCCAAGGGGAGTTACCAGAAGAAGAAGGTTTTATGGTTTAGCAGTTTTTATAGAGGTTTTGTATATTAGAAACTGAGGAGATAAAACAGTCCTCTAGAGTTATATTTAAGCCTTTTTCCTTTGGTGCATTCTTCTGGATGTCCATCTTTTATCTTTATTTGCAAGTTACTAGCAGATTATCCTAAAATGCCGTGAAACAAAACATGGTTAGTATAACAAGTTATATTGGTATGTAGGGGAAACAAAATGTACTCATGTATGAGTAACAACATAAGCAGCCATATTTGCAATTATTAAATAATCAGAACACATTTTATTTTATTAACTTCTCAACCCTTAATCTCTATGTCATACCCACTCTCTAGGGTACCCAATTTACCATACTCTCTCTCTCCAGGAGTAATTCATTAATCTATCCACTCACTGGGGATGTTCATGATATCATACTCGCTCTCTGGGAGTATTTGTTTGTCAACCCACTCTCTGGGGGTGCTCTCCATAATCATCATGCTTGCATTTAAGTTAGAGACATTATTATGGGCTTAAGCAAGTTAATTCTGTATACTCTGATACTCATTTGGGATTTATAGATTGTTAAAAGTAAAAAAACAAGCAACAATTTGTTTTGCAATCCATTCAATAAAGTCTCAAGGAAACCATGAAAATTGGTTAAGTCAGTTAGTCATAGGTGTAACCACATACCTTTCTTAGAAGTGATCAAAAGTTCAAAATATGAGCAGTTGAGAATAAGAAATCACTATAAAATTAGTGCATAACACCCAAGTATTACTAATTTATGATAAACTTATATTATGACTGACTTGGGGTCTAAGTTAGGGTTTTGGGGTCAACTTAGGGTTTCATAAGGGTTTTGGCTTCCCAAACCCTAATTATTACTTTTAACACCCTTTTGGTTTACAAACCCTAATTATCATTATATTCACTTTTAATCTCAAGAAAACCCTAATTCTTCCATTTGTGAATTATTATTCTCAATTTAGATCCATGTTGCCCCTTTTAATCCAAAAAGGTCAATCTTTTCACATTAAGATCAATTGAACATAATAAGTTCATCAAAATCTAGAAATTAGGGTTCTTATGCATTAAACACATTAAATATAGCAACTTTGGGTACTTTTAGAATTTGAAACTGAATTAGGTTTCAATTATATTTTATTTGCATTCCTCTCATTTTTCTGATCAAGTTTCATATATAGTTTGTTGCAATATGAGTTACCAATCATTTACTAGATTAAAAACAAGATTACACCTAAATGGGCCAATGATTGCATGACACATCAACAACTTACTTTATATTTGTTTGTTAACGGACTAGCTAAAGGTTAGGAGAATTACTTCATTACCCTTCTCTTTGATGTGTATACCCAGGGTCCTTCGGGCCTTTTGGCTCTTAACCTTCTCCTACCTCACGCCTGCGGAGGGATTAGCGTCTGCTTTGCCCCTGTGACCCCAACCTTCACAAAGTCAATGCAGGGTCTGGGCACTATCTTGCACCCTCGGTGGCTTGGCAGGGCACAAGATGAGTAGGAGGTAGTGAAAGAGACCATGGTGGAAGCTTCTTTGACAAGGAAAGTTGTAGGTCTAAGAGTAGAAAAATAGGGAGGTGGTCCTCGCCTCATATCAAGGCAATTTCGATTGGGGGCAAAGGACTTCCCAAGGACAGATGGGCTCCTTGAAATGGTCTACAAACAAACCTAGTGCTCATCCTTTGCATATTGAAGCAAGAAGAGTTTGTCAATGGTTCAAGGAGAGATTGGTTTGCCACGACCGTCTGTTTTGGGGTTAGTAGCTGGTTCAGTGGGGAGTCTCAAGGTTGACATGGCCTTCTTATAGGAAGAGGGGTAGGAAGCGACTCTACAACCATTGATTGGTTGTGAGAGTTCCTTGCGGTGAACTCGTTAAGGTAAAATGGCATCTCCCCCCTAAAAGAAAGAAATTTTCTTTTATTAAAACCCTCATTTATGAAAATAATTATATCTCTCTATTTATAGTTCACTTTCCTATCAAAAATTTAGAAAAAACTTCTATTTATTCTTATTCTTTTCTTGGAAAAGCATTGGGTCCGCACTAAAAGGCTACAGAATCCAAGCTTGCCTTTTTTAGCAAATTTTAGATAATTACATATTTAATTTCATAGATCACAAGACATATTGGAATGTTCTGGTTTTCCTTCCATAATCTCATATTTGAATTACCTTACACATAAAATTATATTAGGTAATTATTATGGGCACTAAATACCCCCTTTTCCTATTTTGTTTCACAAGGATCTATATGTGAACTTTTTATGAAATAAAACATATTTCTCTCTTCTTTAATTCTTTTAATTCCAACTTTTAAAGGAAAGTCTTAAATACTTTTATCTAGATGTGGGTGATATTTGAGACCAGAATACTAAACTTAAAAGTGTTTTTCTTAGTCTCCAATTCCCCCTTTATATTTAGGAATCAAATAATTTTTTCTCCTTTTAACTTTTTGATATCTCTTATTTTGATTATTTTTCTCATTAGTAACCATGTGAAAACGAAACCAACCCATTAGTTGCCTCCGACACCACTTTTGTAGAGAATTACACATAATTCCATATGTAAATTATTAATTACTAATTACCTTTAGTAATTTCTTTATTTGTGGATTTTCTCTCTTTCTTTTTCCCATGTCCATTATTGGATTATTGAAAGTAGCAAAATCTTTAAAAGTGTTGCAAAGGAAGATTTGCATATTAGATCCATACCTTTAACACAAAGCACATCAAGTTTTATAGT
Source organism: Alisma plantago-aquatica (assembly GCA_963693085.1). Taxonomy (NCBI): domain Eukaryota; kingdom Viridiplantae; phylum Streptophyta; class Magnoliopsida; order Alismatales; family Alismataceae; genus Alisma; species Alisma plantago-aquatica. The sequence goes on from OY856415.1 coordinate 224,159,651, forward strand.
GCATCCATAATAATTCATTATTTGCATTTAGATAAATATGCACAAGTACATGTGAAAAACTAGGTTATAACATCCTTTCCCTCTTATAGGAGTTTTGTCCTCAAAATTCAACTAATCATATTAAAAGTTTAGAATGAGATTTTTCCACCTCATCACTTTATTATTTTCTTCATTGGATGTATTATTACTTGTGTTTCCATTTAAGGTTAGGTAATTTATTCTTGTTGCTCATCAACTTAAATCTTATATTCATAGGAATTGAATTTACCCAATTTGAGGATCCGACATCCACCGCTCCTTGAAGGGATTTTGTCCCCAAAATTCAAGTCAGAACAGATTAAGGTGCATGATGACTTATCATTAATTTCAAAACTTAGGGTTACAAACCTTTATCTAGGTCATTCTTAACAACTTTTATTGATTATAACATTCTCACCTTACTAAGGTTTGTATTCCATTTCAATTTTAGGGTAATCCACAACTCTATCCACTAGGCATTTTTATCACTTAGTGATTAGTTAATGATTTCTAATTACACTTTGTAATTACATTCCAATTTCACTTGGTGAGTACCTTCTCACCAGGGTTTTTAACTCATTATTCACTATTTGAGGGTGAGATAACACCTCCAACCCTAGATTATGTCATTAAATTTCAACTTAGGTATTCATTTTCATATTTTTTTAACATGTGTCTATCCAATCTCTCACACTCATAACTAGATGACATGACTATTTGGATGCAGTTCAAATACAAAGTTCATCCCATTCCAAGGGTAGAGATGGTGTATTCATACATTATCTTTTAATACCTAGATTTTGGTTGAGTCACTATCAACAATGAACCCATACCATGACTACTTTTTAGTTCCATAAATCTCTTTCTATTTCATGCACTCACATGGAATGGGATTCTCTTTTAACATCATATTATGACTTATTATGTTCTTTTCATCTACATCTCATGTATCACTAGCCTTAGTCATCCCATTAAGATCTCTAAGGTACTTGTAGAATGATCTCCTCTTGAATCCCAAGGGCCTTATGCACTTAGCACATAATCATTCCCCATCCTCTTAACATCTTATGTATCTTTAATCATCCTACAAGATCTTAGGTTTGACTTGTGACCCTACCCTTCCCAAGGATTTTATCGAGATGTCATAATACTTTATTTGATGTTATAACTTTATTTTACTTCATCACACATTTTGGTTGAGGTTTCTCTGATTATATCCAAGCACATTATATTCTATATAATTTTTTCACCCAAATTTCCTTCATCTCTTAGGGCACCCATAGTTTTCTAATAATATACAAGCACATTATATTCTTTATAATTCTTTCACCCAAATTTCCTTCATCTCTTAGGGCACCCATAGTTTTCTTTATGTCCCTTTATTGGGCTCATGGAAACCTACCCATATGGACTTGGTCCCCTTCTATCGATCACTTCCATAATGACTTTTCCTCATGACCCTTAGAGATGGTCATGCATGGGTCCAAAGAATCATACTTAATATATGTGCTTTTGTGCTTCATGCACTTAATTTCTCAAGTTTTAAGTGACATTTAGTGTTACCTAAATTCTTACACTAATTTGTGAATTCACCCTTTTAGAGGAGGTCCTATCACAGGATAAGATAAAACTAGCATTTATTAGAAATCAACAGAAACAATCTTTCACTAAGATTTATATTACCATTATGGAACATGCCCATTAGTCATATCTTCCATTATATCATCCATACATTATATCTCATGACCTACCACTCAATAGTAGGATCACTTTTGGTACCTTACTACCACGAATTGAAGTGTTTGGATATAATGGGACCGATGTATTATGTCTCATTTTTTAGGGATATAGGAACAACTATTTCATCTAATATCATATGCCAAGTACGTTATCTAATCCATACCATATAGTAGGCCAAAATAGGTAAATTGTACTCTGAAGAAGGAAAATTTATTATCACATATCCCTCATGTCAACTACAACTATGTTCAATATGTATCATGAGTATTATCCCATTTTTACTTTCTCATATTAGGTTGCATTTTTTTTATTAAAGATTCATTGGAGGTTATGAGACCATTTCTAAGTTTTCCATTATGTCATATCCATTCATCACCTCTCGAGGTTGGACTAGTTTCGTATGCATATGTGGTACTGTGGTGGTTCTAGACCAACTTGTATGAGTGGCTTGTCAAACCTCTATCACAAGTCTAATGGGGTTTCCCTTAACTCACTACCCGAGGAAGGTGCCATGCTCAACCTCTTACAATCTCACTCAACTTTATGAGCAATCTATGTACTAGATCCATTTTTCCTCTATAGTCTACAATTCTTGGGTCTACCTTTGTAGTATTGACCCTCAACTTGGGAGTAGAAGGTGGGGTTTTTGGGAAGGCTTAAGGCTTTTTGGGTTTTTCTTGCTTCCCATTGGTCCATCCAGGTAAGGGTCCATTAACTGGAAAGTGGTCCCTACAGTCCAAGCCAGTTGGCTTTAGAGTAGTGATTTCACATCCTACGTACCACTTCCCTGAATCTACCATGCCTAAAGATGGGTACTTTTGGAAAGACAAGTGTTTTTTTCATTTTTTTTGGGCACAAATCTCATGCTTTTATTCACTCTCATAAGGCTTTCCTCTCTTTTTGGGATTTTGATTGGTAGGGAAAAGAAAAAGAGTTTACTATTTGGGCAACTTTTTCCTTCACATGCACATCTCTTAGCTGTTGCAAGATTATTTTTCAAAGTTGACATAGAAAAGTTGTAGCATTTTTTGTTTGAGACTGCATTTTCAAAAGAACAAAATAGAAATATGCACCACCTTAGATACGGAGAGAACATACTGGAAGAAGTTGTATCAAATTTTTACTATGAAGTGTTTTGTACAGTTTTTGAGAGACAAGCAGTTGTGTATGTATTGTTTTCTATCATTCATATATGTATGTATTGTTTTCTATCAGTCATATATACAACGATCATAGCCCCAGAGGCCACTGCAACAGATGAAATAGCCACAGCGCCTAAAGCTTCAACCCTGCCAAAAATGGCAGAGGCAACGATGCCAAAAAGTTGACAAGCCTTAAACGTGGGTCCAAGAATGGAGTCATGTCTAGGTTATCAGACTTTAGAAATTTATAATACCCGAATGTTTAAGACATCCTGCAACTAGCACAGGGTCGAAATAGTTCGGGGTCAAACACAGGGATAGGAAGAACGACACTTCAGAACCCAAGTTTTACTTGTCTAAGCACATCGAAAAAGGTCGAAGGATAAGGTTTTGATATGACGAGAAAGAATTATAAAGAATCAAATAAAAAGCCTATCTCCAAGGGGAGTTACCAGAAGAAGAAGGTTTTATGGTTTAGCAGTTTTTATAGAGGTTTTGTATATTAGAAACTGAGGAGATAAAACAGTCCTCTAGAGTTATATTTAAGCCTTTTTCCTTTGGTGCATTCTTCTGGATGTCCATCTTTTATCTTTATTTGCAAGTTACTAGCAGATTATCCTAAAATGCCGTGAAACAAAACATGGTTAGTATAACAAGTTATATTGGTATGTAGGGGAAACAAAATGTACTCATGTATGAGTAACAACATAAGCAGCCATATTTGCAATTATCAAATAATCAGAACACATTTTATTTTATTAACTTCTCAACCCTTAATCTCTATGTCATACCCACTCTCTAGGGTACCCAATTTACCATACTCTCTCTCTCCAGGAGTAATTCATTAATCTATCCACTCACTGGGGATGTTCATGATATCATACTCGCTCTCTGGGAGTATTTGTTTGTCAACCCACTCTCTGGGGGTGCTCTCCATAATCATCATGCTTGCATTTAAGTTAGAGACATTATTATGGGCTTAAGCAAGTTAATTCTGTATACTCTGATACTCATTTGGGATTTATAGATTGTTAAAAGTAAAAAAACAAGCAACAATTTGTTTTGCAATCCATTCAATAAAGTCTCAAGGAAACCATGAAAATTGGTTAAGTCAGTTAGTCATAGGTGTAACCACATACCTTTCTGAGAAGTGATCAAAAGTTCAAAATATGAGCAGTTGAGAATAAGAAATCACTATAAAATTAGTGCATAACACCCAAGTATTACTAATTTATGATAAACTTATATTATGACTGACTTGGGGTCTAAGTTAGGGTTTTGGGGTCAACTTAGGGTTTCATAAGGGTTTTGGCTTCCCAAACCCTAATTATTACTTTTAACACCCTTTTGGTTTACAAACCCTAATTATCATTATATTCACTTTTAATCTCAAGAAAACCCTAATTCTTCCATTTGTGAATTATTATTCTCAATTTAGATCCATGTTGCCCCTTTTAATCCAAAAAGGTCAATCTTTTCACATTAAGATCAATTGAACATAATAAGTTCATCAAAATCTAGAAATTAGGGTTCTTATGCATTAAACACATTAAATATAGCAACTTTGGGTACTTTTAGAATTTGAAACTGAATTAGGTTTCAATTATATTTTATTTGCATTCCTCTCATTTTTCTGATCAAGTTTCATATATAGTTTGTTGCAATATGAGTTACCAATCATTTACTAGATTAAAAACAAGATTACACCTAAATGGGCCAATGATTGCATGACACATCAACAACTTACTTTATATTTGTTTGTTAACGGACTAGCTAAAGGTTAGGAGAATTACTTCATTACCCTTCTCTTTGATGTGTATACCCAGGGTCCTTCGGGCCTTTTGGCTCTTAACCTTCTCCTACCTCACGCCTGCGGAGGGATTAGCGTCTACTTTGCCCCTGTGACCCCAACCTTCACAAAGTCAATGCAGGGTCTGGGCACTATCTTGCACCCTCGGTGGCTTGGCAGGGCACAAGATGAGTAGGAGGTAGTGAAAGAGACCATGGTGGAAGCTTCTTCGACAAGGAAAGTTGTAGGTCTAAGAGTAGAAAAATAGGGAGGTGGTCCTCGCCTCATATCAAGGCAATTTCGATTGGGGGCAAAGGACTTCCCAAGGACAGATGGGCTCCTTGAAATGGTCTACAAACAAACCTAGTGCTCATCCTTTGCATATTGAAGCAAGAAGAGTTTGTCAATGGTTCAAGGAGAGATTGGTTTGCCACGACCATCTGTTTTGGGGTTAGTAGCTGGTTCAGTGGGGAGTCTCAAGGTTGACATGGCCTTCTTATAGGAAGAGGGGTAGGAAGCGACTCTACAACCATTGATTGGTTGTGAGAGTTCCTTGCGGTGAACTCATTAAGGTAAAATGGCATCTCCCCCCTAAATTATTAAAACCCTCATTTATGAAAATAATTATATCTCTCTATTTATAGTTCACTTTCCTATCAAAAATTTAGAAAAAACTTATATTTATTCTTATTCTTTTCTTGGAAAAGCATTGGGTCCGCACTAAAAGGCTACAGAATCCAAGCTTGCCTTTTTTAGCAAATTTTAGATAATTACATATTTAATTTCATAGATCACAAGACATATTGGAATGTTCTGGTTTTCCTTCCATAATATCATATTTGAATTACCTTACACCTAAAATTATATTAGGTAATTATTATGGGCACTAAATACCCCTTTTTCCTATTTTGTTTCACAAGGATCTATATGTGAACTTTTTATGAAATAAAACATATTTCTCTCTTCTTTAATTCTTTTAATTCCAACTTTTAAAGGAAAGTCTTAAATACTTTTATCTAGATGTGGGTGATATTTGAGACCAGAATACTAAACTTAAAAGTGTTTTTCTTAGTCTCCAATTCCCCCTTTATATTTAGGAATCAAATAATTTTTTCTCCTTTTAACTTTTTGATATCTCTTATTTTGATTATTTTTCTCATTAGTAACCATGTGAAAACGAAACCAACCCATTAGTTGCCTCCGACACCACTTTTGTAGAGAATTACACATAATTCCATATGTAAATTATTAATTACTAATTACCTTTAGTAATTTCTTTATTTGTGGATTTTCTCTCTTTCTTTTTCCCATGTCCATTATTGGATTATTGAAAGTAGCAAAATCTTTAAAAGTGTTGCAAAGGAAGATTTGCATATTAGATCCATACCTTTAACACAAAGCACATCAAGTTTTATAGTGCATCCATAATAATTCATTATTTGCATTTAGATAAATATGCACAAGTACATGTGAAAAACTAGGTTATAACATCCTTTCCCTCTTATAGGAGTTTTGTCCTCAAAATTCAACTAATCATATTAAAAGTTTAGAATGAGATTTTTCCACCTCATCACTTTATTATTTTCTTCATTGGATGTATTATTACTTGTGTTTCCATTTAAGGTTAGGTAATTTATTCTTGTTGCTCATCAACTTAAATCTTATATTCATAGGAATTGAATTTACCCAATTTGAGGATCTGACATCCACCGCTCCTTGAAGGGATTTTGTCCCCAAAATTCAAGTCAGAACAGATTAAGGTGCATGATGACTTATCATTAATTTCAAAACTTAGGGTTACAAACCTTTATCTAGGTCATTCTTAACAACTTTTATTGATTATAACATTCTCACATTACTAAGGTTTGTATTCCATTTCAATTTTAGGGTAATCCACAACTCTATCCACTAGGCATTTTTATCACTTAGTGATTAGTTAATGATTTCTAATTACACTTTGTAATTACATTCCAATTTCACTTGGTGAGTACCTTCTCACCAGGGTTTTTAACTCATTATTCACTATTTGAGGGTGAGATAACACCTCCAACCCTAGATTATGTCATTAAATTTCAACTTAGGTATTCATTTTCATATTTTTTTAACATGTGTCTATCCAATCTCTCACACTCATAACTAGATGACATGACTATTTGGATGCAGTTCAAATACAAAGTTCATCCCATTCCAAGGGTAGAGATGGTGTATTCATACATTATCTTTTAATACCTAGATTTTGGTTGAGTCACTATCAACAATGAACCCATACCATGACTACTTTTTAGTTCCATAAATCTCTTTCTATTTCATGCACTCACATGGAATGGGATTCTCTTTTAACATCATATTATGACTTATTATGTTCTTTTCATCTACATCTCATGTATCACTAGCCTTAGTCATCCCATTAAGATCTCTAAGGTACTTGTAGAATGATCTCCTCTTGAATCCCAAGGGCCTTATGCACTTAGCACATAATCATTCCCCATCCTCTTAACATCTTATGTATCTTTAATCATCCTACAAGATCTTAGGTTTGACTTGTGACCCTACCCTTCCCAAGGATTTTATCGAGATGTCATAATACTTTATTTGATGTTATAACTTTATTTTACTTCATCACACATTTTGGTTGAGGTTTCTCTGATTATATCCAAGCACATTATATTCTATATAATTTTTTCACCCAAATTTCCTTCATCTCTTAGGGCACCCATAGTTTTCTAATAATATACAAGCACATTATATTCTTTATAATTCTTTCACCCAAATTTCCTTCATCTCTTAGGGCACCCATAGTTTTCTTTATGTCCCTTTATTGGGCTCATGGAAACCTACCCATATGGACTTGGTCCCCTTCTATCGATCACTTCCATAATGACTTTTCCTCATGACCCTTAGAGATGGTCATGCATGGGTCCAAAGAATCATACTTAATATATGTGCTTTTGTGCTTCATGCACTTAATTTCTCAAGTTTTAAGTGACATTTAGTGTTACCTAAATTCTTACACTAATTTGTGAATTCACCCTTTTAGAGGAGGTCCTATCACAGGATAAGATAAAACTAGCATTTATTAGAAATCAACAGAAACAATCTTTCACTAAGATTTATATTACCATTATGGAACATGCCCATTAGTCATATCTTCCATTATATCATCCATACATTATATCTCATGACCTACCACTCAATAGTAGGATCACTTTTGGTACCTTACTACCACGAATTGAAGTGTTTGGATATAATGGGACCGATGTATTATGTCTCATATTTTTAGGGATATAGGAACAACTATTTCATCTAATATCATATGCCAAGTACGTTATCTAATCCATACCATATAGTAGGCCAAAATAGGTAAATTGTACTCTGAAGAAGGAAAATTTATTATCACATATCCCTCATGTCAACTACAACTATGTTCAATATGTATCATGAGTATTATCCCATTTTTACTTTCTCATATTAGGTTGCATTTTTTTTATTAAAGATTCATTGGAGGTTATGAGACCATTTCTAAGTTTTCCATTATGTCATATCCATTCATCACCTCTCGAGGTTGGACTAGTTTCGTATGCATATGTGGTACTGTGGTGGTTCTAGACCAACTTTTATGAGTGGCTTGTCAAACCTCTATCACAAGTCTAATGGGGTTTCCCTTAACTCACTACCCGAGGAAGGTGCCATGCTCAACCTCTTACAATCTCACTCAACTTTATGAGCAATCTATGTACTAGATCCATTTTTCCTCTATAGTCTACAATTCTTGGGTCTACCTTTGTAGTATTGACCCTCAACTTGGGAGTAGAAGGTGGGGTTTTTGGGAAGGCTTAAGGCTTTTTGGGTTTTTCTTGCTTCCCATTGGTCCATCCAGGTAAGGGTCCATTAACTGGAAAGTGGTCCCTACAGTCCAAGCCAGTTGGCTTTAGAGTAGTGATTTCACATCCTACGTACCACTTCCCTGAATCTACCATGCCTAAAGATGGGTACTTTTGGAAAGACAAGTGTTTTTTTCATTTTTTTTGGGCACACATCTCATGCTTTTATTCACTCTCATAAGGCTTTCCTCTCTTTTTGGGATTTTGATTGGTAGGGAAAAGAAAAAGAGTTTACTATTTGGGCAACTTTTTCCTTCACATGCACATCTCTTAGCTGTTGCAAGATTATTTTTCAAAGTTGACATAGAAAAGTTGTAGCATTTTTTGTTTGAGACTGCATTTTCAAAAGAACAAAATAGAAATATGCACCACCTTAGATACGGAGAGAACATACTGGAAGAAGTTGTATCAAATTTTTACTATGAAGTGTTTTGTACAGTTTTTGAGAGACAAGCAGTTGTGTATGTATTGTTTTCTATCATTCATATATGTATGTATTGTTTTCTATCAGTCATATATACAACGATCATAGCCCCAGAGGCCACTGCAACAGATGAAATAGCCACAGCGCCTAAAGCTTTAACCCTGCCAAAAATGGCAGAGGCAACGATGCCAAAAAGTTGACAAGCCTTAAACGTGGGTCCAAGAATGGAGTCATGTCTAGGTTATCAGACTTTAGAAATTTATAATACCCGAATGTTTAAGACATCCTGCAACTAGCACAGGGTCGAAATAGTTCGGGGTCAAACACAGGGATAGGAAGAACGACACTTCAGAACCCAAGTTTTACTTGTCTAAGCACATCGAAAAAGGTCAAAGGATAAGGTTTTGATATGACGAGAAAGAATTATAAAGAATCAAATAAAAAGCCTATCTCCAAGGGGAGTTACCAGAAGAAGAAGGTTTTATGGTTTAGCAGTTTTTATAGAGGTTTTGTATATTAGAAACTGAGGAGATAAAACAGTCCTCTAGAGTTATATTTAAGCCTTTTTCCTTTGGTGCATTCTTCTGGATGTCCATCTTTTATCTTTATTTGCAAGTTACTAGCAGATTATCCTAAAATGCCGTGAAACAAAACATGGTTAGTATAACAAGTTATATTGGTATGTAGGGGAAACAAAATGTACTCATGTATGAGTAACAACATAAGCAGCCATATTTGCAATTATCAAATAATCAGAACACATTTTATTTTATTAACTTCTCAACCCTTAATCTCTATGTCATACCCACTCTCTAGGGTACCCAATTTACCATACTCTCTCTCTCCAGGAGTAATTCATTAATCTATCCACTCACTGGGGATGTTCATGATATCATACTCGCTCTCTGGGAGTATTTGTTTGTCAACCCACTCTCTGGGGGTGCTCTCCATAATCATCATGCTTGCATTTAAGTTAGAGACATTATTATGGGCTTAAGCAAGTTAATTCTGTATACTCTGATACTCATTTGGGATTTATAGATTGTTAAAAGTAAAAAAACAAGCAACAATTTGTTTTGCAATCCATTCAATAAAGTCTCAAGGAAACCATGAAAATTGGTTAAGTCAGTTAGTCATAGGTGTAACCACATACCTTTCTTAGAAGTGATCAAAAGTTCAAAATATGAGCAGTTGAGAATAAGAAATCACTATAAAATTAGTGCATAACACCCAAGTATTACTAATTTATGATAAACTTATATTATGACTGACTTGGGGTCTAAGTTAGGGTTTTGGGGTCAACTTAGGGTTTCATAAGGGTTTTGGCTTCCCAAACCCTAATTATTACTTTTAACACCCTTTTGGTTTACAAACCCTAATTATCATTATATTCACTTTTAATCTCAAGAAAACCCTAATTCTTCCATTTGTGAATTATTATTCTCAATTTAGATCCATGTTGCCCCTTTTAATCCAAAAAGGTCAATCTTTTCACATTAAGATCAATTGAACATAATAAGTTCATCAAAATCTAGAAATTAGGGTTCTTATGCATTAAACACATTAAATATAGCAACTTTGGGTACTTTTAGAATTTGAAACTGAATTAGGTTTCAATTATATTTTATTTGCATTCCTCTCATTTTTCTGATCAAGTTTCATATATAGTTTGTTGCAATATGAGTTACCAATCATTTACTAGATTAAAAACAAGATTACACCTAAATGGGCCAATGATTGCATGACACATCAACAACTTACTTTATATTTGTTTGTTAACGGACTAGCTAAAGGTTAGGAGAATTACTTCATTACCCTTCTCTTTGATGTGTATACCCAGGGTCCTTCGGGCCTTTTGGCTCTTAACCTTCTCCTACCTCACGCCTGCGGAGGGATTAGCGTCTGCTTTGCCCCTGTGACCCCAACCTTCACAAAGTCAATGCAGGGTCTGGGCACTATCTTGCACCCTCGGTGGCTTGGCAGGGCACAAGATGAGTAGGAGGTAGTGAAAGAGACCATGGTGGAAGCTTCTTTGACAAGGAAAGTTGTAGGTCTAAGAGTAGAAAAATAGGGAGGTGGTCCTCGCCTCATATCAAGGCAATTTCGATTGGGGGCAAAGGACTTCCCAAGGACAGATGGGCTCCTTGAAATGGTCTACAAACAAACCTAGTGCTCATCCTTTGCATATTGAAGCAAGAAGAGTTTGTCAATGGTTCAAGGAGAGATTGGTTTGCCACGACCGTCTGTTTTGGGGTTAGTAGCTGGTTCAGTGGGGAGTCTCAAGGTTGACATGGCCTTCTTATAGGAAGAGGGGTAGGAAGCGACTCTACAACCATTGATTGGTTGTGAGAGTTCCTTGCGGTGAACTCGTTAAGGTAAAATGGCATCTCCCCCCTAAAAGAAAGAAATTTTCTTTTATTAAAACCCTCATTTATGAAAATAATTATATCTCTCTATTTATAGTTCACTTTCCTATCAAAAATTTAGAAAAAACTTCTATTTATTCTTATTCTTTTCTTGGAAAAGCATTGGGTCCGCACTAAAAGGCTACAGAATCCAAGCTTGCCTTTTTTAGCAAATTTTAGATAATTACATATTTAATTTCATAGATCACAAGACATATTGGAATGTTCTGGTTTTCCTTCCATAATCTCATATTTGAATTACCTTACACATAAAATTATATTAGGTAATTATTATGGGCACTAAATACCCCCTTTTCCTATTTTGTTTCACAAGGATCTATATGTGAACTTTTTATGAAATAAAACATATTTCTCTCTTCTTTAATTCTTTTAATTCCAACTTTTAAAGGAAAGTCTTAAATACTTTTATCTAGATGTGGGTGATATTTGAGACCAGAATACTAAACTTAAAAGTGTTTTTCTTAGTCTCCAATTCCCCCTTTATATTTAGGAATCAAATAATTTTTTCTCCTTTTAACTTTTTGATATCTCTTATTTTGATTATTTTTCTCATTAGTAACCATGTGAAAACGAAACCAACCCATTAGTTGCCTCCGACACCACTTTTGTAGAGAATTACACATAATTCCATATGTAAATTATTAATTACTAATTACCTTTAGTAATTTCTTTATTTGTGGATTTTCTCTCTTTCTTTTTCCCATGTCCATTATTGGATTATTGAAAGTAGCAAAATCTTTAAAAGTGTTGCAAAGGAAGATTTGCATATTAGATCCATACCTTTAACACAAAGCACATCAAGTTTTATAGTGCATCCATAATAATTCATTATTTGCATTTAGATAAATATGCACAAGTACATGTGAAAAACTAGGTTATAACATCCTTTCCCTCTTATAGGAGTTTTGTCCTCAAAATTCAACTAATCATATTAAAAGTTTAGAATGAGATTTTTCCACCTCATCACTTTATTATTTTCTTCATTGGATGTATTATTACTTGTGTTTCCATTTAAGGTTAGGTAATTTATTCTTGTTGCTCATCAACTTAAATCTTATATTCATAGGAATTGAATTTACCCAATTTGAGGATCCGACATCCACCGCTCCTTGAAGGGATTTTGTCCCCAAAATTCAAGTCAGAACAGATTAAGGTGCATGATGACTTATCATTAATTTCAAAACTTAGGGTTACAAACCTTTATCTAGGTCATTCTTAACAACTTTTATTGATTATAACATTCTCACCTTACTAAGGTTTGTATTCCATTTCAATTTTAGGGTAATCCACAACTCTATCCACTAGGCATTTTTATCACTTAGTGATTAGTTAATGATTTCTAATTACACTTTGTAATTACATTCCAATTTCACTTGGTGAGTACCTTCTCACCAGGGTTTTTAACTCATTATTCACTATTTGAGGGTGAGATAACACCTCCAACCCTAGATTATGTCATTAAATTTCAACTTAGGTATTCATTTTCATATTTTTTTAACATGTGTCTATCCAATCTCTCACACTCATAACTAGATGACATGACTATTTGGATGCAGTTCAAATACAAAGTTCATCCCATTCCAAGGGTAGAGATGGTGTATTCATACATTATCTTTTAATACCTAGATTTTGGTTGAGTCACTATCAACAATGAACTCATACCATGACTACTTTTTAGTTCCATAAATCTCTTTCTATTTCATGCACTCACATGGAATGGGATTCTCTTTTAACATCATATTATGACTTATTATGTTCTTTTCATCTACATCTCATGTATCACTAGCCTTAGTCATCCCATTAAGATCTCTAAGGTACTTGTAGAATGATCTCCTCTTGAATCCCAAGGGCCTTATGCACTTAGCACATAATCATTCCCCATCCTCTTAACATCTTATGTATCTTTAATCATCCTACAAGATCTTAGGTTTGACTTGTGACCCTACCCTTCCCAAGGATTTTATCGAGATGTCATAATACTTTATTTGATGTTATAACTTTATTTTACTTCATCACACATTTTGGTTGAGGTTTCTCTGATTATATCCAAGCACATTATATTCTATATAATTTTTTCACCCAAATTTCCTTCATCTCTTAGGGCACCCATAGTTTTCTAATAATATACAAGCACATTATATTCTTTATAATTCTTTCACCCAAATTTCCTTCATCTCTTAGGGCACCCATAGTTTTCTTTATGTCCCTTTATTGGGCTCATGGAAACCTACCCATATGGACTTGGTCCCCTTCTATCGATCACTTCCATAATGACTTTTCCTCATGACCCTTAGAGATGGTCATGCATGGGTCCAAAGAATCATACTTAATATATGTGCTTTTGTGCTTCATGCACTTAATTTCTCAAGTTTTAAGTGACATTTAGTGTTACCTAAATTCTTACACTAATTTGTGAATTCACCCTTTTAGAGGAGGTCCTATCACAGGATAAGATAAAACTAGCATTTATTAGAAATCAACAGAAACAATCTTTCACTAAGATTTATATTACCATTATGGAACATGCCCATTAGTCATATCTTCCATTATATCATCCATACATTATATCTCATGACCTACCACTCAATAGTAGGATCACTTTTGGTACCTTACTACCACGAATTGAAGTGTTTGGATATAATGGGACCGATGTATTATGTCTCATATTTTTAGGGATATAGGAACAACTATTTCATCTAATATCATATGCCAAGTACGTTATCTAATCCATACCATATAGTAGGCCAAAATAGGTAAATTGTACTCTGAAGAAGGAAAATTTATTATCACATATCCCTCATGTCAACTACAACTATGTTCAATATGTATCATGAGTATTATCCCATTTTTACTTTCTCATATTAGGTTGCATTTTTTTTATTAAAGATTCATTGGAGGTTATGAGACCATTTCTAAGTTTTCCATTATGTCATATCCATTCATCACCTCTCGAGGTTGGACTAGTTTCGTATGCATATGTGGTACTGTGGTGGTTCTAGACCAACTTGTATGAGTGGCTTGTCAAACCTCTATCACAAGTCTAATGGGGTTTCCCTTAACTCACTACCCGAGGAAGGTGCCATGCTCAACCTCTTACAATCTCACTCAACTTTATGAGCAATCTATGTACTAGATCCATTTTTCCTCTATAGTCTACAATTCTTGGGTCTACCTTTGTAGTATTGACCCTCAACTTGGGAGTAGAAGGTGGGGTTTTTGGGAAGGCTTAAGGCTTTTTGGGTTTTTCTTGCTTCCCATTGGTCCATCCAGGTAAGGGTCCATTAACTGGAAAGTGGTCCCTACAGTCCAAGCCAGTTGGCTTTAGAGTAGTGATTTCACATCCTACGTACCACTTCCCTGAATCTACCATGCCTAAAGATGGGTACTTTTGGAAAGACAAGTGTTTTTTTCATTTTTTTTGGGCACAAATCTCATGCTTTTATTCACTCTCATAAGGCTTTCCTCTCTTTTTGGGATTTTGATTGGTAGGGAAAAGAAAAAGAGTTTACTATTTGGGCAACTTTTTCCTTCACATGCACATCTCTTAGCTGTTGCAAGATTATTTTTCAAAGTTGACATAGAAAAGTTGTAGCATTTTTTGTTTGAGACTGCATTTTCAAAAGAACAAAATAGAAATATGCACCACCTTAGATACGGAGAGAACATACTGGAAGAAGTTGTATCAAATTTTTACTATGAAGTGTTTTGTACAGTTTTTGAGAGACAAGCAGTTGTGTATGTATTGTTTTCTATCATTCATATATGTATGTATTGTTTTCTATCAGTCATATATACAACGATCATAGCCCCAGAGGCCACTGCAACAGATGAAATAGCCACAGCGCCTAAAGCTTCAACCCTGCCAAAAATGGCAGAGGCAACGATGCCAAAAAGTTGACAAGCCTTAAACGTGGGTCCAAGAATGGAGTCATGTCTAGGTTATCAGACTTTAGAAATTTATAATACCCGAATGTTTAAGACATCCTGCAACTAGCACAGGGTCGAAATAGTTCGGGGTCAAACACAGGGATAGGAAGAACGACACTTCAGAACCCAAGTTTTACTTGTCTAAGCACATCGAAAAAGGTCGAAGGATAAGGTTTTGATATGACGAGAAAGAATTATAAAGAATCAAATAAAAAGCCTATCTCCAAGGGGAGTTACCAGAAGAAGAAGGTTTTATGGTTTAGCAGTTTTTATAGAGGTTTTGTATATTAGAAACTGAGGAGATAAAACAGTCCTCTAGAGTTATATTTAAGCCTTTTTCCTTTGGTGCATTCTTCTGGATGTCCATCTTTTATCTTTATTTGCAAGTTACTAGCAGATTATCCTAAAATGCCGTGAAACAAAACATGGTTAGTATAACAAGTTATATTGGTATGTAGGGGAAACAAAATGTACTCATGTATGAGTAACAACATAAGCAGCCATATTTGCAATTATCAAATAATCAGAACACATTTTATTTTATTAACTTCTCAACCCTTAATCTCTATGTCATACCCACTCTCTAGGGTACCCAATTTACCATACTCTCTCTCTCCAGGAGTAATTCATTAATCTATCCACTCACTGGGGATGTTCATGATATCATACTCGCTCTCTGGGAGTATTTGTTTGTCAACCCACTCTCTGGGGGTGCTCTCCATAATCATCATGCTTGCATTTAAGTTAGAGACATTATTATGGGCTTAAGCAAGTTAATTCTGTATACTCTGATACTCATTTGGGATTTATAGATTGTTAAAAGTAAAAAAACAAGCAACAATTTGTTTTGCAATCCATTCAATAAAGTCTCAAGGAAACCATGAAAATTGGTTAAGTCAGTTAGTCATAGGTGTAACCACATACCTTTCTGAGAAGTGATCAAAAGTTCAAAATATGAGCAGTTGAGAATAAGAAATCACTATAAAATTAGTGCATAACACCCAAGTATTACTAATTTATGATAAACTTATATTATGACTGACTTGGGGTCTAAGTTAGGGTTTTGGGGTCAACTTAGGGTTTCATAAGGGTTTTGGCTTCCCAAACCCTAATTATTACTTTTAACACCCTTTTGGTTTACAAACCCTAATTATCATTATATTCACTTTTAATCTCAAGAAAACCCTAATTCTTCCATTTGTGAATTATTATTCTCAATTTAGATCCATGTTGCCCCTTTTAATCCAAAAAGGTCAATCTTTTCACATTAAGATCAATTGAACATAATAAGTTCATCAAAATCTAGAAATTAGGGTTCTTATGCATTAAACACATTAAATATAGCAACTTTGGGTACTTTTAGAATTTGAAACTGAATTAGGTTTCAATTATATTTTATTTTCATTCCTCTCATTTTTCTGATCAAGTTTCATATATAGTTTGTTGCAATATGAGTTACCAATCATTTACTAGATTAAAAACAAGATTACACCTAAATGGGCCAATGATTGCATGACACATCAACAACTTACTTTATATTTGTTTGTTAACGGACTAGCTAAAGGTTAGGAGAATTACTTCATTACCCTTCTCTTTGATGTGTATACCCAGGGTCCTTCGGGCCTTTTGGCTCTTAACCTTCTCCTACCTCACGCCTGCGGAGGGATTAGCGTCTGCTTTGCCCCTGTGACCCCAACCTTCACAAAGTCAATGCAGGGTCTGGGCACTATCTTGCACCCTCGGTGGCTTGGCAGGGCACAAGCTGAGTAGGAGGTAGTAAAAGAGACCATGGTGGAAGCTTCTTCGACAAGGAAAGTTGTAGGTCTAAGAGTAGAAAAATAGGGAGGTGGTCCTCGCCTCATATCAAGGAAATTTCGATTGGGGGCAAAGGACTTCCCAAGGACAGATGGGCTCCTTGAAATGGTCTACAAACAAACCTAGTGCTCATCCTTTGCATATTGAAGCAAGAAGAGTTTGTCAATGGTTCAAGGAGAGATTGGTTTGCCACGACCGTCTGTTTTGGGGTTAGTAGCTGGTTCAGTGGGGAGTCTCAAGGTTGACATGGCCTTCTTATAGGAAGAGGGGTAGGAAGCGACTCTACAACCATTGATTGGTTGTGAGAGTTCCTTGCGGTGAACTCGTTAAGGTAAAATGGCATCTCCCCCCTAAAAGAAAGAAATTTTCTTTTATTAAAACCCTCATTTATGAAAATAATTATATCTCTCTATTTATAGTTCACTTTCCTATCAAAAATTTAGAAAAAACTTCTATTTATTCTTATTCTTTTCTTGGAAAAGCATTGGGTCCGCACTAAAAGGCTACAGAATCCAAGCTTGCCTTTTTTAGCAAATTTTAGATAATTACATATTTAATTTCATAGATCACAAGACATATTGGAATGTTCTGGTTTTCCTTCCATAATCTCATATTTGAATTACCTTACACATAAAATTATATTAGGTAATTATTATGGGCACTAAATACCCCTTTTTCCTATTTTGTTTCACAAGGATCTATATGTGAACTTTTTATGAAATAAAACATATTTCTCTCTTCTTTAATTCTTTTAATTCCAACTTTTAAAGGAAAGTCTTAAATACTTTTATCTAGATGTGGGTGATATTTGAGACCAGAATACTAAACTTAAAAGTGTTTTTCTTAGTCTCCAATTCCCCCTTTATATTTAGGAATCAAATAATTTTTTTCTCCTTTTAACTTTTTGATATCTCTTATTTTGATTATTTTTCTCATTAGTAACCATGTGAAAACGAAACCAACCCATTAGTTGCCTCCGACACCACTTTTGTAGAGAATTACACATAATTCCATATGTAAATTATTAATTACTAATTACCTTTAGTAATTTCTTTATTTGTGGATTTTCTCTCCTTCTTTTTCCCATGTCCATTATTGGATTATTGAAAGTAGCATAATCTTTAAAAGTGTTGCAAAGGAAGATTTGCATATTAGATCCATACCTTTAACACAAAGCACATCAAGTTTTATAGTGCATCCATAATAATTCATTATTTGCATTTAGATAAATATGCACAAGTACATGTGAAAAACTAGGTTATAACATCCTTTCCCTCTTATAGGAGTTTTGTCCTCAAAATTCAACTAATCATATTAAAAGTTTAGAATGAGATTTTTCCACCTCATCACTTTATTATTTTCTTCATTGGATGTATTATTACTTGTGTTTCCATTTAAGGTTAGGTAATTTATTCTTGTTGCTCATCAACTTAAATCTTATATTCATAGGAATTGAATTTACCCAATTTGAGGATCCGACATCCACCGCTCCTTGAAGGGATTTTGTCCCCAAAATTCAAGTCAGAACAGATTAAGGTGCATGATGACTTATCATTAATTTCAAAACTTAGGGTTACAAACCTTTATCTAGGTCATTCTTAACAACTTTTATTGATTATAACATTCTCACCTTACTAAGGTTTGTATTCCATTTCAATTTTAGGGTAATCCACAACTCTATCCACTAGGCATTTTTATCACTTAGTGATTAGTTAATGATTTCTAATTACACTTTGTAATTACATTCCAATTTCACTTGGTGAGTACCTTCTCACCAGGGTTTTTAACTCATTATTCACTATTTGAGGGTGAGATAACACCTCCAACCCTAGATTATGTCATTAAATTTCAACTTAGGTATTCATTTTCATATTTTTTTAACATGTGTCTATCCAATCGCTCACACTCATAACTAGATGACATGACTATTTGGATGCAGTTCAAATACAAAGTTCATCCCATTCCAAGGGTAGAGATGGTGTATTCATACATTATCTTTTAATACCTAGATTTTGGTTGAGTCACTATCAACAATGAACCCATACCATGACTACTTTTTAGTTCCATAAATCTCTTTCTATTTCATGCACTCACATGGAATGGGATTCTCTTTTAACATCATATTATGACTTATTATGTTCTTTTCATCTACATCTCATGTATCACTAGCCTTAGTCATCCCATTAAGATCTCTAAGGTACTTGTAGAATGATCTCCTCTTGAATCCCAAGGGCCTTATGCACTTAGCACATAATCATTCCCCATCCTCTTAACATCTTATGTATCTTTAATCATCCTACAAGATCTTAGGTTTGACTTGTGACCCTACCCTTCCCAAGGATTTTATCGAGATGTCATAATACTTTATTTGATGTTATAACTTTATTTTACTTCATCACACATTTTGGTTGAGGTTTCTCTGATTATATCCAAGCACATTATATTATATATAATTTTTTCACCCAAATTTCCTTCATCTCTTAGGGCACCCATAGTTTTCTAATAATATACAAGCACATTATATTATTTATAATTCTTTCACCCAAATTTCCTTCATCTCTTAGGGCACCCATAGTTTTCTTTATGTCCCTTTATTGGGCTCATGGAAACCTACCCATATGGACTTGGTCCCCTTCTATCGATCACTTCCATAATGACTTTTCCTCATGACCCTTAGAGATGGTCATGCATGGGTCCAAAGAATCATACTTAATATATGTGCTTTTGTGCTTCATGCACTTAATTTCTCAAGTTTTAAGTGACATTTAGTGTTACCTAAATTCTTACACTAATTTGTGAATTCACCCTTTTAGAGGAGGTCCTATCACAGGATAAGATAAAACTAGCATTTATTAGAAATCAACAGAAACAATCTTTCACTAAGATTTATATTACCATTATGGAACATGCCCATTAGTCATATCTTCCATTATATCATCCATACATTATATCTCATGACCTACCACTCAATAGTAGGATCACTTTTGGTACCTTACTACCACGAATTGAAGTGTTTGGATATAATGGGACCGATGTATTATGTCTCATTTTTTAGGGATATAGGAACAACTATTTCATCTAATATCATATGCCAAGTACGTTATCTAATCCATACCATATAGTAGGCCAAAATAGGTAAATTGTACTCTGAAGAAGGAAAATTTATTATCACATATCCCTCATGTCAACTACAACTATGTTCAATATGTATCATGAGTATTATCCCATTTTTACTTTCTCATATTAGGTTGCATTTTTTTTATTAAAGATTCATTGGAGGTTATGAGACCATTTCTAAGTTTTCCATTATGTCATATCCATTCATCACCTCTCGAGGTTGGACTAGTTTCGTATGCATATGTGGTACTGTGGTGGTTCTAGACCAACTTGTATGAGTGGCTTGTCAAACCTCTATCACAAGTCTAATGGGGTTTCCCTTAACTCACTACCCGAGGAAGGTGCCATGCTCAACCTCTTACAATCTCACTCAACTTTATGAGCAATCTATGTACTAGATCCATTTTTCCTCTATAGTCTACAATTCTTGGGTCTACCTTTGTAGTATTGACCCTCAACTTGGGAGTAGAAGGTGGGGTTTTTGGGAAGGCTTAAGGCTTTTTGGGTTTTTCTTGCTTCCCATTGGTCCATCCAGGTAAGGGTCCATTAACTGGAAAGTGGTCCCTACAGTCCAAGCCAGTTGGCTTTAGAGTAGTGATTTCACATCCTACGTACCACTTCCCTGAATCTACCATGCCTAAAGATGGGTACTTTTGGAAAGACAAGTGTTTTTTTCATTTTTTTTGGGCACAAATCTCATGCTTTTATTCACTCTCATAAGGCTTTCCTCTCTTTTTGGGATTTTGATTGGTAGGGAAAAGAAAAAGAGTTTACTATTTGGGCAACTTTTTCCTTCACATGCACATCTCTTAGCTGTTGCAAGATTATTTTTCAAAGTTGACATAGAAAAGTTGTAGCATTTTTTGTTTGAGACTGCATTTTCAAAAGAACAAAATAGAAATATGCACCACCTTAGATACGGAGAGAACATACTGGAAGAAGTTGTATCAAATTTTTACTATGAAGTGTTTTGTACAATTTTTGAGAGACAAGCAGTTGTGTATGTATTGTTTTCTATCATTCATATATGTATGTATTGTTTTCTATCAGTCATATATACAACGGTCATAGCCCCAGAGGCCACTGCAACAGATGAAATAGCCACAGCGCCTAAAGCTTCAACCCTGCCAAAAATGGCAGAGGCAACGATGCCAAAAAGTTGACAAGCCTTAAACGTGGGTCCAAGAATGGAGTCATGTCTAGGTTATCAAACTTTAGAAATTTATAATACCCGAATGTTTAAGACATCCTGCAACTAGCACAGGGTCGAAATAGTTCGGGGTCAAACACAGGGATAGGAAGAACGACACTTCAGAACCCAAGTTTTACTTGTCTAAGCACATCGAAAAAGGTCGAAGGATAAGGTTTTGATATGACGAGAAAGAATTATAAAGAATCAAATAAAAAGCCTATCTCCAAGGGGAGTTACCAGAAGAAGAAGGTTTTATGGTTTAGCAGTTTTTATAGAGGTTTTGTATATTAGAAACTGAGGAGATAAAACAGTCCTCTAGAGTTATATTTAAGCCTTTTTCCTTTGGTGCATTCTTCTGGATGTCCATCTTTTATCTTTATTTGCAAGTTACTAGCAGATTATCCTAAAATGCCATGAAACAAAACATGGTTAGTATAACAAGTTATATTGGTATGTAGGGGAAACAAAATGTACTCATGTATGAGTAACAACATAAGCAGCCATATTTGCAATTATCAAATAATCAGAACACATTTTATTTTATTAACTTCTCAACCCTTAATCTCTATGTCATACCCACTCTCTAGGGTACCCAATTTACCATACTCTCTCTCTCCAGGAGTAATTCATTAATCTATCCACTCACTGGGGATGTTCATGATATCATACTCGCTCTCTGGGAGTATTTGTTTGTCAACCCACTCTCTGGGGGTGCTCTCCATAATCATCATGCTTGCATTTAAGTTAGAGACATTATTATGGGCTTAAGCAAGTTAATTCTGTATACTCTGATACTCATTTGGGATTTATAGATTGTTAAAAGTAAAAAAACAAGCAACAATTTGTTTTGCAATCCATTCAATAAAGTCTCAAGGAAACCATGAAAATTGGTTAAGTCAGTTAGTCATAGGTGTAACCACATACCTTTCTTAGAAGTGATCAAAAGTTCAAAATATGAGCAGTTGAGAATAAGAAATCACTATAAAATTAGTGCATAACACCCAAGTATTACTAATTTATGATAAACTTATATTATGACTGACTTGGGGTCTAAGTTAGGGTTTTGGGGTCAACTTAGGGTTTCATAAGGGTTTTGGCTTCCCAAACCCTAATTATTACTTTTAACACCCTTTTGGTTTACAAACCCTAATTATCATTATATTCACTTTTAATCTCAAGAAAACCCTAATTCTTCCATTTGTGAATTATTATTCTCAATTTAGATCCATGTTGCCCCTTTTAATCCAAAAAGGTCAATCTTTTCACATTAAGATCAATTGAACATAATAAGTTCATCAAAATCTAGAAATTAGGGTTCTTATGCATTAAACACATTAAATATAGCAACTTTGGGTACTTTTAGAATTTGAAACTGAATTAGGTTTCAATTATATTTTATTTGCATTCCTCTCATTTTTCTGATCAAGTTTCATATATAGTTTGTTGCAATATGAGTTACCAATCATTTACTAGATTAAAAACAAGATTACACCTAAATGGGCCAATGATTGCATGACACATCAACAACTTACTTTATATTTGTTTGTTAACGGACTAGCTAAAGGTTAGGAGAATTACTTCATTACCCTTCTCTTTGATGTGTATACCCAGGGTCCTTCGGGCCTTTTGGCTCTTAACCTTCTCCTACCTCACGCCTGCGGAGGGATTAGCGTCTGCTTTGCCCCTGTGACCCCAACCTTCACAAAGTCAATGCAGGGTCTGGGCACTATCTTGCACCCTCGGTGGCTTGGCAGGGCACAAGCTGAGTAGGAGGTAGTGAAAGAGACCATGGTGGAAGCTTCTTTGACAAGGAAAGTTGTAGGTCTATGAGTAGAAAAATAGGGAGGTGGTCCTCGCCTCATATCAAGGCAATTTCGATTGGGGGCAAAGGACTTCCCAAGGACAGATGGGCTCCTTGAAATGGTCTACAAACAAACCTAGTGCTCATCCTTTGCATATTGAAGCAAGAAGAGTTTGTCAATGGTTCAAGGAGAGATTGGTTTTCCACGACCGTCTGTTTTGGGGTTAGTAGCTGGTTCAGTGGGGAGTCTCAAGGTTGACATGGCCTTCTTATAGGAAGAGGGGTAGGAAGCGACTCTACAACCATTGATTGGTTGTGAGAGTTCCTTGCGGTGAACTCGTTAAGGTAAAATGGCATCTCCCCCCTAAAAGAAAGAAATTTTCTTTTATTAAAACCCTCATTTATGAAAATAATTATATCTCTCTATTTATAGTTCACTTTCCTATCAAAAATTTAGAAAAAACTTCTATTTATTCTTATTCTTTTCTTGGAAAAGCATTGGGTCCGCACTAAAAGGCTACAGAATCCAAGCTTGCCTTTTTTAGCAAATTTTAGATAATTACATATTTAATTTCATAGATCACAAGACATATTGGAATGTTCTGGTTTTCCTTCCATAATCTCATATTTGAATTACCTTACACCTAAAATTATATTAGGTAATTATTATGGGCACTAAATACCCCTTTTTCCTATTTTGTTTCACAAGGATCTATATGTGAACTTTTTATGAAATAAAACATATTTCTCTCTTCTTTAATTCTTTTAATTCCAACTTTTAAAGGAAAGTCTTAAATACTTTTATCTAGATGTGGGTGATATTTGAGACCAGAATACTAAACTTAAAAGTGTTTTTCTTAGTCTCCAATTCCCCCTTTATATTTAGGAATCAAATAATTTTTTCTCCTTTTAACTTTTTGATATCTCTTATTTTGATTATTTTTCTCATTAGTAACCATGTGAAAACGAAACCAACCCATTAGTTGCCTCCGACACCACTTTTGTAGAGAATTACACATAATTCCATATGTAAATTATTAATTACTAATTACCTTTAGTAATTTCTTTATTTGTGGATTTTCTCTCTTTCTTTTTCCCATGTCCATTATTGGATTATTGAAAGTAGCAAAATCTTTAAAAGTGTTGCAAAGGAAGATTTGCATATTAGATCCATACCTTTAACACAAAGCACATCAAGTTTTATAGTGCATCCATAATAATTCATTATTTGCATTTAGATAAATATGCACAAGTACATGTGAAAAACTAGGTTATAACATCCTTTCCCTCTTATAGGAGTTTTGTCCTCAAAATTCAACTAATCATATTAAAAGTTTAGAATGAGATTTTTCCACCTCATCACTTTATTATTTTCTTCATTGGATGTATTATTACTTGTGTTTCCATTTAAGGTTAGGTAATTTATTCTTGTTGCTCATCAACTTAAATCTTATATTCATAGGAATTGAATTTACCCAATTTGAGGATCCGACATCCACCGCTCCTTGAAGGGATTTTGTCCCCAAAATTCAAGTCAGAACAGATTAAGGTGCATGATGACTTATCATTAATTTCAAAACTTAGGGTTACAAACCTTTATCTAGGTCATTCTTAACAACTTTTATTGATTATAACATTCTCACCTTACTAAGGTTTGTATTCCATTTCAATTTTAGGGTAATCCACAACTCTATCCACTAGGCATTTTTATCACTTAGTGATTAGTTAATGATTTCTAATTACACTTTGTAATTACATTCCAATTTCACTTGGTGAGTACCTTCTCACCAGGGTTTTTAACTCAT
Organism: Alisma plantago-aquatica; assembly: GCA_963693085.1. Classification (NCBI taxonomy): domain Eukaryota; kingdom Viridiplantae; phylum Streptophyta; class Magnoliopsida; order Alismatales; family Alismataceae; genus Alisma; species Alisma plantago-aquatica. Next base: position 224,184,728 of record OY856415.1, read on the forward strand.
TATTCACTATTTGAGGGTGAGATAACACCTCCAACCCTAGATTATGTCATTAAATTTCAACTTAGGTATTCATTTTCATATTTTTTTAACATGTGTCTATCTAATCTCTCACACTCATAACTAGATGACATGACTATTTGGATGCAGTTCAAATACAAAGTTCATCCCATTCCAAGGGTAGAGATGGTGTATTCATACATTATCTTTTAATACCTAGATTTTGGTTGAGTCACTATCAACAATGAACCCATACCATGACTACTTTTTAGTTCCATAAATCTCTTTCTATTTCATGCACTCACATGGAATGGGATTCTCTTTTAACATCATATTATGACTTATTATGTTCTTTTCATCTACATCTCATGTATCACTAGCCTTAGTCATCCCATTAAGATCTCTAAGGTACTTGTAGAATGATCTCCTCTTGAATCCCAAGGGCCTTATGCACTTAGCACATAATCATTCCCCATCCTCTTAACATCTTATGTATCTTTAATCATCCTACAAGATCTTAGGTTTGACTTGTGACCCTACCCTTCCCAAGGATTTTATCAAGATGTCATAATACTTTATTTGATGTTATAACTTTATTTTACTTCATCACACATTTTGGTTGAGGTTTCTCTGATTATATCCAAGCACATTATATTCTATATAATTTTTTCACCCAAATTTCCTTCATCTCTTAGGGCACCCATAGTTTTCTAATAATATACAAGCACATTATATTCTTTATAATTCTTTCACCCAAATTTCCTTCATCTCTTAGGGCACCCATAGTTTTCTTTATGTCCCTTTATTGGGCTCATGGAAACCTACCCATATGGACTTGGTCCCCTTCTATCGATCACTTCCATAATGACTTTTCCTCATGACCCTTAGAGATGGTCATGCATGGGTCCAAAGAATCATACTTAATATATGTGCTTTTGTGCTTCATGCACTTAATTTCTCAAGTTTTAAGTGACATTTAGTGTTACCTAAATTCTTACACTAATTTGTGAATTCACCCTTTTAGAGGAGGTCCTATCACAGGATAAGATAAAACTAGCATTTATTAGAAATCAACAGAAACAATCTTTCACTAAGATTTATATTACCATTATGGAACATGCCCATTAGTCATATCTTCCATTATATCATCCATACATTATATCTCATGACCTACCACTCAATAGTAGGATCACTTTTGGTACCTTACTACCACAAATTGAAGTGTTTGGATATAATGGGACCGATGTATTATGTCTCATATTTTTAGGGATATAGGAACAACTATTTCATCTAATATCATATGCCAAGTACGTTATCTAATCCATACCATATAGTAGGCCAAAATAGGTAAATTGTACTCTGAAGAAGGAAAATTTATTATCACATATCCCTCATGTCAACTACAACTATGTTCAATATTTATCATGAGTATTATCCCATTTTTACTTTCTCATATTAGGTTGCATTTTTTTTATTAAAGATTCATTGGAGGTTATGAGACCATTTCTAAGTTTTCCATTATGTCATATCCATTCATCACCTCTCGAGGTTGGACTAGTTTCGTATGCATATGTGGTACTGTGGTGGTTCTAGACCAACTTGTATGAGTGGCTTGTCAAACCTCTATCACAAGTCTAATGGGGTTTCCCTTAACTCACTACCCGAGGAAGGTGCCATGCTCAACCTCTTACAATCTCACTCAACTTTATGAGCAATCTATGTACTAGATCCATTTTTCCTCTATAGTCTACAATTCTTGGGTCTACCTTTGTAGTATTGACCCTCAACCCCACATGATCCAACCACTCCAGCACATACCAAATCCAAGAAGTGACATTGTATTTGCTTCATAGTTCTCTACTCATGAATTATCCTTACCTCATCCTCTCTTTCTGGTAACCAACCACTAGAGTCCCAACAAGGAACCATCAACCCAAGCATGAGGCTTTACATCATACTATCATTCCTTATCTTTTCAGGGTCTTGGGACTCTCTCCCCCTAACCTAGATGGTAGGCACTTCTATCATATACACATATATGCAAGAAACCTATCCTCTTTCACTATCTCTAGGGTTTGGTCCTTCCAAGGACATATAGGGTTCAACACATCTCCAGGTGTCACACATTTAGCAACTCAACTCATTTATTTAGGTGTAATCTAGTGTAGACCATATCACATTGAATATTTCTCATAATTCCTCATGTTTTGGTATCTAGGTTTCCGAACTTCTCCTCTGGGTCCCACTCTCTCTGGAGTTAACCCTATATCTGGTCCAATACTAGGCTTCATCCTTTATAGAAGAGATTGAGGCTCCTACAGATTCACCTCTTATCTTAACTTGTCTTATGTTGGAGAAACACACACACCAATTTCTTCAAATCTGATATCAAAACCTCAAAATCCAATTGAGATCATCATAGTCCCTATATCTCATCATATAAAACTTAGATCATGTCATCTAAACTTATGCACATATTCTGTTAAGGCTTTTAGGCACTTGTTCCATTTGCCATCTTTTATTGGGTCAAGATAAACTGTTGATGGTACAACACCAAAGAGTCAACAAGAATGTTAAATCTAGCAAGATTTAAATCATTCTTTTGAAATTTTTTCACTAAAAAATTTATTGTAGATGCACTAAAGGTTTGGCAAGAGTATCCCGTATTCTATTAAATGTTGCCAAGTTGATTCATTCGCTTAAAATTTGGAACTGTTACGTGTATTGAGAAATCAAGGATGTAAAAAATTTGAGATTTCAAACAAAAAACACAAGGCAAAATCATGTACATGGGGATTTTTCAATTTCCATTTCATTCATACATGCTCTTGATTTTTCTTTTCATGTAGCCAAGACACATAAAGGACAGAATAATTCCATCATACAAGGGGGGGATTCATTCTAACAAGATAGTCTCAAGTCATATTATTTTTTACCATCAAGGAACAGAACAAGGAATAAAAAGGAAAACACATGATACAACTGACTCAAATAAAGAAAAACTGAAAGAAAAACTACAACTACCGACCAGTTGTGCTCCCCCTAAGCTTGAAATCAGCAATGTCCTCACTGCATCAATCAAACTTATGGAGTTCATAACCGGGTACCTGTAATCGATGTGATTAGAAATAAGAGCCGCCACCCTCTTGATCAGGGAAGAACTGGATGACAATGTCGGGGATGTCTATCGACTGGGTGGAAGAGTCAGGTTGCTACTCTGAAAACTGAGGTGGCTGCTGTGGGCATTCAGACGGTGGAAACTCGGGCTGCTACCGAGTCAGTGACTGATACGGTGGCGGGGCGGGGTAATGGCCCTGAGAGATATGCCAAGCGTCCATCCGGTATACCATGTCGTACATCACAGTGTACTGTGTGCTCATATGGTCAAAACGGCTGTCAATGTGGTCAAACCTCTGCTGAACGTAACCGTAAAGGTGCCTAACGTCAGGCATTGTCTAAGTGTACTCTGTCTGAGTACTGCTGGAGGGTGGAAGTGGAGTAGGAGCTTCTAGTGAAGATGGTGGCGTAGAGCTGTTGGCGCCGCAGGTGGGTGTCTCTTCATCATCTTCAGACTGTAACTCCACCTTCCAAGTGGCTTTGTTCCCGATATCATTGCGGGTTGAATCGGGGATGATGATGAACTGCTTCTTTGTGATAAAAACCTTGAATTTACTTGTGCTACTGCCATGTCCTGATATCAAGCCACAAGAAATAAGATAGTTGATGTCTACAAGGTTTTTCTCGGGTGCAGGTTCTAGGGAACCCACCTCTAAGCCTAGCTGCATTGCAAGTATACTGATTAGCCCACCGCACATGATGTCACCTGCCTCTCTTTGCTTCTTTTTTTTGGTCTCTAGAATCTTATTTACAATGTAGTATCCATAACTGATTTGCTCATTCTTTACTATGAACCATAAGAATAAAAGATCATTTTTTCCTACGACACCTTGAGTCTCATTTTTAGCAAAGGGCCCTATGCTTAAAAGATGATGCATAGCTCTAAAAGCTGGGTTATGGAGTGAAGAAGCTCATGCATTTCTAGCTCTGTGCACCGTTTCACTAGTAATCTCAGACCAAAAAGTGTCACTATGGAAGGTGGGTGGATAATCAGTATACCCTCCATAGTTGCACTTAAGTAAAGCACAAAACCGTTTAAGATCCATAGAAAAGAATTTGTCTAGAAGTCGAAAACTGATTTTTGGATATGGCTCCTGTACCATATTTCCCAACAGCTCATTGGGTATGTGGAGAATCTTTCTAGACTGGGATTCCCCTTGGGTCAATATTTGGCCACTGATGTGATTCTGTAGTCTCTGCTAGAGTCATACAGTCATTTTGTCATGAACTACAACATGAGTATTTTAAAAGGGTTTCCTCACAGACATAGCGGGAAGGTAGAACGCGCTTGGTGATGAGGAACTGATAATCCGCATATTCCTCTGGGGTGACTTAGAATTGAGTGGAGGGTACAAACGCTGCTACTGCCATTTCAGAAGGTGTTGCACGTGTAGTTGGGCGTGCTTTAGATGAAGGAGGTCCTACATGGCGTTTTCCTACACTTCTCTTGATAGGTGACATTTCGTTGTAGTAATGCACTACGTACAATTTGCTGTCATGACGTGTACCTGCAAAGATGTTTTTTTTCTTCCCTGGAATACAAATGCACGACGTGCAAGATGAGCGCACAGTGTGCACCTACAGATAAACTACAAACATAATCAGGCACCGCTGTCGGGTTGGCAGCTAGGGGTGCGGCAGAGAAGAAGGTCGGCAGTGTCGGCTTCTTTGAGTTGCTATTGCTGTCGGGCGGTGTAGAGAGAAGGCAGACAGAGACAGAGGATTTAGCGCCTGTCACAAAGGAGAAAGCATGGGGCGGATTGGAGGAATACTCCTCTTGCTGCTAGACGGTGCCACTGGGAGCACAACCGGTGGCGAAGGAGAAAACATGGGGCGGATCAGAGGAATACTCCTCTTGGTGCTTGACGGCGGCGTTGGCGGTTGCTCAGCTATGGTGCCGTTAGGCTTCGGCGCTAGGGCGGCGATTGAGAGAGGAGGCAGACGGAGGAGGCCTAGCTTGATCGGCGACATTGGCAGAGAAGAAGGTGGAAACTCTTGCTTGATGGTGCACGACTATGAAATGGGGGAACATCGTGCAGAGATGCACAACTCTCGTGGAGGATGATGGCGGTGCATGGCTGGAGTGCACAAATACTAGGTTGGAGTGGGGAATTAGGTCGTGCATTCCAGCCCTACTTGACTAGTCTTTTAAAAAAAAGACACAACGTGCATGTTATATGCACAGTGTGTTCCTCTTCAGTTCAGAATGCCTTTAATGCTCCGGTGCATGGCATGCAGTGGTTGAAAACACATTATAGACCAGGTTTTGCACACAGATGCACGTCGTGCATTTATCATTACACGTCGTGCATGTTTCCAAAACATTTTCTTGTCATTCGAAAAACCAGGTGCACGGCGTGCGAGATTCCAGAAATATTTTTTGTATTTACAACTCCCAGGTGCACGGAGTGCATCGAAAAATGCACGGTGTTCATGTTTCCAGAACATCATTCAGTGCATTTTCTATTGAGGTGCACGTCGTGTCAAAGAAAGACACGCTGTGCATTTTGGAATTTCTACAGAAAATAGCAGCCAGTCAGCACGAAACAGAGACAGATATGGCGGCATTCAAGTCTAAATTATTACATTCATCCATGATAGGCTTATTAACCAAATTTAAAAGTGTTTTTGACTCAAAGAATTTAAAATAAGTCTATCCTAATGTGGGGTCAACTCCCACAAGGTCCTCCATTTAGAGTCCAGAGTAAGACTCTTCAATTTCTTCAAGCATCTTGGAGGGAGCAAGAGGCTCCCTTCTCTACTTCATCTCCAAAAGAATAAAGTTTGCAATGCTATCCATTCACTTTGAAGTTGCTATCTTTGCCTTGGAGTTCCACAACTCCATATGAAAAAAAAATTAGCACTAGGAACGGGCCGGACCATTTTGATTTCAGCTTCCCTGGAAATATCTTTAATCTAGAGTTGAATAACAAGACTTTATCTCCTTCTTGGAAATATTTCCTGTGGATCCTCTTGTCATGCCAAGCCTTTGTTCTTTCCTTGTACAACCTTGCATTCTCATAAGCATCAAGGCGGAGTTCTTCAAGTTCCTGCAGCTGCAAAAAGCATTTCTTTCCTGCTTTCTTCCTATAAAAATTCAAGAACTTAATTGCCCACAAAGCACGATGCTCCAATTCTAGCAGAAGGTGACAAGATTTGCCATAGATTATCTTGAATGGAGTAGTCCCTATGGTGGTCTTATAGGCTATGTGGTATGCCCATAATGCATCATCAATCTTTAAGGCCCAATCTTTTCTTGAACTAGAAATAGCCTTTTCAAGAATATTTTTTAGTTTCCTGTTTGAAACCTCTACTTGCCCGGATGTTTGAGGATGATAGGGTGTAGAAATCTTATGAGTCACACCATATTTAGAGAGAAGGTTGTTGAATTGTTTTTTAGCAAAGTGTGTGCCTCCATATGAAATTACGGCACGCGGCACTCCAAACCGAGGGAAAATAATCTTTTGAAAAAGCTTAATTACTGATTTAGCATCTGACGCTTGAGTTGGAATGGCCTCAACCCATTTGGACACATATTCACAAGCAACAAGAATGTATTGATACCCGCAAGAAGATGGGAATGGTCCCATGTAATCCACTCCCCATACATCAAACACCTCAACCTCTAAGATATAGTTGAGAGGCATGCCATCACGGTGGGATATACCTCCTATTCTTTGACATCTATCACAATATTTGACAAATAGATTGACGTCTTTGAATAATGTGGGCCAATAAAAACTAGCTTGTAGTATCTTAGAAGCAGTCTTTTCTCCTCTGAAGTGTCCTCCATAAGGTGAGGCATGGCATTCAGCAATAATATTTGGGATTTCCTCTTCAACAACACACCGACATATCAGTCCATCACTTCCATGCTTGAATAACAATGGATCATCCCAATAGTAAAATTTCACATCATGAAAGAATTTCTTCTTTTGTTGATACGTCAAATCAGGTGGGAGTTGTCCAATAGCAAGAAAGTTGGCGATGTCCGCAAACCATGTCGCTTGAGTAGATGACAATGCATAGAGCTTTTCAATAGGCAAATGATCTTCAATGGGCAATGGGTCTCCAACCTCTATGGTTAGTCTAGAAAGATGATCAACAACATTATTTTTTATACCTTTCTTATCTCAGATCTCAAGATCAAATTCTTGTAGAAGCAAAATCCAGCGAATAAGACATGGTTTGGCATCTTTCTTATTCAACAAATACTTTATGGTGGCATGATCAGTTTAAACAATCACCTTTGATCCCACCAAATATTTTCGGAACTTGTCAAAAGCATAAACGACTGCTAGCATTTCCTTATCTGTGGTTGTGTAGTTGATCTATGCTTCATCAAGGGTTTTGCTTGCATAATAGATGGCATGGAGTTTCTTGTCTTTCCACTGTACTAGAATAACCCCCACTGCATAATCGCTTGCGTCACACATCAGCTCAAAAGGGGAATCCCAATCCAGAGGTTGAATAATTGGGGCTGAAATGAGGGCCTCTTTGAGCTTAGAAAAGACTGTATGTAAATCATTGTCAAACACAAACTCGACATCTTTTGCAAGTAGGGAACACAACTGTTTTGCAATTTTCGAGAAATCCTTAATGAATCTTCTACAAAAACTTGCATGTCCAAGAAAGCTTCGGATGTCTTTAACTGAAGATGGAGTAGACATCTTCTCAATGGATTCAACTTTTTCCCTGTCCACTTCAATACCTTTGTTAGATACGACATGTCCTAGTACTACACCGGATTGTACCATGAAATGACACTTCTCCCAGTTTAGCACTAGGTTAACCTTTTTACAGCGGGATAAGACTAAAGACAGTATCAATAAACATTGATAAAAAGAATCACCGTATACACTAAAATCATCCATGAAAATCTCTATTATATTTTCAATAAAATCAGAGAATATGGCCATCATACACCACTGAAAAGTAGCGGGAGCGTTGCAAAGACCAAACCACATACAACGATAGGCATATGTTCCATAAGTATAAGTAAATGTGGTTTTCTCTTGGTCGGGTGGATAAATAGGAATCTAAAAAAATCCGAAATACCCATCCAGGTAACAAAAATAAGAATGCTTAGCGAGGCATTCAAGCATCAAATCAATAAAAGGCAACAGAAAATGATCCTTGCGAGTTGCCTTATTCAGACGCCGGAAGTCAATAAACATACGCCAGCCGATAACCATACGTGTTTGTATTAACTCATCATTGTCTCCCTTGATGACAGTTGCACCTCCCTTCTTAGGAACCACGTGAATGGCACTAACCCAGGGGCTGTCACTGATGGGATAAATTATTCCAGCATCAATTAATTTAAAAATCTCTTTCTTTACCACTTCAAGCATATTTTGATTTAGGCGCCTAGGTGGTTCAACTATTGGTTTAGCATCATCTTCCATATTAGTTCTATGCATACAGATTGAAGGATGAATGCCTTTTAGATCATCTATGGAATAACCAATGACATCTTTATACAAACGCAGTTCAACAAGTAATTTATTTTCTTGGTCATTGGTTAATTCATTATTTATTATAACAGGGGATGCAAAGTTTGGGTCAAGAAATGCATACCTTAGCCCGGGTGGAAGGGTTTTAGTTCTACCTTTTCCCCTATTGTACCTTCATCAACTTTATCATCAACAAGTAGAACAGCTTCATTAATAGTTTGTGCTTTAGAAGTAGAAAGTGCTCCAGAAATTTCTGAATTGTTAAGTTCAGTCACATCATCATCATAAAGATTGATCATCAAATCAGAAATATCTTCATTATCATCCTCAATTGGATCAGTAGTATCTAACAAACATATTTTTTCAACATGTGCGGGTGCTTTCATTGCATCATGAATAGAGAATTCCATTGCTTCTTCACCAACACTTATAGTGAGCTTTCCTTCCCAAACATCAACAAGACATCCGACAGTCCTCAAGAATGGCCTTCCAAAAAGAACTGGGTTGGAAGGGATCTCCACCATATCAAGAACAACAAAATCACACGGTATATAGAACTTCTTGATCTGCACTAGTACATCTTCCACTATACCTTTTGGGTATTTAATAGAATGATCGGCTTACTCAATAGCCATCTTTGTTGGCTTCAAGTCTCCAAGATCCAATTCTTGCCATAAGGAGACAAAATGAGACTAATACTAGCACCAAGGTATACTAGACCTTTGTCAAAAGTGGTATTGTTGATCTTACATGGCAATGTAAAAGCTCCCAAATCATCAAGCTTTTGTGGAAGGCAATTTTGAATAATAGAACTCACTCTTTCTGAAAGCATTACTGTTTCAACCTGATCAACTTTTCTTCTTTTAGTCAAGATATCTTTTAGGAATTTAGCATAAGAAGGCATCTCGGCAATAACTTCAGCAAAAGGAAGATTGACATGTAATTTATTAATAATGTCCATAAACTTCCTAAACTTGAGGTCCTCCTTCTTAAGCCTTTGAGGAAAAGGTGCAATGGCCTTGAAAGAAGGTGGTGTTTCAGTTATACCTTTCTCCTTGCTGCAATTTTGAATGTTGGACTCCTCTTCATTGACTACCTCCATGTTCTTCTCTTTGGATGGAGAGGGTCTTTCAATCTCAGCTCCACTTCTTAGAATAATTGCATTAGCTTGTTGCCTTGGGTTTACTTCCGATTGGCTTGGAAGAGAATCAGACTGCGGAGTCCTTTGTTGAGTTAGAGCTTGTTGTGCTATTTGGTTCTCCAACATTTGGTGTGAGTGGAAATACCATCCACCTTTGTAGAAAGTTGAGCAATGACATCTTTCAACAACTTGTCATTTCCTCAAAGTTCTTCATTTTGCTGCATTTGTGTAGATATAAATTTTTCCATCATAGCTTCTAGGGAAGAACCTTGGGGTTGTTGTGGCTGTTGGTAACCCCTATTGTTGAAACCCAGCAGATTCCCTTGACGGTTTACATGTTGTTGCTGCGGTTGCTGTTGTCCTTGTTGGAAGTTTTGAGTGTTGCTTGTGTTCCTATATAAGAAATTAGGATGATCTCTCCATCTCAGATTGTATGTGTTGGAATAGGGATTGTATTGCTTATTCCCTTGCATTCTAATAGCATTGACCTGTTCAAAATTCCCTTCAATTGCATTAGGAGCAAAACATGAAGAAGAAGTATGTCCTACATTACCACAAGCTTCACATATAATTTTAGCTGATTGGATTTGCATAGTAGTAATCTTCTCAAACTTCTGTGTAAGAACATCTAGTTTAGTAGCAATAAGATCAACAACATCAATAGTATGTTTCCCTCCTTATTTCCCAGTTGAAGAACTAGCTGTAGAGGTTGATTTTACTCCCCTATCTTCTCCCCATTGGCAATGATTTAGCGACATGTCTTCAATAATGTCATAAGACTCTCTATAAGACTTAGTCATTAATGCACCACTAGCTGTGGCATCTAGTGTCAACCGAGTGTTGTAGAATAGTCCATTATAGAAAGTTTGAAGCAACAACCAGTTAGTTAAACCATGGTGTGGGAAAAGGCATTGAAGATCCTTAAACTGTTCCCATGTATCATAAAGAGTTTCTCCTTCATTTTGAGATAAATTGGTGAGTTGATTCCTCAATTGGGCTGTTTTACTGGGTGGGAAGTATTTGCAAGAAAAGCATTTAAGAGTTGGTCCCAACTTTTTATTGACTTCTTTGGAAGAGATAAAAGCCACACCTTAGCTCTATCTCTCAGAGTGAAGGGAAAAAGCATAAGTCTCACTCCTTCAGGAGATACCCCATTAATTCTGAAGGTATTCAGATATTCCAAGAATTCGGCAACATGAAGACTTGGGTCTTCATTGGTTGTGCCTCCAAAATGATTTTGCTGTATCATTTGCATCATAGAAGGAGAAATTGAGAAGTTGTTCGCTTCTACAGCAGGAAAGTCAATGGACCCACAGATGTTTGTGGCGACCGACATCGCAAAATCCTTTAAAGGACGGTCGTCCTCCATGGCTAGATCACTTGGTGTAGCTTCCTTAAAGAGTGAAGAAGATGGTGGTGGTGATGATGGTGACGACGGAGTACCTTCTAGAAGCGGATGTTCTACTTTTCTTGCTCTTCTCAAACTTGAAAGAGTACACTCGATTTCAAGGTCTAACAACACAAATGTTTGAAGACCTCGTTGTGAGTGACACATACAACCTAAAAAAAATAACAAGAGGAATTGAGAACACAACTAAAAGGTATATGAAATTCGAAATATGGAAATGGTGATCTAGCCTCGAATACTAATTAGTACTTATTACTCCAAATAAACTACCGTAGCTCCCCGGCAACGACGCCAAAAACTTGTTGGTTATATTTAGACTAATGAGTTTTTATCCAAACAAGGATAGTTTACCCAACTTAACCAATCACCACAAGTATACAGAGGAAGTATAGTCAAGGTCGAACACAAGGAGCTTAGGCAATTAAATGAGTGCAACATCACTAAAGTTCAACAATCTAGATCGGTTTAAAAGAGATGGTGAAGCTTATCTAATTATAGAAAATCCAGATTAAAACTAACAACAAAAAGATTACTAGAAAAGTTTAGGTTCAGATATTAAAGGATCTTGGATGTTAGAATTTCACTCACATATCATAGCATATCATAGGAACATGATAATTTAAACATACATAAGCCCTTGTTAAAGGAAAATTTGTGTTACACTTCACCTCCTGATGCAAGTGCAATGATCGCAACTCAAAGATGCACTCTCATGCATAAATTTCGTTTTTGATCACAACCTATTCGTCAACTCATTTCTCTCCACTCCCGTAGTAGAGAAAGAGTTGCCAATAAGGGTACCTCCATACATTCCTACCTATCCTCTCAGATCAAGCAAGAATGCAGAAAACAATGCATATAAAGTGGCCAACAATACATGCAAGAGATAAATAAACCGGTACATTCATGGTAGAAAAACAAGAAGCATAGTAATTAGTACGAAATCACTTGTTCCATACATGCTATGACATGTGAGCTACTCTCCCATGCCCAAGAAAAAGAGAATTACTCATCCATAACCATGCCTTGCAGATTTGTTACAGAAAATTCAGTTCTAAACATGATCTAGAGGAGGAAAAATAAAGAGATCTGAAGTTGTAACCACAAGAAGGAGGAATTCCAGCTTGGGGACAAAATTCTCCTTCTCTAGCTGCTCCAAAATGGACTAGCTCCTTTCCTAAGAAGCTGCACGGAGTTGGGGAAGCTTGGCTGCACCTTGGAGAAGACCATGGAGAAGAAGAGAAGAAGAAATGGTTTCTTTTTGCAAGAAACCACCTTAGATCTCTCCCAAAATCACCCACCTCTATTTTTCCCTGGCTTGGGATGAGAGAAACCTTCCAAAATGACCCAACGTAACTGCCCCTTATGTTCCCTCCTTCATTTAAACACAAACTCATATTTTTCAAATTTCTAAAACTGCCAGGTGCACGCCATGCACCAACACTGACGGGTTGCTTCAGGTTGAACTACGCACGGTGTGCACATAAGCAATGCACGCTGTGCGAATTTCCAGAAATTTTCTTGACTGCTTGATTCTCCAGGTGCACGCCGTGCACTTACTTTTCTGTACATTTCTGGAAACTCACACGCCGTGTTCGAGGCCCAAACACACCATGCATTCTATCATCTGGGTGAAACAAAACTTCTTCTAAAGTGATGCACGTCGTGCATTTGTCCTGCACGCCGTGCATTCTGCTATTTTAGCAGAATTAAGCTTTGAAATCAGTTCTTTTGGGACATATCTACAATGCAAGTTATGCGATAAGTAAAGTAACAAAAAGATGGCAAAAGTAATATGAAAAGAGGCTAAATAAAATCAGAATGAACCAAATTTTTGTGTGATTGTATGTGAAAAGATGATGTAGAAATCACACAACAGGCCTCCTCTAGGAATCTCACTCATGGATCATAACTTGTACTCAACTCACAAGGTATGCTTAATCTCTTGACCCTAATATGATATTGGCTTGTTTGTACGTATGCTCATATGAATGCTTGGCTAGATAATTACTTGTTTGACCTACTATTTCCTATGAATTCTACTTTCATGTTGATTATAGTATGTTGACAAACCTTGAACATAATGTAGAGAAATCCGTTATATAACCTTTTGTACCTTCCTGAATTCTCGAGGTAAGGGTACAAGGTGCAAATGAAATAGGGTTAGCTCATGGATTTTGGCATTGAGGTCCCTCATGTATAAATAGAGAGCATATAGGTGTTGAGCCTCAAATACCTCTCACATGCCCTTCCTTGAAAAGTGATCAAAGGGATATGTTGCTATAATGGATAAATAAACCTAAAACATGATTCATATATAAGAATGTTGTTAATTGTTCTCTCCTTGTTTATACTTCTTGTTTATTATGATGTTCTAGACAAACAACTTTTATATTATTCTTAAACTTTGGTTACATGTTTTTCATAGCATACCCACTGCACTCGCATTGATATATCTTGTTTATCGAATTTGTAGTTGCCAAATGAAGTCCATTTCACTCAAGACTCTAAGACCTAAAATGAATCACCAGTGGGTATACTTGAATATAGAAATGGGTACATACCTCCTATATTCATGTTTTATATCCTAATATATCATTAAATTTGTTATTGCATTTTCAAATATATATGTTGTGTGTGAGAAATATTTGTCCCATTCTTTGTATGGGTGCCCAAACCCTACTGCCACTGACTCTATAGTCAGTGGAGGTAGGATGAGGGTAATAAACAGTTCTGTGATAGTGAGTACGTCTAAAAGGAGACATCAATATTGAGATAAAAGTTATCTAAGAGTTCTTCCTCTTAGAGAGAGATAAAATCACCCAAAGGAAGACATATCACAATAGGAGGAGAAGGAGAGAAATCAAGATTAGGACATCAAAGAATTGAATTTCTACTTCCTCTTAGTAACCAAGATGGTGCACCAAGAGTTTCTAAATCTACGTGGATGAAGTAGAGGCCAAGGACATTGGCTGGAGGCTTGAAGGCAAGGTACTTCTCCAAGGAGAAGATAATGTGTTGCTAAAACAACGAGGAAATAACAACAATAACTTTGGATCCAGATCCATAAGTACATGTTCTACACCAACATAAGATGTATCTAGTTATTGGGCAATATATGTGCCAAGGTATACAATATATCCCTTCTATTTTTTAATATACCTTCTATTCCTTTCATATACCAAAATTTATGACTATGTTGGATCCATTGGTTGATATTTTTGATAGGAAAGTTTTGGTATTCCTATTGTAACCCTTCCCTCAAAAGCCTATAGGGATGCCAAACTTCACTTGAGTTAATGAGATTAGATATATGACATGTATGGATAGAAGATTTCTAGTTCCTATGTTGATCCTAGTTCATTTGAAATAGAAACAGTCTCCTACTTTATAGATTAGTTACTTAAATTCACATAATAATTATATTAACTTGGTGTTATAGAAGGGAGAAATCATAGAAATCCCTCTATATCAATATAGATGCAAATTTGGGAAATACATTTGGAATTTTGATTTTGAAATAGAGAAATATTTTTGTTGTCTTTATCCTTTCTCAAAATTTTGGCATATCATGGAAATCAAAGGTTAATCAAGGATGTTATATTGAATCTTTTGCTCAAATTCCCAAACAATGATGCCAAATTCTCTAAGAGTTATCATAGTGATGATACCTCCCATAATTGAAGGTTTTTTTTGTCTAAGATTTGTTAGGTTATCAATGATGAAATGAGTAATATTCATTATATATCCATTCTTGGTACAACACATAACATAGAGACCTTTCTTTTTTACACTCTTGTTTATCTAGGAAAGACAGTGTATCATAGGATATTTAGTAGGTACTTGTATGAGAGACTTTGGATCTTGGAGTTTTTCACCATGTATATTATAAAGGATGGCTCTACTATCTACTCCTTCCTAATGTCATTCTCATTGAATCAAGGATCATTCTCCTATGAAAGTGGGGTTTCATCATCTTTCAGTCTTTCTTCCTCAAATCAAATGAGGAATTTTGAAGATCATAATTTTTTATGGATGTGTCTTGGTCTTTAATTTAGAACTCAATAGTCTCTTCCTTATCTTAATTTATTATTCTTATGCAAGACTGATGAATTCCATTGTTAGCAAGCATATGGTTTTGGGTATTGGTATATATTGTGTTTGTTAGGTTTATGAATTCAATAAAGCTATGACCATGACTTTGATGACCAAATATGATATAGGGTTGTACAATTATTGAAGATTTTTAAAGGAAACCCACTAAGTTCCTATTTCTTACGTATATTGGCTTTACTAGTGAATCTTATTCAAATATTTTTCATTAGTTTTAGGGAGAGTATGAGTATGATAAGATACATGCATGGATGGGATTGTAGCTGTATAAGTGCCTCCCTTTCAGCAAAGACAACATAAAAAAATTTCCTAGCTTCTACCCTATGGAGAATTTGCAATTTATCAAGAGAAGGGGTGTTTCTAGGCTATTCAAGGTTCCCATGGTTTCTTTGGGAAAATAGGGAGGATTGATGTTGCACACTACATCTACAAGAGTTAAGTTTACCACATATAAATACCCATTCTTTAAGATAATCTTTTTACAAAATTTGTATTAAAATATATATACAAATATTTATACATTAATGCTTTACATCAAAGTTAATAAGACTATTTCTAAGGACTTAAAACTAAATCATACATGAGTCTTAACTACTCTTCAACCAAAAGATGACATCTATTGTACGTCTCTTATAGATCACCCATTAATGTCTTGTCCATGTATATCTAAAAGGGATACATTTATCCATGGCATGGATCAACGAGGAGAAAATCAGCGCATGCTAGTACTAAGCTTATTATTTATCTATTTGTAAATTTTTGTGACAAGAGAAAATTTAAAAAGTTTCCAAATTTGTTAAGGACTATTTGGCGGAGTTAGGTCAACAAGTTAAGCATTTGAATGATAAACATATTTAATGATTCCAATTTATAATCAGAATTCACAAGAGTATTACAAAATACCAACTATACAACATCGTTCACAAAACTAGATGTATTAAAAATTAGTGATTCCAAATATAAAGATATCCAATTTTCAATTTTGTCGAACTGTCCATTGGCACTTTGCGTCTCATATTTTTTTCCTATAAGGCTAGATTCCTAGAATTCTTTCCTCTATGAGAGAAAGATACTTTCTCTGGTGGGGGTTATTAGTACTGGGGGGACCACTATGTTTATTATACACTATGTAGGGTTGGGGAGATATCACTCAAAGGACGTACAGATCTATCCAATTGTTAATTTTAGTGCTAGTTTAAAAATCCTAATTATTCAATATTCAAAAATTTAGCAGTGACCTTTAAGTGGAAAGGTACGGTAAAAGAATAATTTTTCTTTCACCACTTTTAAATAAGTATGTGCATGTATTTCAATAGCAAAGTAAGCACAATATGGAATAGAGAATCTAGTACCTCAATACTCCAAAGTTTGTACATTTACAACTCTTGGCTCCATGGATTTGTGGAGAGATGTCTGCAGTGTAAAACAATCTTATTACTATTTGGATCGGAATCAAATGTTGTTTCTTGCCATTTGTGATTAAGTTTTTACTTCCAACTTGGATTGTTAATCGATATTACTGATATATTATAATCCATATAGGATTTTAGATACTTCCTATATCCAAGATCCATTTTTATTCACATGGTTCTAAATATGTCCAACTTATGTATAAGAAAAATGGATTCCTACAAATAAGATTAAAAACATAAACACTAACACTCTCTCTCTAGGGTGCACTCCCATCCATATCTAGCTTGGGAGCCTCCATGGATGGGGGGACTGGCCCCTCACCATGGGGGGTGGGGGGCACCGTCCCTTCCTCCACCTCCTCTATCCCTCCCACTTCTTCCGGTGGCTCTGGCCCTGCTAATGCCTATGTCGTCTTGGTGGCTGAGGCACCATTTGGGGAGGCCACGAAGGGCCCAACACAGATGTCACACTGGGGCAAGCTTGGGTGAATACTCCAAGGAGGCCCATGAATGTCCCCTAGAGCTACATGCTACTGAATATCCCATCAGACCCCAAAGACCCTCACTTCGTGGAGGGTGATCTTTGAACTAGGATGAGATTCTCAACACCGGTACTTGAGGAGATGGACGTGTTTAACAAATACACCATTATTGTTCAAGTTTTGGGGAAGAAGTACCACCGGTACCAACTTTACAGGTGGATGTTGAGGTACTAGCTCCCCTAAGATGATCTCCAAATGTTTCCCTTAAGAGAAGGTCTCTTCTTGGTTGATTTCGCAAATGAGACCGACCTCAATGTCTTGTTGGATAAGGGGCCCTGGTTCTTTGACTAGCAACTGGTCTTGACGAGAAGGTGGTCACCCCAGGCGGATGTCAGGAGTGCCGTGCTGACCTAAGCTCTAGTGTGGGTGACTCTCTCAGACATTGGGAACCATTGGTCCAGAAGAGCAGTCAAGACCATTGGCTATGTTGTGGGAACTCCAAAGGCCTTTGACTTCTCGGGCAGAGGCAAGAAGGCAGGATCTTCTCGGATGTGCATGGAGATTTTAGCGGTGAAGGAAACCCCTTTAGTGGTCCTAATCAAGTTTCCGGATGGGAAAGAGCTAGAGATCCGGGTTCACTATGAAGCTCTACCAGACCGATGTGATTCCTACAAGGTGTTTGGACATTGACTTGGGCATTTCCCAGGGGTGACCGTGAGGAGGTGCGTGGGAGACCTACCAGTAGGAGGATGACTCATAGAATGAGAGAGGTTCTAAGGCCAACACTTGAACCTCTTCCCCAATCCAACAGTTGTAAGACTCTATGGTCACACATGGCAGCAATGCCAGCGACTTGAACAATAGTGACAAGGAATGTGTGGGAGGGGTCCCTGAGGGGATCCTTCCTAATGATACGGTCCCACTGGTTGAGTAGATAGAGGTGGAAGGAGTTCTCTCTCATGATGAGGTTGAGAACCAGAAAGGTAAGGAGAAGTAGGTAATGGCGGATGATGTTCACATTGATATGGTAAACCCATTCACTGTTCTGGATGATCTTGAAGAGGATTACACCCATGTTCCTCTCACTCACAGTGCTATGAGGGGTAGGGCAGGCAAAAGACAAAGCAACAAAGGAGGTAGGCGCGGTTGCACCTGTGGAAGGGATGGAGCTTCCAACTCAATCACATGAAGATCCTCGCATGGAACGTTCGAGGTGCTTCCCAGCCATATAACTTCTAAGGTAGTTGGAGATTTCTATAGTTGTATCTCTGGAGACCCGTATCAAGCAAGATTGCAAAGACAAGATGGAAAGCCTATTCTTGAATGAGTGAGAGTACACCTCCAATCATGATCAGATCGATTGTGGGAGAATTATTGTTGGGTGGAATCTAAGGATTTGGGACATCTAGGTGATTCATTCTATGGACTAAATGATCACGCCGAGATGCATCAATAAGGGTGGGTTCCACTATGTGATTTTAGCTACCTATAGGTTGAGTGATGAAGGAAACAATAGGAGTTTGTGGGATTTTATGAGAAAATCTTCATAGCAAGCTCTTCTGCAATTGGTGATTGGGGATTTCAACCACATCCTGTAGGCTAGGGAGAAGTTTGGGGGTCTCATGGTACCTAACTTATTTCTATGAAGGTTCAACGAAGTGATTGATGCATCCAATTTTATGGAGGTCAATATGAGAGAGGGCCTTACTACTTGGCACAATAAGAGGACTCCCACCAAGCATATTTCTAGCAATATTGATAGGGGGATGGTGAATGCAGCTTAGATAGACATGTTCCCTATAGAAGCTATGCAACTTGGTTCTCACCCAAATAATGATCACTCATGGATGCTACTTGAGCTGGGGTCTACCAACAGTGAACTAAACACGTTTAGGTTCCTTAATCACTGGATTAAGTGGCCTTCTTTCATGGGTGTGGTGCCTGAAGCATGGATTAGTAGGTGGATGGTGATCCTATCTTCAAAGTCCTAGAAAAACTCAAGAGAACCAAGACCATTCTAAAGGCATGGTATAAAGGGATGATTGATCTTCCCAACTTAATCAAGGAAGCTAAAGAGAGATTTGAAGTTGCTGCCTGTGATCTCAGATTGAACCCAGTCTGCCCTGTTCTTCTGGAGAAGGAAACAACTACTATGGATCATATTCTTAAACTAGAAAAGGCAGAGGAAATCAATCTTTAGAATAGGAGTAGGATGAGGTGGGTCAAACAAGGGGACCACAACACCAAGACATATCATGATGCGATCAGAAGGAATGAGATGAAAAATCATATCCATGTGCTGATTGATAAAGATGGTATGGTGAATGATGAGCCGGCTTGTGTGGCGGATCATGTGGTCATTTTCTTTAAGGATCTCTATAACTAGAGTCCTCTTCTCATGCTTAAGAGCTCTCATCTATCGACTAAGAGGGTGGTAGAACAAATGAACTCAAAACTATTAATACTGATTACAAATGAGGAGATTAGAGAGGCGACTTTCTCCATTGGCACCTCCAAAGCACCTGGGCCCGATGGGTTTAATGGAAATTTTTTCCAAACTTGTTGGCACATTATGAAAGATGATATGGGAGGGTAGTGAGATGGTTCCTGGTGGGTGGGTGCATGGTGTGGAAATCCAACCATGCCTTCATTAGACTCATCCTTAAGAAAATTTCAGCCACCTCGATGAATGACTTTAGGCCCATCACATATTGTTCTTCCCTGTACAAGATTATTTCAAAGCTATTGGCCAAAAGATTGAAGGTGTTCCTGCCACAAATTATGTCTAACTCACATGGTGCCTTTTTGGCTAGTAGATCTATTTCTGATAATGCGCTATTGGCGACATAATTCCTTGTTGATTTTAATACAAATAACTCGACAAGTAAGGCATGCATTAAGCTTGACATATCCAAGTCCTATGATCCTCTAAGGTGTCTTGCACTCTGGGAGATTATGATGGCTCTTAGTTTTGGGGAGAGGTGGATATCTATCATGTGGCAATGTGTGGAAACCATGTCTTTCTCAATACTAGTGAATGGGGGTACCTAAGGGGCTGTTCAAAGCTTCCAATAGGTTAGGGTAGGGTGATCCCCTTTCACCACTCTTGTTCACTTTGGCTATGGAGGGGTTGACGACTATACTAGATTGGGCGATTGGTCTTGGTATCCTGAAACCATACAAAGTTCATGGTGTGAAAGTCCCCTCTCACATGATTTTCACTGATGATGTTCTACTTTTTATGGCAGGGTACATTAAGTACATGAAAGGTGCGTGACATGTACTGGATTGTTTTGGGAACCTCATTGGTCTCTTCATCAGTGATTTGAAGTCCAATGCCTTCTTCTCCAGGTCTTGTGATGGTAGGAGGGGAGATTTAAAGAGGATTTGAGGTTCACGAAGGGTCTTTCCCTACTAAGTACTTGGGGATTCCCTGGTCTGGAGGAAGGGGTAAGGGTGCGGATTTCTCTGAGGTGGCAGATGCCTTCCATGCTAAGGTGGATAGATGGACAAGTCTCAAGATTTCTTTAGCTAGTAGATCCATCTTGATTAGGACGGTGTTGGTGTCTATGGTTCTTTTCTAATGCAAGCAAACTTCCCTTCCCGGGTTCATTCTTGACAAATGCAAATCGGTTATGGGTGGTTTTATTTAGGGTGATAGAGGTCAGACCATTGCCTGGGACCAAGTGGCTTAGCCTTATACTACTGGTGGCCTCAATATCAGAAGTCATGCTGACATCACCTTCTATGCCATGGCTAAAAGAGTGGACCGGCTCATCCACCAGTCGCTTGGTCCACGGAGCATCTGGATACGCCGTAGGTATAATGATGACTTCTTGAAGCTGGATCCTAAGGGACCAGATCTCTTGAGAAGTATGAGGGCTATGATCAATTGCTAGCCCATTGTGAAGAAGGACTACACGGCTGTTGGTGGACAATGACAACTTACCTCTCTAGATGCCCGCCCTTGGGCCAAATAAGTGATGCTGCTCCAAGCCCCTTGGTCCGACCTGCTATGGTGTAAAGGGCATCAACTGAAATGGAGCTTTAGTGCCTATAGAGCCATCCTCGGGAAGCTGCTGACTAGGGACAGGCTACGTAGATGGGGTTTGGATGTGAATCCAACCTGCTGCCTATGCAAGAAAGAAGCAGAATCTAACTCTCATTGTTTATGGAGTGTGATTTCACCAAGTATTGCTGGAAGAGGAGTATTTTGAAATGTGTTTTGGGAGTTTCCCCTCTGTGTGACCTTCATACTGCCTTATTTTGGATTCTTGAACATACTAGATGCAACCAGGCATTGAGGAGCTTCTGCGGGCTGATTCTCTCTTCCATTATTTTCCATGTTTGGGGAGAGAGGAATGCCAGATATCATGGTAAAGGAGAGAGTGACCGCCTCATTATTTTTGATCTCATTGTACATAGGATCACTTGGGTGCTTAAATCTAAACCCAAATGGATCACTGGTGTGGCTCCTCTTATACTCCGCATGTGGAGTACTTGAGGTCTGGTTGTATACTATACAAGTGGTTTTCCCTATAGTTACTTTTTGAGTAATGAGAAATATTTTACCTAATAAAAAAATATGCGTTCCTATAGTTTATGTCTAAAAATTTCATCCTCTCGATACATTTCATATAGCTCAAGTTTAATCAATTAGGACCACATATATTCTTCACTAGAGATATTGGCTAGAATTCTCTTAATTTAAGAATCCAGGGTATAAATATTGCATACATTCATATGAATACATAAATACTTATTGTACATATGGATAAACCAATATATATATATATATATATATATATATATATATATATATATATATATATATATATATATATATATATATATATATATATATATAGACACACACACACACACACACACACACACACACACATATATATATATATATATATATATATATATATATATATATATATATATATATATATATATATATATATAAACACATTTCATCTTGCTACATTTAGGTACTAGATATAAATTCCAAATATCAAAAAGTTAGTATAATTATTCAAATAGTGGTTCTCATTTAGGTGAATTGATAAGAAATGAGTAAAATTTCTCTTTGGGGTACTGAGATCAAGAAAATGCAAGTAAAGTTCACTTATAAATATAAACATTATTATGATTAGTACTTTCCATTGATTCCAGATGCCAATAGTTCTCATGGTTATTTAATTCATTCAAAATCTAATGATAGGTTTGGACTATTTTTTTTTAATTTAAAAAAGGAGCCCACTAGGATCCATAAAGTATAAATAGAAGGACTTAGATTGTAATGAAATTTCAAATGAGGACATGAAGTTTATTTATATACAAGACATTTGAATGAAGGATAATACTATTAAAGAAGATGACAACTGAAAAAATAATTAGACGATACTTGGAATGAAGTGTAGACTACTAAATGAGTCCAAGTTAGGGGACTTAGGAATAATACCTAAAAATATAATTAGTATCCAGAATTTAGTATGTTGCACCACACATATAGGAGAAGGGCTTTACTTGAGGTTCTTAGTCCTAGATGTCTATAAACTAACTTACAAGTCAAGTTTAAAAGCAAATGATAACAAACTAATTATAATTATTCAATTGAACTAATGTGTTTGATTGAATATTAATTTATTATATCAAATATTGTAATTATATTGAAAATTTGATGTGATGAACAATTATTGCATTTTTTCAAGTGTACCATATATAAGGCAACACACAACATCACCCATATTTATAAAACAAAAAGCACATATACAAAAGCATCCACCATTATAGTACAAGTTTCATATGGGAAACATCACAAAATAATCTCAAAGTAACAAAAGTATCAAAATGAAATAATGGAAATCTAATGTTCTACTTGATAAATAGTCTAGGATTTAAATCCCTAAAATTGCATACTTATAAAGAAACAAGACATCAAAGATAGCTAGTAGGATCACCTAATATAAAGTCCCACCAATGTAGCTATCTAGGATTGAAACGTCAAACTCCTGAAAATACACATACAACTAAATTATCTTACAACATATATATAAATTGTACATATACATCTAATAACAAGAGTAATTCTAGAGTAAGGGGTACAATTAACTCTTACTATATAAATTTTTTTTCTCAAGGGTAACTTTTTTTACAATTGATTTCTAAGGATATTTGAATTATTCATTGTTTTAAAAATGTCTATCATTATATAATAAATGCTTTCTGTTTGGGGTGTCCCAGTTGACAAAAGACAACAAATAGGCACAAAAGAATCCTGGCATCATGGTGTAATTTAACATCATCATTATCAGGGAACTCTTAGTTTTTGATCTACTTTTCTTTATAATCCATCTCATAAAAAATTTAAGGTGTTGCTAAGTGTTTATAATAATATAACTTACAATTAGTAGTTGATTTTGTTCATGAGGCACTATGAAGTGAATATAAAAATTTACCATTATATGATAATCTTTTGTCATCATAAAATTTATGGAACAATATTATGATGTTACTAAGATCCTAATTAATTTGAGTAATATCCTTATGAACATAACTCTAAAAATACCAATAAGGGTATCTTGGTCTTGAGGAAATAAAATTTTGTTTTGGAGTATTTGGACTACTTTTATTCATTATCGTGAAGAAATGTTCCAACTTTGAAGAGAATTGGTTTTTGTTTACTTTAAAAAATAGGATAGCTATCTTAATGAGTATAATAGAAAATTATTTGAATTATTTGGAATGAGGAGTAAAATCATGTTGGACCTTATCTTGAGATATACAAATTTTATCGGCCTTCATTTTGTTAGGAACTCTTACGTTGATAGTTACAAACTTTAAAGATTTATTAAAAACTTTTGGAGTAGTTTTAGTGCCACTTTTCATTCATTTACATCTGATGATGTTTCATGAATTTTATGAATTTATTTAATTGCTAAACTATTTCACCACAATTCTCGACTATTTTATAGAAAAATGAGATGTGAATTAGATAAAATATTTTTTTGGTTAGAAAAATTGATCGGGGAACCAATGATATGTTGTAATTTCCTTATTTTAATGGGACGAGCATTTTTGGGACTCTATTACTGTAGTGGTGGTGACACAAGAAGGGGAGGGATTGAAAACCCTGATCACTGGCACACTAAAACAATACTTGTGATTGCAGGTATACACGTTGAGTAGTATTGGCCTATGAGGTCCAAATGTCAAAATCAAAGAAATATTAATATAAAAACTACTACTAACTGTAACTCGATCAGCTAGACCTAGTGAAAGAGTGATTGGTTGATTATTTAAAACTAATTTCCAGAATTGAGAACTAAATTAATTGGTCATTGATCACAATTTGGATGGATTCCTTAGGATTACTATTTTATCACAGTTCACATTGCAATTAACATCATTTCATTAACATTCATTTTTCCTAAACCCTGGACCAAGAGACCTATATCAAGAATTACCTGCTCTATCAATGTAATTCACTACCTATTCTAATATAAATCCCACTCTCGTGGATGACCAAATTATTATCTAAGAGCTTTAAAAAAACCTCAGGGTTATACCCTTCACAGTCGTAAGCCCTCTCTTGAGGCACATTGTAGTCTATGTAAGTCTATGACTTAAAAAATCCTTGATCCCTCTCGCAAAGAAATTAATAGTATGGGAAATTAGCTATGGTGATCATGCATATGCAATTAATGAGGCAATCGTAGATTTATGTCCAAAACTTTATATATATATATAATCATAACGTCAATTACAATGTAAAACCAAGATACTCTTGGGTCCTAAAGAACTAGGGGATTAGCCCCGTATGATTTCTACCATTGCAGATATGGATGAATAAGTGAAAATGAGGAAAACATGAGAGAACTAATGGAAATCCCTAGAAAAGCTGATCTAGATGACTCCCTCTGATGAATGTCATGATCCACTGCATTCTGACTGCAAATATGCTCTTTGAAGGTGCTCAAGTAATCTAGGACGTGTCTCTCTCCTTCTCTTTCTCATTTTCCATCTCTATGCTCGTGTTCACTAGAATAGAACGATGATAATAGGACTGGACAAACTCCTCCTAGTGGCATAGATCCATCTTCTGATTTCAAGGCTCTATATATGTGTCAATACTATTGATGGAGATGTTGATATAACCATGTTGGCTTCTGACACTTTCTGGATCATCCTTCATATAAAAGTCGCTACCACTGAGAGCAAGTTGGTGGCACCGAGCTACTTCAATGAGGTGTTTGACCAAATAATTGGTAGTACCAAATTAATGGTCGGTATCACAAAACTCCTCACACAATCTTGGCTCCATTTCTCCTTATCGATACCACCAACATGACTATACTGAGCTAACTCAGAACTTCTTAAATTGCCTAAAACATGGAGAAACCAAACATAAGTTCAAATAAATATGATTTATCAATATAATTTTAGTAGAAGTAGATAATATTTGATGCATTATGGTTTCCCAGGATAGCAATGATCAATTATGCCTAATTGATACCAAAATCACCAATTAAAACACAAAAGCATATGAAATCAGCCTATGAAAAGAGACTTAAATTCAATGCATCAAAATCCCCTAAGCTTGAATGTTGCTCGCCCTCGAGCAACAAAACCTTTGGATATGTCTGAGATAAGTCAAAAAAGGACAAACAATATGAACTACACTTCTCAACTACCCCCAACTGACAATACCAAACTGGCCCTTATCGACCACTGAACATATAACTACTCTACAGTGACCAAAAAATGTATTAATGATGTCTACCTTTAGATCAATGAAACACTATTAATAGAGCAGTTAAGATCATACTCAATAGGGCATTTTCTTTATGCACTAAGTGATTCCCTATCTACATTGCTCTTATCTACCTACTAAATAATTCAAAGTAGTTCCCCATATAAGAGTGGATGAGTGGATTAATCATATATGTATCATACCATAAAGAGCAATGGGTGGAATGAAGTAGGTGGCTATGAAGAATAATCACAAGTAACATCCAAATTGTTCATGCAACTAAGAAAATATGAGGAACTTGTAACTGAAGAAAATGAGAAATGCATGAATCTTAATGCCTATTATTTTGGTAGAATGATGCATCCACTCAAGGTCTCATCTAACTAATGTGAGTGTAGTAAGAAAATGCATGTATCTAACTATTTTCACTTCTCCTTGACAAAAAATTTGGATTTGAGTTCAAGGCATCCTTTTCTCCCTCTTTATTTAAATTTTTTTTAGCATGGTTGGGAATTATGCTTGGACTTTTCTTCAACATCTCACTATGTTTTTTACATTTAGAGGGGTATGGATGTGTATACTTTCACTTTATTTTTTAAGAGGAAGCAACATAGATACATGATAAAAGAATGATGCAATCTACATGAAATTTGTTATGCAACTAATTGATATGCATTCTTTTCTCTCCATTTTGTAAGTAATGCAATAAAAAGACTAGCTATCATGTCACCTATTTTTTTATGCAATGCAATCAAGAGGAATGATTCAAGTTACTTGATCATCTTAAGGTGGTGGATGAAATTTTATGACAAGCAGGTGGAATCACATGATTAAGAGACAATGCCTGTCTTAAACTATGATAAGTCCCTCTTTATCAACCTATGTACAATGTAACCTTAGAGTTTCCTTCTAAAAATCCCAATTAAGGTCCCGTTACTCATTTGGTCAGTTTTCTCTCAAACCCCATCATCATCCATAGTTTTTAGATAAATTAAGATATTTCATTCATATTGAGTATCCTTAAGCTGACTAACCCATATTCTTCCGCTAGGTGGTGCTACCTTTAGACTTTGCAACTAAGCTTAAAAAGATATGTATTTTTTTAGATTGTTTTAGAATTTTTAGATTTCATTGCAAAGACACACACTGTGATGGTAGTAGAAATCACAATAACTATGCTCCATGATTACACTACATAGTTGTGGATCCTACAAATTTGGAATGGAAAAAACTAAAATAACAAAAGAAACAAAATAAAGATAGAGTTGTTCCAACACCCCTCCTAAGTTTGAAATCGACTATGACATCATAGTAAAAAAAACCAAAGAGGTGGAAGTAAAGTACCCAATCAGATTGGTGGTGGATCAAGTGGTCCCAACATCACGTTTGGATCTGGTGGATAGAATGTGCTGGTGAAACTGGATGTCTAGGGGTAAGTGGAGAACTAGACTTGGCTCTAGCAGTGATGATAAAGTGGTTGTTGGTAATTCTCAATCCACTGTAGGCATGTATGCATGTTCTCCTAGTTGGTCAAAAGAAGACACCCATTGTCATAAATTGCATATTGCTACTAAAGAAGCCACACTTGACCACCATTAATATCTACC
Organism: Alisma plantago-aquatica; assembly: GCA_963693085.1. Classification (NCBI taxonomy): domain Eukaryota; kingdom Viridiplantae; phylum Streptophyta; class Magnoliopsida; order Alismatales; family Alismataceae; genus Alisma; species Alisma plantago-aquatica. The sequence continues at coordinate 224,212,222 of OY856415.1, forward strand.
AAGTTGGTCACTTGCTATTGCTGCCTATGCTGAATCAATTACAACATCCCATACACACCTTCCATGGAAAAAGAGTCTCCAGGTTCTCCTTATGATCGAGTGATGGAGCTGGATGTTGTATATCTCCTTGAAACCCTATGGATACACCGCCACTAAGTGAATGGCATCATGGCCTCATCTTATTCACTATTTGCTTCTCTGAACAACTCTAGTTCGGGGTCGTACTCTTCTTTTGGCACTAGTTATACACCCTCCTCAAGCCATTTCAAGAATCAAACCCCTCGTATGCGGAAGATGGGGTCAGGGAGAGCCCTTTCCCACAATTGATCATCCATTGTGAAACAAACATGCACATTGTCATCCTACTTTCTCACAAGGTGGGCCCTCTTTAAATGCTTGAAGTCTAACTTGGAGGAGGTTTGCATGGCATTGGTGTGGGAGAGATCCAGGAAGAGGTACAATGCCAATGGTGTTATTAGCCCACCAAAGTGAAAAGGATGCTTTCGTTGATCCCACCTCTTTACTTCTAGCATGTGTTGCAGAAAGAATGCACCAAGATCTATCTTCTCCTGGCCTTGGGTCAAGACTGCCCATATGATGTAGTGATCCGCTTGCTGCACCTTCCCCTGCCCTTGTGTAGATTTGGCGAATATGGTGTTTGTTAGATAGTGATGCAAGATATGGGAAAACATATGCTCTATGTCCATGACTGATGACTGATGCTAGTTGATGATGAAACCTTGCAACAGGTTTGTCAATAGCCTCCACACCCAACTCAAGTAGAAGTTGTTAGGGGTGTAACACACACCCCACTGGACAACCATAGATTGCATTGAATTATACTAGCATGAGGTGATGGGTGACATTGTAGAGGTAGAAACATACCCATCCTTCCTCTTAGACTTCCCAATGATTGGGGATACATATGACCTCCAGGGATGCTAGGAACTCACAGACAATCTCCTGATAGGTGGGCCAATCACCAAATAATGGGTGATCACCCACCAAACCTTTCTCAACACAACATCGGCAAAGAATATCAGTGAAGCATGTGTTGTTGAGGAAGGTGCAGTCACCATACACCATGTGTATGATTTCTCTCATCATCAAGCTAGAAAAGAGCTTCTTGTGGTCTTCAATGAAGAACAAATCATGTGCCAACTTTGAAACCATCTGGTTGGCTCCTCGTATTGATGAAGTTTCCCTCTATGAAGCCATGGACTTCAATGAGTGAATGGGGATTGAGAGAAGAGCTCGATGAAGACCCGAGGTGTTGTAGAGCAATGGCTGCCTTCTAGATTTCAAGGGAGGTAATTTGGGTGTGTTTGAATAGAAACACACATTCCATTACATAGCCGTCGAATTGACCAAGCACATAGTGTCGGTGCTAGCGACATGTCTATCAGTGGTACCAAGATGTGTCCTATATAGTGTCGGTGCTAGAGACATGGCTATCAGTGGGACCAAGATGTGTCCTGCTCTGTGTGTGTCTATGTCATCTATTAGTACTGACTGCTTGTGGTTGTCTATAGCTCAACAAAATGGATTACCCCATGTCAGCAGTACCGATGATATGTCGGTGGTACTGAGTTTTGAATTGAGTTGGCAGATCGGTACCATCAACCGTCAAATAGGAGTTCTCTCGGTCGGTGATCTTACTGTGCAAAATTTTTGCTCTTGTTGTGTCGGTGCCACCGACGCACCTGTTTGAGGTATTGAGTTGTTTATGGGTTGTGTACTATGAAAATTTTTAGTTCCACTGACATAAGCATCAGTGGTACCAAGTTATGACGGTTTTTATGCTCTTTTTGTTAGTACAACTGATTGGCTTCTTGATGTAAATTTTTGTGACGTGCAAACTTTTTTCTACAAAAGTGTCGGTGTTTGACAGGAAAGTCAGTGGCACCGAAAGACATTTTCATAACTACTAGATTTTTGTCGATTGATCAACCACCACATTAGTGGTACCAACCTCTACCCTATATGCAAACCAAACAAATATGATCAAGGTACCTTTTACATTAATTAACTTATAATAAAATAAATTCGAGACTAAAACAATGAAGAGTCCTATAAAATGTAAAAGACAAAAACAAAAATAAAATTGGGTTGCCTCCCAAAAGTGCCCTTGTTTTACATCCATGGCTCGACGATCATGTAATGCAAAACCACAATGAATCTCAAGGAGCTTCAACTCCTCCTCGTCACAGACTAACTCTCCTCTGTAGTAATGTTTCAAGCACTATCCATTTGCTAGAAATGGTTTAGCACCATCACTAATTCTAACTGCCTCAATAGGAAAAGCCTTGACCACCACATAAGGGTCACTCTACAGGGATCTTAGTTTTCTAGGATGCAACTAGAATTGAACAAAATCACCCATTGCGTTGGTGTAAACACCTTATGAAGAATATGGTGGTCATGTACTTTCTTAGTCCTATCCTTATAGATCCTACAACTCTCATAGGCATCTATCCTAAACTCATCCAATTCATTAAGTTCCAATGTACATTTCTTCCCTGCATCATCAAGATCAAAGTTCAATTTTCTCTAATCCCACTTGGCTTTGTTCTCTAACTGTACAAGTATATAGCAGTCTCTCCCATATAATATCCTGTAGGGGGTGGTACATATAGGCATCTTACAAGCTGTTATGTATGCCTAGAGAGCATCATTCAACTGCATGCTCCAATCGACCCTCTTTGTTGAGACTGTCTTTTCTAAGATTTTCTTGATTTCTCTATTAGAAACCTCAACTTGACCTTGAGTATAAGGATTGTATGGGGTTCCTATCCTATGCTTCACTCTGTACCTACACAACGAAGCTCCAAATTTCCTATTTGTGAAGTTAGATCCCTCATCACGGATAATAACTCTTGGCACCCCAAACCTGTAGAGAATGTGGTCTTCTACAAATTTAATAACAACGCATGCATCATTAGTCCAAGTTGGAATTTGTTCCACCTACTTAGACACACAATCCATTACAAGTAGAATATACAAGTTAGAATTATAAGACACAAAGGGTCCCATAAAATCAATCCCCCATAAGTCAAAAACCTCTATCTCATGAAAGGTATTTAACGAGATTTCATGTCTTCTAGATATATTACCTACTTGCTAGCATCTATTACACTTCCGAACATAATTGTAAGCATCCTTAAATAACAACAACAAGTAAAAACCACTTTCCAACACCTTGGCTGCCGTCCTTGTGCTAGCATGATGTCCCTCAGTAGGTAAGGAGTGATAATGAGTTAGTATGCTCTAAAACTCACATTCAGACACACATTTCCTAAAATGTCATCCCTAAATTTCTTGAGCAAAATTGAATCAACCCACACATAAATCTCAAGGAGTGGAAACTTTTCTTTCTCTCTTGATACCCCCAATCTTTTGGTATCTGGCCACATGCTAATTAATTCACTCTGTGTGCAAACCATGGATCCTTGTCCTACATAACAAACAATTGTTCATCAGGGAATTCTTCAACTATGGGTATCTCTAAATCTTTCTCATCCACTCTTTCCAACCTAGAAAAATGATCGACTACCAGATTTTCTACCCTGAACTTATCCTTGATTTCTATATCAGATTCATGTAGCAGAAAAAACCACCTTATCAATCTAGGTTTGGCATCTTTCTTCTAGATAAGATACTTTATAGTCACATAGTCAGTCCAAACTATCAGCTTGGCCCCTATTAATTATTGACAAAAATTTTCAAATACAAATACCACAGCTAAAAGCTCTTTTTGAGTGATAGTGTAATTGATTTGGCCATCATTAAGAGTTTTCAATGCGTACTATATGCCAACAAGGGCTTTATTTTGACCCAAAATAGCCCCTACCACATAGTCTTATGCATCACACATTAACTCAGATAGCTGGCTCCAATATGGATCATGTACCATTGGTGCAGAGACCAATTTCTCCTTCAACACCTTAAAATCCCTCAAGCATTGTACATCAAAATTGAACTCGACATCTTTCTTTAGCAGTTTGAAAAGCGGTTTGGTGATTTAAAAAAAATCTTTTATAATCTTCAATAAAAACCGGTGTGTCCTAATAAGCTCCTAACCCCTTTCATCGATGATGGTGGAGGAGTCTTAGAGATCACCTATATCTTGACCAGATCAACTTCCATTCCATTATTGGACACGTTGTGTCCCAAAAAATCCCTTCAACTACCATCATGTGGCATTTTTCTTAGTTCAAAATGAGATGAGTGTCCTCACACCTTTTAAAAACCATATCAAGGATGGCAAGGTAGTCCTAAAATGATTATCCATACACTGAAAAGTCATCCATAAAAACCTCAAGACATTGCTCTACCATTTCTAAAAAATAGCGAGCACACATCTCTGAAATGTAGCCAATGCATTACAAAGGCCAAAAGGCATCTGATGATAGACAAAAGTTCCATAAAGACAAGTTAAGGTGGACTTCTCCTAATCTTGTGGTTAATTCAAAGATTGTACCTGAAATACACAAAACTGAGAGTGTCCGGCGAGCCTCTCAAAAATCTGGTCAATAAAAGGGAGTGGAAAATGTTCTTTTAGTGTGACAACATTCAATTGGTGATAATTGATACACACACATTCTAGTTTCTAGCCTAGTCAAAATTAATTTACTCACTGAATTCATGGTGATAGTGATTCCCCCTTTCTTAGGAACAACCTGGGTTGGGCTAATCCAGTTAGAATAAGAAATATCATAAATGATACCTACCGACAAAAGCTTTACTACCTCTTACTTTACTAGCTTAGTCATGATGGAAATGAGACACCACTGAGGTTGTGCTATCAACTTGGATCCTTCCTTAATTCTAATATTGTGTTGGTAAAAGCTGGGAGATATCCCCTTTATTTCTACAATTGACCACCCAAATGCTACTCAATGATTCTTTAGCACAACAAGCAACTGGTCCTCCTCCTATGTGCTCAATGAGGATGAAATGATGATGGGGAGTTTCTTGTTTATCGTCAAAAAATGTACTTCAAATGTGGATGAAGTGACTTCAACTCAAGATCAGGTGGTCACTGCAATGATAGGTTCAATGATGGTGGAGGTAGTTCCAAATCCTCATAGTGACTTGAGTACAAGTAAGGCAATGCTTTAAAAAAAAGGCGCATTCCTCAAGTGAATGATAACATGTGAAATTTCAAATAGATTCATGATGCATGCGTCTAATAGTAGTTGTGGGTATGCTTGCATGAGAGTGAAAGATGATGCCTCTACAATTATCGTTGGGTATGCCTCCTCTTCTGAATCATCATGATACTTTACTACATTTATCAAGGATACCTACTTAGTATGCTCCATGATGTTCACTTCTAGTATGCCCCTGTTCACTTTTGTCATGTTAGAAATGGCTTTCCCAAGAACATGGATACATCGATGTTCAATTGCTACAACATGTGACATTGTTCCTTTTTCATCAGCCTTCTGTTGATAGTTTGGAAGCTTTATTTCAAATAAGTCATCCTGAATGCCTTATGTCAGTCTACCTCTTCCCATTTCTAGGAGTACGTCTACTTTAGCTTGGAATGGCCTCCCTAAGAGTAGATTTTTTCCATAGTCATCCTGCATTTCCTTGAGTACAAAATCTACTGGAAAGATGAATCTGTCAACCTTTACTATCACATCCTCACAGCTGCCTATTGGTCATACCACTGAATTGTTTGCCAATTGTATTGTCATGTTGATTTTCCTAGATTTCATTAGCCCTAATTTCTCAAATGTTGTCAAGAGCATGGGATTTATGCTTTCCATAGAGTCGCATAAGGCTTCTCCAAATTTGACTTTGCCAATGTAACATGGTATATTAAAGCAACCCAGATCTTGCCTCTTTTGGTAGTTTCTGTATTAGTGCACTGACCTCCTCCTTCAATACCACTACATAAATATCAGATATACTCCTTTTCTTATTGAATATGTCCTTCAAAAAATTTCCAAATGATTAAATTTGTTCTATTGCATCTACAACATGTATGTTGACATGGAGCATTCTAAATGCATCTAAAAACTTCTTAAATTTCTAGTAAACCATTTTTGCCTTCAAACTATTGGGGAATGGTACTAGATTCACCTTCTTTTGTTGGTGAGGTGGAACATAAGTGCGGCACTCATTGCCACACAAAGCGAGATTACTCAAAACAAGTGAAGGGTTATCACTAATAACCAAATTACCACAAAAAATGGTAAATTAAAACCAATCACAAAAAGGCACCTCAAGCTTAATGCATCATATTCAACACCATAGAACTTGTGTCACTTACATTTCATTCATGCCAAAAGATGTTACATATCATCATTCACTGGCTGACTAGCCACAACCTATTACATATGGTGACATGTTCATGTATACAAATCATGTATTTACCACCATCATATAGACCCAAAAACTCAAACTGATTTACAATGTCTATAAAACATCCCAAGGACCTGAGAGTACAGGGACAACACATAGGACTCTATTACTAGACACAAGGTGCATGTCCATGATCCAATGGCTACAACTCCTCTTACTGTCAGCTTCAACAACATGATCTCTATCACAACATTCATGTCCAACTGAAAGATGTGGAAACCCATGGTGTGAGACCAAATGTCCTAACAAGATATATAATTCTCTACCAATGTCTACTAAAAGCTTAGATAACTAAATAGGTTGATAACATATTTACTAGGTTGAGCAGATTCAAATAAATGGTATGTATTCAATAGATAATGTGGCTAAACAAACTAAGCAGTTACCACCAAGTAGTGGAACAATTAATACTTTAAGAAGGAATATGAAGAACATGTATTACTGTTATCATCTAAACAACACAAGATTAAGGTAAATGGGTAATCCAATGCTATTCAAATTTGACCCTAAGAAAATACACTACGTGACTGTGTCATGTTTTTATTATTTCCCTGAGGATTTGAATCGTACCACTCAAATCCAACCGACCACTACGAATTTGAAATTGGTGCCATATAAGGTCAATGGAAAAGTCAGAATCCACGACGTTCGCAACACCTCTTGGTCAGTACAAGAGTAATAGTGACATATAGTCAAGATGAAGGACTGGCTCACACATGTACATCCATATAAAACACCTAGCCCACCTTGATACATGTCACAATGCTAGAATAATAGGCTCATGCATAGTCATTCTTAAAAAGAGGCATCACATGTAGTTACATTGCTACCTTCACATATCACAAGGAGATCAGCTCACACATGGACATCTCACACAACCTGTCATTGGGGATGCAAGGAGATACTCGACTTGCACCCCCACATATTAAAAAATATGCACTCTGAGTTTCCCATAGAAATGTTTGTTTCACCATCCAACACTAAGACATACACTGGAATGGATCTATTGCACTTGCCACCTACATGATTAAGGTTTCACTTTATTAGTTATGCCAATTGGGTTTCTTTTAGCATCAATCAAGATACAACATAAAAATCTAAAAAAAACTCTATAAAGATAAGGGAAAGGTGCAAATCCAGAAGATATACAACATATAAGGTGTGAACTTGTCACATCACCACATGATACTTGTAGCACTGCCATTCATAAGGCCATCATTAATGTCACACAGCCATATCAGGCTATCACCAATATCACATCACTATGGGATATCAATCCCTCAATCATGTCACTAGAGGATATCACCTCATTATAGGCATCAATCCTTCACCAAGTCATAGGACCCATCACATCAATATGATTTCATCATGTCTCATCAAGATTTATAGCCATCACCTTATATCATGTAACTATTACCATAGCATACACAAGCCATGACATTCATTTTACATGCAAGGTTAGTGGTTCATAAATAAGAGAGAGAAAATATGATAACCACTCCCAAGTGAGACAAGCAAGCACATCATATTTCCCAACATTAGGGCTAAGGTTACATGTATAGCTGATTAGGGTTCCATAGAAATTGAGTGCCAAACCCTAATTATGTCATCTCCCACTTTCTTGGAGCATACTAGGATTGAAACATCATTAACTAAACATGATTAGAGCATTATATCAACAACACTAAGTATCAACATCATTACATGTACACGTGTAACCATATCACTATGTTATGCATGTGTAGTGACCATGTATCATATATGTATATGTGTGTCAACCATGCTTCATTCATGTGTCATGACGAAGCTCAAGACAGGTATCTCGACTACCTTCAAAACAAGGGTCACGACTATGACAAAACCAAGTGTCTAAACCACCATTCAACATGGTTTCTTGACCATCAACAAACATGGGTGGCGACCAACCTATGTTTAGGGTTTTGACCATCAAAAAAGGCACACGTCTTGACAAAGACCAAACCATGTGTCCCGACCAAATAAGAATACATCTCGACCGAGAAAAAACTAGAATCATGACCAAAAATAAGTATGCACCTCAACTAAAACCAAAGCATCAAATGTGTCAAAATCAACAAAAAAGCTTGTCTCGACCAGAACATCAACCTACACATATGTCTCGACCCAAACCAACACAAAGGTGTCTCGACCCAAACCATCACATGGTCACAACCAAAACATCAAGGAAGACATGTGTTGACTGAAATAATGGTTAGGCAGTAGGAAAATCAAGCATCACTTTGCTCAAAACCCATAGATTCATGAACATCAAACCCTAGAACAACATCGTGAAGATCAACAACTGAAATCACATTAGGATAGAGAAAATTGAACACATCCAACCCATAACAAGTCGGACACAAGAATTTAAGGTTAAGATAGAGAGTAATATACATGAGAATACTTCAAAGTCTTAAACCTTAGATCATGATAGCTTCACCTAAAATATTATCATAGAACTCAAAGATCAATATAGAAGACTATCATGGCCAAAACTGAAGATAACCATTAAAAAACCCACCATCATTAACGAGGAAAACTTCTCATAAAACGGTCACCAAAAACCAGAAAACATGTACTACGGAAATCACCATGGAGAACCTCATGTAAGAGAGAGATAAAATCACGTTCAACACCTCCAAAATAGAACCACTAAGGTCCACAAATCTTATGCATGTGATCAAAACTAAGATCAAAAGATAGGAGAAAACCATCCATTTCATCACCCTCTTAAAGTCGGGTACCCTAAATTAGGGTTTCAGATTCTAAACAAACCGAGCATAATAGCCATCACCATTAAAGCTCTAGAACACAATATCATCAACTAACATGTTAGGACTGATGATTTAGAGAGAGAGAAACAATAACATGTATGTAAAGAAAAATGCAATAATAGAAAGGGTAGAGTGTTATATAACCCTCCTTAAGTGAAGGAACAAGCTCGAAGCTCTCGATCACCAAAAAGGGAGATCAAACTCCACCAAAAGCTCAACTCTTGGCCACACGATCACCTCAAGAAGAAGAATATGCCAAGGTCAAAGATAGCTCAAGAAAAGAGGGTAAGAAACCCTAGGCTGAATCAAATGAGGAAGGGAGATAGAGAAGAAAACTTCCTCACACTTGGGTACCACCTTGTCCAAACATGGTCTATGACCCTTGTGATGAGGAGTTTCTCTCAAGATGACCACCACAGATGATCCATGGTCTCATGGCTGAGAAAGAGGAAGAAGGGAGGTAGGACGCCAAAGGGAAAAATGTGATTAAGAAGGTAGAATGACTTACCAAGAAGAGAAACCACCATGAATTGCCACAAGGATGGTGATTGAGGTCAAGAACACCACATGCAAAGTTGCTCGACCACCAAATTTCTAAGGTTAGTCCTGCTTTGCTCCACCAAGATCCAAGGTCGGCCACAAGCAAGAGGGAGAAGAAGGAGGGCCAAAAGGTTCACCCACAAGGAGAATAAAGAGATTATATACTCAAGGAGGAAAGAAGTAAGGTAGGGGTGAGGTGTCAACACCTAAAGGCACTAAAGGGACACTTGTCAACCAAAAAAATAGCCATGCAACCACTATATGCATGCATGGACGAGATGGTGATACAACCAATGTTGGGTATTGACCTCTTTAGGTCACCAACACATTATTTTCGGGTGAGACACATCTAGGGGCCGAGACAACACCAAAGCAACTTGTCTAGGTTGAGACAAAAGGTCACCAAAACACTCAAGGTCGAGACACATCACAAGGAGACAACCCATCTCGACCAAACCACTTCAAGACCATCATGGTCGAAGCAAAACCATCTAGAGGGGGTTTTGTTATCAAGACACTCACAAGGCACCCATCAAGGTCGAGATAAAGGTTTCAAAACTCAACCATGGTCAACTTGGTTGACACCAACAAAACCTTAGAAACTATAATCACTTCTAGTGATGTCACCACTCATCCAAGGCTCAACCAAGGCACTCCAAAGCATCAAACTCTTTCTCATGATGCCAAGAAGGAGAAGGTACTGTAATATCCTCAATTTTGGTAAAATTGAATTATAAAATATGATGAATGAATTAAATTGATATTTCCTCAATGATATTATAGGTAGAATAATAATGTTAATCACCTTTGTGGCACAAGTGCTTTTGGCACAAGATAAATAAATAAAAGAAATTCATGCATGAATAAATAGTGATGACTTTTGATATGGTAAATGTTTCCAGAAGAAAATAAAGTATATGACGTGTTAGATAATTAAAAGAGTAGTTATCTAGCCATTATTGGCAACAAAATGTTTGGTACACTAAAAAGTGTTATCTTGGTTTGCCTTTTGGTATGTTTGAAAATTATAAGAGAAAGAGAGAGAATTCTAAATGATAAATCTAGAATTCATTATTCAATAGGTGACATGCTTTTCTATGTGTGCCTCAATGGATTTTTCAATTAAGTAAATATTTGGATTGTGAATCTATGAGTTTATATAGATGGAAAGATCTTGAATTCGTTCCCTTAACAACCATGCATGCATTTTTAGTATTAACCATGACAATAGAGGAAGATTTTGGATTAAGCCGTCGTTGACGTGGCAATAAGTGATGAAATTGAAAAGTTATTAAAATAAAAGAAGTCGACAAGTGTTTGGGGAAGACATTGGCTCCTTCTCGATTCTTCTCTCCCTCCTTCCTTTCTTGATTGTAATATGTATATATATATATAGAATATATACATACATACATATATATACATATATATACATATATATACATATAAATATAGGGTACATGCATATCCACTGAGTATGCACCTCCCTCCCTCGTCCCTTCAGTCACAACATGGTTGTTTTCTTCCTCGTAGGTTCGAGTTTTTCTTCATAGCTTGCTAACCCAGTAACTTGGAAGAGACAAAGAGGAGGCAGCTTCAAACCTGCCGACTCAACATTCCAAAGGGAGTGATCGGGACAACTGAGGTTGGAACAACCTATACCATCATCGGTCATGGTTCCTAGATGGACCGACATCTTCGTCCTTCCTTTTGGTAGCCTGTGCACATGAATGGATCCCAAGGGAGCTTCCCAACTTGATTGGACTCAAGTAGTAGTTCGTGGGAACCGAGAGGATCATCACAACAGCCTAGCCATCAGGGACTAGCCATCTAGGGATCCCCACCCATCATCACGATGGTGTGGAGATGCTAGCTGGGAGCCAAAGTCACTTCTATGAAGGCTAAGGAAGTGGGTTGAGTCAGAGAAACCATGGTCTCCCCTGCCAGGTGACATCATAGGTGGTCTGGAGGCAGTAGAGACAATGACACCATGTGCATGTGTTCATGCAAAGGCACAAGGCCAAAGGAGGATGGGAAGCAAGCTTTTAGATTTGGAGATAAATGATGGGTCGACCATCTATGCCAGGACTAGGAGACTTACCGCCGGGATAGAAGGGGGGCAGAGTAAAGCACATACGTGCTCTGACATCGCTCATCGAGCACGGGGATGCCCTACACAGTGAAGGAGAAGGGAAAAGAGTCAAATGACTCTATTTCCCTTATCTACATGTGCAAGAGTTAAGGTCATGCTTTTCCTTTTCTGATCCCCAATGACTGCTATTTCAAGTAAGTTATGCTGACGTGGCTCAATAATTGGTCCAAGTAATTATTTGTTTGTAAAAATTACAAAAATTAATTGGTAACTCAGATTTAGACAAGTTATATATGAAACTTGATCAGAAGAACGAGAGAAACCCAAGGAAAAAATGATTGAGATCTAATTAGTCTTTTGTTCTAAAAATAGGGTAACATATGATAAAGTGGTGATTAGCACATGAAAACCCTAGTTTTGAGTATTATAATGTTGAAAACATTAAAAGCCTTTCTTTTATGTTATTATCTGATCTTGTTGATAATAATGATAACAAATGTAATGATAATAATAATGATAAGGTAATTAGGGTCTCTAATGTGGATAATCATTAATGTGTGGAATTAGGGCTAAATATCCTAACTTACTATGTTGTTAATGAACATATTTGATCTAAGTGATCTTAATGAAAGGATAAGATGGATCTAGTAACTAGGGTTCACCTAATGTTAAATATTCAATGGAAATAGGGCTAATTCCATTATTCCTTATCCAAAAACCTAAACCCTAGATTAGGATCGAGTAGGGTATAATGTATTTAATATGTTTGGTGACACTTTATAATTTACGTAATGTAGATTATATGATGATTGCTTGATTGGACAATATGCTTGAAGTATGATTGAATAATCTGCATGGAAAAGGTATGTGGCTACACCGAAGAATAATTTTTGAAGTTTCACATGGTTTCCCAGAGATTTGTTCGCATGGTTTGAAAATACATGCCTACATGTTTATTTCATTCCATGCAAACTTTAAAGTGACTTTGATTATCACATTATATATGAACATGACTAGCCCTAATCAAGGGCACCTCTAGATCTATGGAAAGACCCTCCGCTTGGATAGGGGAAGACATGTTTTGGTACCATCCTGAAAAGGGGGTAAATGAGAAGTCACCCTCCTAGATAGGGGGAGACATGATGGAGTCACCCCCCTGAATAGGGGGAGACATGATGAAGTCATCTTCTTGGATAGGGGAAGATAGTGAATACTGTAGTATGAGGCCCTGAGGGGTTATGATAGAGGGTGGAGAAACCTAGATTGGGTAGTCGTGGTGAAAATGTTAAATTTGATTTTTCATACAATAATTGACTGAATTATATTATTACAAATATATGCGAACATTTTGTCTCCCCTACATACTGGTATTACTTGTCATACTGATCATGTTTTGTTTCATGATGTTTTAGGTATATGATGATATACATGATAAGGGACATGAAGATGAAGATGAAACCATGTGAAGACATTAATCTAAGTAAGGAGGATTTAGATAGACACTTCTTCTATATGTATAGTTTTGGTAATGGAATTTCATGTGAGCATTTTGTAAAAAATATCTATGAATTAATGAAATTATTTTCTATTATTTATAGTTTGCTAAATTAGGATCCTTGGGAATATATGTAATGGCTCTCAACTTGAAGGTTTTTCCTTAATTGGGGCACATGGAAAGTGAGGTCGTTACATTTGATATTAGAGGTCCTTATTTTTCAAATAATATTTAATAGTATATAATTTCAAGTAATCTGTAGAAACATGAGGGAATTATTAGGGCATTTTCTAAAGATGACAATGTCTAGGAGAGACCACAATCGTGGGCTGGAAATATTTTCCTCTGCACCACTAGTCAGCTTACAAGGACTCCTAAACCTGTTCATCCTACCTGGCCATAGAAGTCTTTTCCCGAAGTAAAATACCTTTAGGTTTCATGTTATCTCTTTCATCCACTTCTCATCATCTCTACTTAATAAACCCTAAAAGGAATTTCCCTCTGCATCTCAAGTTAGGGTTTGGGATTTTGAGAAGAGGTAGGAGTAAGGCATCCCCCGCCAAATAATGTAAATGTAATGTGGAAATAATAATAATGTACATGTAATGTGGAAATGGTAAGGAACATGTAACATGGAAATAATGATAAAATAAAGAAAAGTGGTTTAATGGGTTGTAAGTATAAAATCTAGATGGATCTAGGGTTTCTCTAGAAGAACCCTAGTGGGTCAAGGGACATGGAAACCCTATGAGGCGAGGTATAGTCCCTAACCCTAACCCTAAAAGCCTAACCATGAGAAATATGAATAGTGTGGTGATATAATACCCTACCCATATGAACTTAATTAGGGTAAGAGGAAAGAGTGAATATAAATGTTTCTGGTAACCCATGTATGAAGGATGCATGTGAAAGAATATGAATATAAATGAGTTAAGAGACTCAGTTTCATATGAACATGTGCATGTGGAACAAGACATTATTAAGAAAATTTAGAAGAACATTTGATATAATATAACTTGCTCAACTAATTATAATGGATGTATGGAATACATGTGGTATGTATGATTGAGTCTATATAATCACCTCAGGTCAAGAGGGTCTATGTATGGTCACTATAGTGGTCGATGATCTGGCCTAGAAAGGATAATCACCTCAAGTAAAGGCCTATGTTTGATTGCCACTATAGTGATAGGTGATTGGGCCAGGGCTTATGTATTATGTTCATTGCAGGGACTTACCCTAGAGAGAGGGTTCCCCATATTAATGCTCTAGAGAGGGAGTGTCCCATAGAGATTAAGTTGAGAAGTTAGAAAGAAAATACATGAGTATATACATGAGTAACCAATAGTCATACATGAAAATGGAAAAAAATCCAAATATAACTTGCTCAAACCACTCATGCTATATCTAGAAGTTTAGTTATGGAAAGATCAAGCCCTTGGAGGGGAAGGTCATGAAAGGTCAATCCCCTAGAGAGGAAGGCCAATATAGGCACCAAGACCCTATAGGGGAAGGTGACCCAAGTCCACCACAGGACAAACCCCACAAGAGGGTATCCTAGAGATAATAAAAATAATGCATGTTTAAGACATGGAATCTTTGGGGCTAGTGTGCCAACCTAGGGTGGGTCAACCCAAGATTGGGAAAATGACCTATGGGGGAGGCAAAACCTTAAACCTTGGAGTCAGGTTGTGGCTAGAGAGCCTAACTTCCTCCTATGATCCATGAAGGAACCCTAGGTTAGGACCTTCACTAGAAAGGTAAGTTGACTGAATCCAAAGATTGAGGTAACCTTAAATGTCACCTAAAGTGTAAAGAATTGAAATCACATGTCTTGAGTATGATTCTTTAAACCCAAGTATGCCATCTCTAAAGAATATGAGAAAAAGTCACTATGGAAGTGATTGATCATATGAGACTGAGTTCGGAAAAGAAATGTTGCCTTGAAATGTTGCCATGAGCCCAATAAGGGGATATAAAGTGAATAATGAGCATTATAAGAGATGAAAGAACCCAGTTTAAAGAATTGCATATGAAAATAATGTGCTATAAATGAACCCTTGGGAAGGGTAGAGTCATAAGTTAATCCTAAGGTCAAGTAGGGTGCATTAAAGGTACATAGGACAGATGGGATTAGGAGTTGATTGTGCCCTGAATGCATAAGACCATGTGGTCGGGAGGTAACAACTAAGTTTACCTGAATCCCATCTCTCAAGAGGTTTGCTACCTTCTTGATGTTCATGTGGCCCAAGGGGTGAATGTGAGAGGCACTCCCTAGATGTGTAAGGATGAAATCACTCTAAAAGTATGTATTCCCTTAGAGACCTCAAGGAAGTGGCTAAGGCTCATAATATATGAGGTATAAATATAAAAGATACAAGAAGTCATGTAATAATGAAAGGGGTTGTGTACAAACTCAAGAGTGAGAAAGAACTTGACTTCATGAAATATAAGAATTTTGTGGAAATAAAAAGTATGTATGGTTTAGAGTCATGTAGAGGATCATTCAACCTAAAATCTAAAATTTTGAGATAATGTGTGGATATACCATCTCTACTCTTGGAATGGGATGAACTTTGTATTTGGGCTACAGTCAAATGCTTATTCCATCTCATTATGAGTGAGAGAGATTGAGTGGGCACATGTTATGCTTAAGATGAACATATGAGGATGAATACCTTAAGTTAAGTTTAATGGCATGATCTAGGGTTGGAGGTGTTACATCACCTTATGTGAAATAAATGCACAATAGGATGGAAACCTAGGTGAGAAGATAATCACCAAATGGAAATGATAATACAAGTGAGAAAGATATGACGAAGTGATAATGTTGTAAAATGAATGGGTATGTGGAAACATCTTGTATTAAATTCGGATATCAAACTTAGTCATAATTTAAGGAATTTTCATATCAATGAAATATGTTCTAGGAAGGATGCTAACCCTAAGTTTTGAATCTATAAGATGAGCTATCATTCACCTTAAGCTTTCTAGGTTTGAATTTTGGGACGAAATTCATTTTAAGGAGGAGTGAATGTAATATCCTCAATTTTGGTAAAATTGAATTATAAAATATTATGCATGAATTAATTCGATATTTCCTTAGTGATATTATTGGTGGAATAATAAGGTTAATCACCTTTGTGGCATGGGTTCTTTTGGAACAAGATAAATAAATAAAAGAAATTCATGCATGAATAAATAGTGATGACTTTTGATATGGTAAATGTTTCCAAAAGAAAATAAAGTATATGATGTGTTAGATAATTAAAAGAGTAGTTATCTAGCCATTATTAGAAACACAATCTTTGGAACACTAAATAGTGTTACCTTGGTTTGACTTTTGGTATGTTTGAAAATAATAAGAGAAAGAGAGAGAATTCTAGATGACTAATCTAGAATTCATTATTCAATAGGTGACATGATTTTCTATTTGTACCTCAATGGATTTTTTCAATTAAGTAAATATTTGGACCGTGAATATATGAGTTTATATAGATGGAATGATATTGAATTCCTTCCCTTGACAATCATTCATGCCTTTTTAGTATTAGCCATAGCAAGAGAGGAATATTTTGGATTAAGCCATCGTGGCCATGGCGGTAAGCGATGAAATTGGAAAGTCATTAAAAGAAAAGAAGTCGACAAGTATTTGGGGAAGACCCTGGCTCCTTCTCGATGCTTCTATCCCTCCTTCATTTCTTGATTGTAATATGTAGGCGTGTATATATATAGGGTACATGAATAGACACCGAGCCTACACCTCCCTCCCTTGTCCCTCCGGTCACAACACGGTTGTGTTCCTCCTTGTAGGTTAGAGTTTTTCGTCATAGCTTGCTGACCCAACAACTTGGAAGAGACAAAGAAGACGCAACTTCAACCCTACCGACTCAACCTTCCAAGGGGAATGATCAGGACAATTAAGGCTAGAACAACCTACACCATCTTCGGTCATGGTGCCTAGATGGACCGACGTCTTCATCCTTCCCTCTGATAGCCTATGCATGGGAAGGAAGCCCAAGGGAGCTTCCCAACTTGATTGGACTCGAGCAACAATTCGTGGGAACTGGGAGGATCATCACAACGGCCTGGCCATCAGGGACTAGACACCCATGGATCCCCACCCAACATCATGACAGTGTGGAGACACTAGATGGGAGATAGAGTCTCCTCTATGAAGGCTAAGGAAGCAGGTTGAGTAGGAGACACCCTGGTCTCCCCTGCCAGGTGGCATCCCAGGTGGTCTGGAAGCGGTAGAGACATCGACGCCATGCCCCTATTTTTGTGCAAAGGCACAAGGACAAAGGAGGATGGGGAGTAGGCTTTTGGATTCAAAGATAGAGTATGGGTTGACCGTCTGTGCCAAGATTGGGAGGCTCACCTCCAGGATAACAGGGGGCGGCGGGGTAAAGCGTGTACGTGCATTGGCGTCGCTCGTCGAGCGTGGGAATGTCCTACGCAGCAAAGGAGAAGAAAATAGAGTTAAATGACTCTATTGCCCCCACCTACATGTACAAGAGTTAAGGGCATGCTTGTCCTTTTTTGATCCCCAATGACTGCTATTTCAAGTAAGTTGTGCTGACATGGCTCAATCTGATTGGTCCAAGTAATGATTTGTTTGTAAAAATTATAGAAATTAATTGGTAGCTCAGATTTAGACAAGTTATATATGAAACTTGATAAGGAGAATGAGAACAACCCAAAGAAAATATGATTGAGATTTGGTTAGGCTTTTTGTTCCAAAATAGG
Source organism: Alisma plantago-aquatica (assembly GCA_963693085.1). Lineage (NCBI taxonomy): Eukaryota > Viridiplantae > Streptophyta > Magnoliopsida > Alismatales > Alismataceae > Alisma > Alisma plantago-aquatica. The sequence continues at coordinate 224,230,262 of OY856415.1, forward strand.
GTAATATATGATAAAGTGATGATTAGCACATGAAAACCTTAGTTTTGAGTATTATAATGTTGAAAACATGAAAAGCCTTTCTTTATGATATTATCTGATCTTGTTGAGAATAATGATAAAAATGTAATGATGATAATAATGATAAGGTAATTAGGGTCTCTAATGTGGATAATCATTAATGTGTGGAATTAGGGATAAAGATCCTAACTTACTATGTTGTTAATGAACATATTTGATCTAAGTGATCTTAATGAAAGGATAAGATGGATCTAGTAACTAGGGTTCACCTAATGTTAAATATGCAATGGAAATAGGTTAATGCCCTTATTCCTTATCCAAAAACCTAAACCCTAGATTAGGACCGAGTAGGGTATAATGTATTTAATATGTTGGTGACACTTTAGAATTTACATAATGCAGATTACATGATGATTGATTGATTTTCTTGCTTGATTGGACAATTCTTAAAGTACGATTGAATAATCTACATGTCAAAGGTATGTGTCTATGCCTAAGAATAATCATTGTAGTTTCATGTCATTTCCTTGATATTTGTTCGCCTGGTTTGAAAATATATGCCTGCTTGTTTATTTCATTCCATGCAAACTTTAAAGTGAATATGATTATCACATTATATATGAACATGACTAGCCCAAATCTAGGCCACCTCAAGATCTATGGAAAGGCCATCTTCATGGATAGGGGAAGACATGTTTTGGAACCAACCTGAATAGGGGGTACATGAGAATTCACCCTCCTAGACAGGGGGAGACATGATGGAGTCACCCGCCTAGATAGGGGGAGACATGATGAAGTCATCTGCCTAGATAGGGGAAGACAGTGAATACTGCAATATGATGCCCTCAGGGGTTATGATAGAGGGTGAAGAGACCTAGATTGGTAGTCATTAAATTTGATTTTTTTATAAAATAATTGACTGGATTATATTGTTACAAATATATGTGAACATTTTGTTTCCCCCACATATCAGTTTGACTTGTCATACTGACCGTGTTTTGTTTCACGACATTTTAGGTATATTATGATATACATGATAAGGGACATTAAGATGAAGATGAAACCATGTGAAGACATTTATCTAAGTAAGTAGGATTTATATAGACACTTCTTCTCTATGTATAGTTTTGGTAATGGAATTTCATGTAAGCATTTTGTAAACAATATCTGTGAATTAATGAAATTATTTTCTATTATTTATTATTTGCTAAATCTGGATCGTTGGGAATATAGGTAATGACTCACAACTTGAATGTCTTTATTTAATTGGGGGACACATAAAATTAGGTCATTACCGGTACACTCTAGATATGGAAAATTGCAAGATGACCCTCTCATTTGGGTAAATTGCAATTTGATCCAAAACAAGAACAAAAAGTACAAACATCATCCAAAAGGATAAAACTGGAAGCTTAAGCTTTCCTCTAGATCTAAAAGCATCTCAAAGGACTAGAGCAAGGTTCTAAGCACTTAATCAAGCCAAATAAATAGGGTTAGATCAAAACACATGTCAGGGGTATTACAAGCCATAAACCCTAACAAGGATTTTGCCCCTGAAATCCCATGCAAAAATAGACGGGTACTTCCTATGCACCTCTTCCTCACATTCCCACATGGTTTCCTCTATATCAAAGTCATGCCACAGATCCTTAATCAAATGGATATCATTCTTCTTCAACTTCTTGATTCTCCTGCATATGATCAACACAAGATCTACCACACATGACTCATCCTTATATCTCCATATCCTCTGACTATGGACTCAACTTCGTGTCTGGGTGACACACCTTCAACATAGAAACATGAAATACTGGACACAACATAGGTAACTCATGTGGCAACTCCAACTTAATCATAAAAGAAATCTACATTTCCTCCCATATAGAGCCTCATACAGTGTCATACCAATTCTCCCACGACGTCTGTTATTGTAGTTGATTTCCATTAAACTGAGGTGAACATCTCCACTGATCAAAATTACAAAAAACAATCTCTAAAATAGATTCCCAAGGTTTGTATCATTCTCTTAGACTATCCGTCAATGACACCCAAATTGGGTATACGGTTCATGCACATTTCTAATATCCGGTCTTAACCTGCTGATGTAATATGCACTTATTTACTACCCAAGCTTCTTCATGTTTCAACCCTAGACACTAATATAGATTCTATGGATTCTAATACATCTCAGTGCTGCTGGGATGCATGGCGTACATAGAAGAGTGAGCCTTTTCTAGAACCAATGTCTTCAGGTGATCTCTTCTAGAACAGCTATCCTATTATGTCAATATATTTGTACCATCCTCTGAATCATGGAGGCCACCATGATTCCGCTGTGCTACTCTAATCTTGCTGACTCAATGCCAATTTTTCTGGTGACTATTAACAACAGTCCTACTGAAAAGGACACCTCCAATTGTTCATTCATTTGATGTAAGGAGACCAACTTGTCTCTCCTATGGCACACTAAGGAACATAGTTGTTCCTTATCCATAGATGTTGACGAAGAAGACTTCCTGCTTAAAGCATCTGCATCCACGTTTGCCTCCCTTGGATGGTAATCCATTTTGTAGTCATAATCCTCGATGCATCACAGAAAGCTATGTATCCTATCCCTATTCTGGCAGTACTAGCACTAGTGTAATGGTTATCTATTGCTTTAAGAGAAGGAAAGAACACTGACACCTGTTGCCTCAAATAAACGACACACCTTCCGTCATCACCTTTTATAGGGGTAATGCCACTATGCTGAAGTCCTCAATAACCTCTAGTAGATGTCTCAGGTTGTTCCCACTCTAACACTGGCTCCACCTTCTTCTGGTCTTACACAAACTTCACAAGCAGATTCCACATAACCACAGAAAGCTACCTCTAGAATAGATTAATATGCCACCCGTCTTGATCTGCAATTGACGCTGACCTGAGTCCAAGCCTATGTTGGGGAAGGTTGTGGTGCCTCATAATTGGTCAAACATACCATCTATAGATAGAAAAGGGCACCACTCTTACTTTGTTCAACTGTTAGTGGTCAAATCATAACTTCCTTGATCCATCTTTCTTCTTCATGAACAAAACAGGAGCATTCCAAGGAGATGTGCTCAATCTGATAGAACTCTTGCATCTTGGCTGGCATCATCCTATATAGTATCTGTACTATAGGTTGGGTATTGGTAACCATATGGATTTCAAAAAGTCAATCCCTTCAGGAGGCAGAACACCTGGAGACTTATCAAGGAACACATCCTCAAACTTCCATACAACTGTCACTTCCAAGATACTAGGACTCCTTCCTTAGTATCTTCTACATGTGCTAAAACATTACTCAACCTTGCCTCATCATCTTCCCTACCACCATCGCTAATTCCAAACACATCAGGAGAATCTTCCTACCATCTTGAAAGATTCACACATAATCATCATCCTTAAATGTAGTCGCCTTGGATCTACAGTCCAAGACCACCTAGTTCTATCCCAAGTATTTATCAAGGATCACGTCGATACCATGCATATCAAGTGGTATATGATTCACTTGAATTCCGCATTCTAGGAAGGAAGGATCACAAGGGAACACACCTCCCTTGGTACCACAATAGTGCCCAGGGATTGCTAACAAGGGAAAGGGGTTACCAACTCTCTTTCGTTATTATACATATTTACAACTTCTTATGTGTCATTTTACCCTTTTCACCTTGATTTCCTTGCCATCAACATAGTAATAATCAAGATTAAAGCATCTCATTACTTATTTTCTGGTTATTTTTCATCATTCTCATGTATGTTTTATCATTTTATCATGTTTCCCATCCCCTCATCAAGAGGCAGACCACCATATTTCACATTTCCTTTATTAAATAGGGGTCACTTCTCTTTAACTCTTTCATATGTAATGAAGGTTTTATATTTTATACCTTCCTTACTTACATAGGTTGGTCTAAAGAACTCAGATTCCATTTTATTCATTCATCATTGTTCTCATTTGTCACTTCTAGTCGTATGTATCTCATGAATTCTCTTCATGTTATGTAAATCTTACACCTTGACTTACTTTATTATCATAGATTTTTTATGTCTTTTTTCTTTACAACCTCCTTGAAACTACAAATCAAATGACTTCCCATAGCTTAATTGTATTCAAGTTTAGGTTTTACAGTGTCATATATTTCTCTTATAATTATCAGACATTCAAGTTCCGATAAGTTATGATGTAGTTCTCTTCTTTAGGGCAAGATGAAGGAACTATTACCATGATTCCTAATTTGTTAGACTCTTTATATTGTTTCAGAATGACTACTTGATCATAGTAATCAGAAAGATAACAATCTAAGAGTTCCATACTTCCCTTCCCTTCAATAGTTGAATACCTGGCCAGGGCACTCAAGTACTGAGATTAGGTAGTATGCACCTTGTTTTATGCCATGTTCTCAACTTAGACATCATCCTATTCCTAAGTCCTAGAGTCCCTGTAGGCTCAGCCAACTTAGAGCTCTGATACCACCAAATGTGACACCCAATTACACACAAAGAAATATTACTCAAAACCAGTGCAAAGTTATTACTAATAACCACATTACCAAAAAATAGGGTAAATTAAAACTGATCACATAAAGGAACCTCAAGATGAATGCATCATATTTAAGACCATAGAAATTGTGTCACTTATATTTCATTCATGCCAAAATATGTCACATATCATCATTCACTGGATGACTAGCCACAACCTATTACATATGGTAACCTATTCACGTATACAAACCATGTCTATACCACCGTAGTATAGACCCAAAAACTCAAACTGATGTACAACGTCTATAAAACACCCCCAGGGACTTGAGAGTACAAGGATGACACATAGGACTCTATTACTAGACACTAGTTGCATGTCCATGACCCAACAACTACAACTCCTCTTATTGTCAGCTTCAACAACACGATCTCTATCACAACGTTCACGTCCACCTAAAAGATGTAGAAACCCACGGGGTGAGACAAAACGTCCCAGGAAGAGATATAACTCTCCTCCAATGTCTATCAAAAGCACAGATAACTAAACAGGAAAATAACATATTTTGTAGGTTGAGCTAATTCAGCTAAATGATATATATTCAATAGATAATGCGGCTAAACAAACTAAGCAGTTACCACGGAGTAGTAGAACGATTAATATTTTAAGAAGGAATATGAAGAACATGTATAATTGTTATCAACTAAACAATACAAGATTAAGGCAAAGGGGTCATCCAATGTCATTCACATTTGACCCTAAGCAATTACACTACACAGTTGTGTTACGTCTTTTATTATTTCCCTGAGGATTTGAGTCATACCACTCAAATCCAACCGACCATTGCGAAGTCAAAATCGGTGCCATACAAGGTCAATGAAAGAACCAGAATCCACGACCTCCCGAACACCTCTTGGTCAGAACAAGATTAACAATGACATATAGTCAAGATGAGGGATTGGTTCATGCATGGCCATCCATATAAAACACCTAGTCCACCTTGATGTAGGCCAAGATGCTAGAAGAATAGGATTACACATGGCCGTTCTTAAAAAGACACATCACATGCAGTTACACTATTGCCTATCACATATCAAAAGGAGATCATCTCATGCATGGCCGTCTCACACAACCTATCATTATGGACTCAAGGTGATACTCGACTTGAACCCCCCACATATTAAAAAATGTGCGCTCTGAGTTTCCCATAGGAATGACTCATTTCACCATCTAGCACTAAGACTGACACTAGAATGGATCTATGGAACAAGGCACCTACATGATTAAGGATTCACTTTATTTGTTATGCCAATTGGGTGCCTTTTAGCATCAATCAAGTTACAATGTACAAATCTAAAACAAACTCTACAATGATAAGAGAAAGGTGAAACTCTAGAATATATAAAATATATAAGGTGTAATCTTATCACATAACCATATAAAATATAAAGCATTATATCAACAACACTAGGTATCAACAACATTACATGTACACGTCATGTACATGTGTAACCATATCACTATGTTATGCATGTGTAGTGACCATGTATCATATATGTATATGTGTGTTGACCATCCTTCATTCATGTGTCATGACCAATCTCAATACAGGTGTCTCGACCACCTTCAAAACAAGGGTCACAACTGTGACAAAACCAAGTGCCTCACCATCAACAAACATGGGTCGCAACCAAGCTATGGTTAGGGTTTTGACTATCACGAAAGGCACATGTATCGGCCAAGACCAAACCATGTGTCCCGATCGAACAAGAGCATGTATTGAGTGGGAAAAAACCAAAGTCATGACCGAAGCATACATATGCATCTCAACCAAAACCAAAGGATCAAACGTGCTACAACAAAAAACAAAGCATGTCTTGACTAAAACATCAACCTACACATATGTCTCAACCCAAACCAACACAAAGGTGTCTCGACCCAAACCATCACATGGTCACGACCACAAAATCAAGGAAGACATTTATGTTGAACAAAAAAAAGGTGAGGCAGTAGGAAAACCAAGCACCACTTTGCTCAAAACCCATGGATTCATGATCATCAAACCCTAGAACAACACCATGAAGATCAAAAACTAAAATCACATTAGGAGAGAGAAAACTAAACCTCAACACATATGGAAACCACTCAAAACCTAAACAAAAACATGTTGGCCAAATACTTAGCATGATGATAACCAAATCTCATGGTGCATGTATGATCATCAATAAGATTAACCATCATCAACAAGACAGAAATCTCCATGCAAGGGACATTGAAACCTTAAAATCCAAATTCAACTTAATCTTCAAGAAACCAACTAGGTGGATGAAGACCAAGCTTCAACCTCAAGGTAACCAACTCCAAACCTCAAGAAAACACAAAGGCCAAACCCCCACATCCAACCCATAACAAGTCATACACAAGAATTTAAGGTTTAAGAAAGAGAGTAATCTACATGAGAATACTTCAAACTCTTAAACCTTAGATCATGATAACTTCACCTAACATATTATCATAAAATTCAGAGATAAAAATAGAAGATATCTTGGCCAAAATAGAAGATAAACATAAAAGAAAACCACCATCATTAAGGAGGAAAACTTCCCATAAAAATGGTTACCAAAATCCCTAACACATGTACTATGGAAATCACCATGGAGAACCTCATGTAAGGGAGAGATAAACTTACATTCAACAGCTCCAAAATAAAACCTAAAATCAATGTTATACTAAGGCCCACGAATCTTATGCATGTGATTAAAACTAAGATCAAAAGATAAGAGAAAACCATCCATTTCATCACCATCTCAAAGTCACGTACCCTAAATTAGGGTTTTAGATTCTAAACAAACCAAGCATAATAGCCATCATCATTCAAACTCTAGAACATGATATCATCAACTAGAATGTTAGGATGATGATTTAGAGAGAGAAATAGTAACATGTATGTAAAGAAAAGTGCAATAATAGAGAGGGTAGAGTGTTATATAAGACAGCTTAAGTACAGGAAAAAGCTCCATGATCTTGATCACCAAGGAGGGAGATGAAGCTCCACCAAAAGCTCAACTCTCAACCACAAGATCACCTCAAGAAGAATAAGACACCAAGGTCAAAGATAGCTCAAGAAAAGAGGGTAAGAAACCCTAGGCCAAACCAATAGAGGAAGAGAGATAGAGAAAAAAACTTCCTCACACTTGGGTACCACCTTGTCAAAACATGGTCTACGACCCTTGTGATGAGGAGATTCTCTAAAGATGACCACCATGGATGATCCATGGTTTCATGGCTGAGAAATATGAAGAAGGGAGGTAGGGTTCTGAAGGGAAAAATGTGATCAATAAGGTAGAATCACTTACCAAGAAGAGAAACCACCAAGAATCACCACAAGGAAGGTGATTGATCTCAAGAACACCACATGCAAAGTTGCTCGGCCATCAAAGCTCCAAGGTCAGCCCTTCTTTGCTCCACCAAGCTACAACGTCAGCCACACGCAAGAGGGATAAGAAGGAGGGCCCAAAGGTTCACCCACAAGGAGAAGAAAGAGGTTATATACTCAAGGAGGAGAGAAGTAAGGTAGGGTTGAGGTGTCAACACCTAAAGGCACCAAAGGGACACTTGTCCACTAAGAAAACATACATGCAACCACTATGTGAAAGCATGCATGAGATGGTGATACAACCAAGGTTGGGTATCGACCTCTTTAGGTCACCAACACATTGGTTTCGATCGAGACACATCTTGGGGTCGGGACAACACCAAAGCAACTTGTCTTGGTCGAGACAAAAGGTCATTAAAACACTCAAGGTCGAGACAAATCTCAAGGAGACAAACCAGCTCGACCAAACTACTCTAAGACCATCATGGTCGAAATGAAACCATATAGAGGGGCTGTTTCGGTCAAGACACTCACACCCATCAAGGTCGAGACAAAGGTTGCAACATTCAAATCAACTTGGTTGACACCAATAAAACCCTAGAAACCCTAACCACTTCTAGTGATGTCACCACTCATCCAAGGCTCAACTAAGGTTCCCCAAAGAATAACACTCTTTATCATGAAGCCAAGAAGGAGAAGGTACACTCTGGATATCAAAAATTGCAAGATAACCCTCACATTTGGGTAAATTTCAATATGACCCAAAACAAGCTCAAAAAGCAAAAACATCATCAAAAAATGATCAAACTGGAAACTTAAGCTTTCTTCAAGTTGTAATAGCATCCAAAGGACTAGAGCAAGGTTCTAAGCACTTAATCAAGCCAAAAAAACAAGGTTAACCCAAAATACAGGTCAGGGGTCTTACAATAAGACTTCATCCTAACTCCAATCGGCTCGTTAGATTCCTTTATTGGATCCTTATCCCGTGGTATGGAATCTTGCTCAATAGGGTCATTAGATGACACTACTTCCATATCACCTACTTTGTCACCACTCTATGGATTTGTCTTCTGTTCTTTTAACAAAACTTTGCAACTATGGAGTAATACTACCTTCACCTGCTGATTGGTGAATGAGATATCTTTGTTCCTTGGAAGTCCTTGATCAATGGGATTTTTGAGAGAAGCCACCTTTGCTGCCAATTGAGAGATCTGCATCTCAATGCTTCAGATTTGTGCCCCCTGATTCTAGTATTCCCTTTGTGTCTGGTTCAAAGGTGTTTCATTCTGACTAACTAGCATGCTCTACATATCTTCAATCCTGCCAATTTTGTTTGGGCCTCTATGTTGCTTATACTATTGACGTGTGCCATCTTGCTTCTGTTTGGGCTGTTGTGCCTGTGATGGGCCATGCTAAAAATTGTTTGGATATTTCCAAGAAAATTTGAAATCCTTCAACCAAGCATACTCATTGCTGCCCCTTTTGTTCTACTACTGAATGTACATGCACTCCTCTGCCTCACCTCCAAATGAGGTTATAGATTTATGCTCAAGTTTCTTCATTAGCTATGCCATATGATCCTTCAGATCATTAACCTCCTTTGATTCCATGGTGATCTTAGTTGTAGCCGGTGCTGCTCTTTGTTCCCCCATGATTGGTTTTTTGCCATGTTCTTTAGGATGTCATGGCACTTGGCAAACTTCTTGTTCAAGAAGAATCCTCCCCCACACTGTCAAGTGTAGTCCTCTCACTTTTATGGTGGAAATAATAGAATGTATTTGCATGTCCATAAGTTCAATCTCATGATGAGGAACCTTCCTAAGCATGTTTTGAAACCTCTCCTAGGATTCATAATATGACTCCTCATCCTACTGCTTGAAGTTGTGAATCTTCCCCACTAGCTCATTTGTTTTCTAAGGCAGAACATAAAGCTCAAAGAAGACACCAATCATTCTAAAGGGAGGCTTATAAATCATGTCTTTGATTTATCTTCCAACTTGTAAGAGAATAACTTCAAGTATATCACTGTTGTCGGGACCCTGTTGACCTTCAACATATCACCACTTTCCACAAAGATATTGATGTGATCCATCATATCCTCCATGATGTGGCCGTGGAATGCCTAAGATTTGATCAAAGTCACCAGTCAAGGATCTATTTTGTAACTCCCAACATTCACAATCAACCTTTATCCTAGTTGTATCATGGCCGATGACTCTTTAATATTCTCCCAGATAGTCTGCTCCTCAGGTTCAGCTCCAACTCGATCCTCTGCATAAGGGTCTTTTGTTCCTACAATTACTTGCTTTTCTTATGGTCATGGGGTTGGAATGAGTCTTGAAACTGAAGCTCCAAACTCAAGTGCTCTACAAATAAGCTCCTCCTATCCCGTGGCTGATAGAGTTGCTTATCCATAATATGGGGTCCTTGTATGAACCATGCACTAGTACCTGATAATAATAGAAAATTGTGAGAACTAGATACTAGTTATTTCGATGAGAATCTGAGTTTGAAAAATGATGAAAAAAATGTGGCCTAGTGTTGGAGTTGCCGCTTCCCCAACAACCACGCCAATAACTTGACACGCTAAAATTGTAAGTGTGAATGCAAGTATATGTCTCGAGTAGTATAGGCCTATAAGGCATGAATGTTGAACTTAGGGAAACATTAATCTAAAAACTACTACTAACTCTAACTCGATTAGCTACACCTAGTGAAAGAGTTATTGGTTGATTAATTAAAACTAACTACAAGAATTGATGACTAAATGAATTGGTTTGTGATTACAATTTGAATGGGTTCCTTAGGATTACGATTTTACCACAATTTACATTGTAATTAACATCATTTCATTAAAATTCATCTGTACTAAACCTTGGACCAAGGGACTTGTAACAATAATTACCCAATCTCACAACGTAATTCACTACCTAGTGTAATACAAACCCCACTCTCGTAGCAATTTAATTATTATATAGGCACTTTAGTGAAACCTCTAGGTTATACCCTTCACAACATTAAGCCCTCTCTCGAGGAACGATGTAGGCTATGTAACTCTATGAATTATCTAATCCTTAATCCCACTGTTGAGGAAATTAATGATCTAAGAAATTAACTATGGTGATTTGGCATAGACAATTCATGAGAAAATCATAGATTTATGTCCAGAACTTATGAGGAATATGTATTAAATCATAATGTCAATTACAATGTAAAATCTAGGTACCCCCAGGTCCTAAGGAACTCGAGGATTAGGCCTTCATGATTTCTACCATTGCATACATAGATGGAATAAGAGAAAATGAGGAAAACATGAGAGAACTAATGAAAATCCCTATAAAAGCTAATTCAGATGACTCCCTCTGACGAACTTCGTGATCCATTATGTTCTAGCTACAAATCTGCTCTTAGAAGGCTCCCAAGTCATCCAGGACGTTCCATCTCCTCCTCTTTCTCCTTTCCAATCTTCGTTATCCCGTGCAATGGAATAGAATGATGATAATAGGTCTCTCCAAACTCTTCCTAGGTCCTAAGAGGGTCCTCGACCGTCATTAAGTCGTAATCGTCAGATTAACTTCGATCTTTTTTTTTTGGAAACACAAAGTTGGCAGCACTGACAACAAGTCGGTGGCATCGATCCATCTCATGACTTTGAGGCTCTACATATTGTCGATACTATCGACAGAGACGTCGATATCACCAAGTTGACTTCTTTTGCCTTCGGGATCATCCTTCATATAAAAGTTGGTACCACCTAGAGTGAGTCAGTGGAACCGAGCTACTTTGGAGAGGTGTTTGACCTAACAATAAGTAGCACTAACTTAACAATTAGTAGAACCAAAACTCCTCAAACAATCTTGGCTCCCTTTCTCATTTTTGGTACCATTGACATGACTGTCCGTAGCATCGAGCTGACTCAGAATTTCTCAAATTGCTTGTAATATGGAGAAACCAAACAAAAGTCCAAATAAATAAGATAAATTGATATAATTTTAGTAAAAGTAGATAATATTTGATGCAATATACTTTCAAAATGCCAGCAATGATCAATTATGCCTAACTAATATCGAAATTAACAATTAAAACACAAAAAGCATATGAAATCAGCCTGTGAAAAGTGACTTAAATTCAATGCATCAAGTTCTACGTATACCACATAAAAGGTTGAGACAACTTCTTGAACCCTATAAATTGTGTTTTTGAGGGTTAATTGAGAGAGAGATGAGAAAACAAGAAAGGAGGGATTATCGGGGTTACATTTTTTGTGTTAGTAAGGGGAAGAAAAGGTTCATGAGTTAAGATAGAAGCAAGACCTTTCTTGGGTATATAATTACTATGGGACTAGAGGAGACCATTAGAGGTTGAGGACATGGCTTTTTGTAATGAGACATATCGAGGAAGAACATCTAGTTGCCAAAGTTTGCCTAGGCGGAGGGAGGTTGCACAAACAAAATGTGGGAATACATCCACTCCTGACCTGGGTAGGTGGGTCAAGATGGATCCATGCTTGGGATTGGATCCACGTGACATAGTTCTTATCATGGAATAAAGCATGGCATGGTTAATTTCCATCGATGAAATACAAAATCTAATGGCCATAATTGGTTAATTGTTCATAAAGTTGTGAGGAAGCTTCGACTGGGAAAATTAAGGAGTCCACTAGGAGGAATTATAAATTAAAATTTTACAAAAATATGACAAATGGATTTCTAGAAATTTCTTACTTATTATTATAGTTATACCAAAATGAATGGAGTTTTTTATTTAAAATTTATGCATAGAAAGGGATCGTAAAATTATTGAAATTTTTGTTGTGATAATTTGTCTTGTATGCAAGTCAATTTTAGTGTTTGACCATCATTTTTTGAAACTCTTTTTGTGGTTTTGATGAAAACTTCTTGTATACAAGTCAATTTTAGTGTTTGACCATCATTATTTGAAACTCTTTTTGTGGTTTTGATGAAAACATACATGGGGTTGTTTTTTGGTTCACACATAGTGCAATGTTTTGAAATCATGATATGAACCTTATTAAGTGTTGCAGGCTCTGATGTTAAGTTTTGGAGGAGTTTGTATTTGATGTTAAGTATTGAAGGAGTTTTATGAATGCTTTTCATAGTGTGAGATATTATCTACCAAATTGTTATGTATATGAGATTCAACTACTATTATATTAATATATGATATTTATTATATATGTGTATATTATTTATATAAGATATATAAGTTATATACAAATATACATACTTGTTATTTATAATTTTTATGCATACTTTTTTTTATTTTAATAAAAACTTGGTAACTTGTACATGAGTAGGAATTTGTGAGATTTTCTTGTGATGTATATGTACTCATGTAAGTATCTTATGTGGGATATGTGCATGTATGTTATGCCTATTTTGGTTAATTTTTATGCAATTACTACATTAGCATTCAGATAATTTTAGAGTCTAGACATAGTTTCTGTGTTGAATTGCTTATGGTGAACATTATCAATGAATTGGTTATCATGGATATTGAAACCAAGAATCTATCACCTATTCCTTTAACAACAAAGTTACCCAGTGTTATGGAAAACTACCTTACCATTATAACCCTTATGTCCTACATTGAAGAGTATAGCCATAAACTAGTGATTTTAATTGATCTTTCATAGGGATGTAGAATTTGGAGTTTTAGCTATTGTTAGAGTTCTCTTACAATACATGTAAGCACGCCTATTGTATGCGGGTCACGTCCAAAGGACTTCAACATTACACGTTATAGAATAACTTTCTGTTTGAGTAACATGGAGGTTAAAGTTACCCTTACATAGTTATTGTTCATCATCAAGTTAGTTCACATTCACGCATCTACAACTTATATATATCTAGTAAATTAGTTATTCTAGTAAATTTTTAAGACATTTTAAAAATGCAATTGCATCAGTTTATTCATGATATATTCAATATATAGTTTCTTTTCTAAAATTCAAAATTAAATTAACCACTTACCTTAGGTGATAAACTAAGAAGAAGAAAAACAAAATTATACTATATAATAACTCCCCAATTTCCTTAGAGGCATAGATATGCCACTGAAGAACATATTGTCACATAGTTGTTGGTTCTTTAAAGACAAAATAGTTAGAGCATTTAGAATGCCCCTATGTCAAGGAGTTGACTTTTTGTCAAAAAGTTCAATATGTGCCAATAGAGAGGAGTTACTACATAGTGACATCTTTTTAGAGAAAAAAATACATAATTAAAGGATCATCATATCTTGTTGTTCATATAATTACCTATTAGAATTGTTTTACTTTAGTAGAATTTAAGTTTACCCCTTACTATAAGCTACTCTCCTTTTTTAATATTTATATGTAGAATGTATATAGGTTGTGAGAAGTTTTATTTGCAGTAGGAGTAGCTTCAAAAATTTAACTTTCCAATGTTAGGATATATGAACTAGTAGGAATCTACAGTAGAAAATCCTATGAGTATCTTACATGTTTGATTTCAATAGTAGTATTAAGTGTGAGGGATTTAGATACTAGGCTCTTCATTTATCTTGTAATACTGCAATAAAAACTTTTCTTGAATTTTGGTACTTATGTTAATTTTATATTAGATGGTAGCATATTACATATGAGAATAGTAATATGTTTGTTAATTGTTTTCTATCTATTCTTTCTATGTTTTGTCATGTTATTGTCTTATTAATGGACACTAATGAGAGATATGACATTGGAAAGGAACCTATGAACCTAGAGAGCAGCTCATTAGGTGTGCGAAGTAAGATTAATTTTCCCATTGGAAAGAATGGAAAACCTTTGACTTCATAGTTTAGGCTATCACCACTCCCAAGATGGACTATAGGAGAGACTCCAGATACATGAAGCCATGATATAAACTTTGTAGACTTCCTAAAGATAAGCTATAATCCTTTAAAGGATAGGCAGAAATTGATGTCAATAAACATGTCCAGGAGTGTCTTTTCAAAGTTGAACATTATTTCATGATCTAGGAGTCTCCAAGAAATCAAAGGTCCACTTGGAGACCAGTGGCCAAAGGGTATCTCTCTTACTTGGTGGGAGAAATATACACATTTATGATGATGTGGTGTTGCACCTTTAACAAGGAGGAGTTCATCATCATCTTCCTTAGTGACTACATCTCTAAGGCAATGATATCAAATAAGGATCTCAAGTTTTGTACCTGAAGGAGTGTGGCGAGATCACTATTTTCCAATATGCAATAAGATTCCTTACATTAGATAAGCGTGGACACAAATACGATGATATGAACCTAGATAAGAAGTCTACAAGTGGGTTAGGGCTTGATCTCGGTTACACCTGAGGAGGACACATTATCACTATCTAGGAAACACTAGAGGCTACTAAGAGCTAGAGGACCACCAGGGAGACAGTATAAAAGGGAGGATCATTTGCATACAAAAGATAGAACAACATACATAAAAAGGGGAAAACCTATAAAGGAGTTCTAGCACAAAAGAAAATACCATAGTAGTACTAGGACACTGGGGAGCTCTAGGAGGAGGAGCTAAAAAATAGCTCACATTCACAATACATGTGTACCCGAGATCAACATTTTGGCATTTGTAAGTTCATATGAAGTGCTTTATATCTTTATGGAGATGAGGGGCATCTGAAGATGAACTATCCAAATAGGAGTAAATAAAAAAATTGTAGTAAATGATCAGAACAACTAGAGAGAGAATCATCAAGGAAAATCTACACCATGATCATAGAGGAGACACATGAGGACCATGTAATGGAAGGTATAACTTTCATCGACAAATATTCTTATAATGTATCATGCTAGTTATGATCTTCACATGCTTTTATATCTTTTGCTCTTGTTAATATGTCAAAATTGTGAATAAAATATTTAGATCTATGCTTTAGTAAAAAGGATGAGGGGTTTTATTAGTTTCTATGTATGCTAAGAATTAGAAGACCATTGATAATGTTCCCATAGTTTAAGACTTCACAGATGTCTTGTCCTATGCCTTTAATATTTTCCTAATCCAAAGATAATTTTTTATCGGTATCCAACCTTGTTTTACCTATATTAAAGAACCCATACATAATGGCACCAATAGACCCCCTCCAATGCATTCCTATGGGGCGTGCCATTCCTCTTAATAAATATCTGGAAAGGTCCCTCAAGATGTGCATAGACTATATAATGTTAGACAAAAAGACTATAAATAAAATGAACCCTATTCTAAGATTAATGACAAACCCACTCAACCAAAAATAGCCAAGGTGTTCTCCAAGATTGGCTTATAGATCTAACACCATTAATTCTAGACCAAGCCCTCAATGTTGGCTAAATTGACATTAGTATAATCCCTTTGTTTCGATGATGACAAACATTTCATTCTTGTGAATCTAATGTGCTACTTGAGTGTTGCAGGAATTATGTGGATGACAAACTACTTGGAAGATCTATATGCTAAAAAAATTGCTTTAATTCATGATTGTAATCAAATGTAAAATCTTGTACAAGATATAATGTACAAGTACTTAGACATCATGTAAATCAAGCGTTAGATCTTCCCTAACAAACCACAACACTTAGATAGGTCATCCCCTACAATAGTGTCATAATTGCACACTCATACACACACTTAGTACTTAGTTTAAAATATTGAACTAGGGTCAATCTCGGTCGACAAACTTCTCGACCGAGACACTCTCGGTCGACAAACTCTTCGACCGAGAAAGACCCAAGTAGTTGTTAGACACAGCAGACAAAGTAGTTGGGAGTTTGATCATAACATTATATAAACTTGACTCCAGATAGTCCCTCGGTTGACAAAACTTCGTTCGACTGGGATCTCGGTCGACAATTCCTCGACCGAGAATGTCTCTGTCTGCAATTTTCAGGATTAATTAACTAGCCGTTGTTAAAGTAACTAATGGTTACCTAACGGCTAGTTGAGCACTAAGAACCCCCTAGAAAGTATCTAGAACGTCTTTAAGCATTCATAGGCCATTCCTATAAATAGGACAAGCCATAGGACACCTAAAATATACTTGGTGCTACACTTAAGCATTCATACTTGCAATTGGAAAATCATTCTTGTGAGCAATTAAGCAATTCTAACATTGGCTATACATTTCCATTGCTCTAAATTTATGTCCTATAGGCTAGCATCTCCTATCCACAACACCTACACTCCCATATACATTGGTTAGGAGATCAAAACGCTTGATATAAGAAATCAAGCCTTGTGCTACAAGTGGTATTGTAATTTCTATTTTTCCTTCTTGTTCCTTTATATCTTTTGTACTCTCCTTGCTACTCCTAGGGTTGGAGGCTGCAGATTGGAGAGGGTTTGACTTCTCAGGTGGAGAAGGGTCTTCTCAGTGGAGAAGGTGGACTTTGGACTACTTCTAGAAGGCTGTTGCAACGGGAAGCTACTTCAAGAGGAAGGCTACTTCAAGGGGGAGCTTGAAGTTACTTCAAGAAGGCTGCTTCAAGGTTGGTGCAACTACTTCAAGGTGAAGGCTGTCTGAAGGGTTTGGTGAAAGTATTGTAATTTTATGTAATATCCTTGTGAGGTAATAAAATTTAATACTTTCAAAATCCCAGTTGGGTCAGCAACCGAGTAGTGGATTGACTGCCTTAGTATTTACTAAGGTTGGAACCACTCTAAATCCTTGTCCCCTTGTCCAATATTTTTGTTGTTGCTTTCTTTGGTTGAATTATTATTAAAATAATCATAAAATCATATTCACCCCCTCTAGTGTTTTTTCAATTGGTATTAGAGCAGGGCTTCAAGGAACTCTAACAAAGTCTTGAAGAATGGGTGACGAGTTGCTCAACAACCTCAACTTGGAAGGAACACTCGTGGCTAGACCTCCAAATTTTGATGGAACTAACTACACTTACTGGAAGAGGAGGATGCAATTTTACTTCCAAGGAATCAGTTGGGACTTATGGAGAATGGTATCAACTCCTTATGAACTTCCTCAAACGGAGTATGCAAATTGGGATGTCCATACGGTAAAGTCTGCCCAAATGAATGCAAAAGCTGTAAGTATACTTTATAGCTCAATTTCCGTTGGTGAGTTTAATAGAATATCAAATTGTGAAACAACTTATGAGATATGGCATAGATTGTCTATAACATATGAAGGAACT
Organism: Alisma plantago-aquatica; assembly: GCA_963693085.1. Taxonomy (NCBI): domain Eukaryota; kingdom Viridiplantae; phylum Streptophyta; class Magnoliopsida; order Alismatales; family Alismataceae; genus Alisma; species Alisma plantago-aquatica. The sequence goes on from OY856415.1 coordinate 224,248,308, forward strand.
GTTCAAGTTAAAAATTCTAAAATTGGAATGCTTGAACAAAAATTTGAACAATTTCATATGGATCAAAATGAATCTATTAGTGAAATGTATGCAAAATTCTCTTCTATTGTAAATGGTTTGAATGCTTTAGGCAAAGTGATTAGTGAGGAAGATCATGTGTCAAAGATTCTTAGATCTCTTCCTCCCAAGTATAAGCCCAAAGTGACTGCCATTGAAGAAGCAAATGACCTCACCCGACTAAGGATGGAGCAACTCATTGGCAACCTAGAAGCACATGAGGCAACTTTAGAAGAAGAAGAAAGATGAGAATGTGAACTTCAATAAGGGAAAAAGAAGGACATTGCATTCAAAGCATCAACCAAGATTAGTCATGACACAAGTGAAGATGATAGTGAAGAAGAAACTCTCATTGTAAACGGTAAGCAGTATAAAAGTTTTAAAACTAACAAAACTCCTAGTGTTTCTTCTTCCAGGTGCTTTGAATGTGGCAAAAAGGGACACATGAAAGGTGATTGTCCAAAACTCAAGAAAGGGAAGAAATCATCTCACAAAAAGAAAGAAAGAGCATATAAAGCTGCATGGGATGATTCAAGTGATGATAGTGATGATGGAAAAGAAGAAGTAGAATGTCTTATTGCTACAACAAATGAAGAAGAAGAAGAAGAGGTAAGTCTTTTTGATCTACCAAAAGAAGATCTAATTGCTAGTCTTCAAGATACACATGAGAAATATATTGAGTACAAGAAGAAATTTAAGAAATCAAATAAAGTAAATGATGAGTTAAATGCTAAAATTTTTGCTCTCACATTTGAAATTGAAGATTATGATGTTAAGCTAAAATATATAGAAGCAAATTGCAATCTTCTTTCCCTCGAAAAGTTAAACTTGCAAAATCAAGTAAATGATCTTCAAAAACAACCTATTTTGTGTACACATATAGATTATGATATTATTGTGAAAGAAAGAGATTCCTTGTTATCTAATCTAGATCAAGAAAAATTAGATATCAAGAAGAAAATAGATGAGATTATGAAGTTACAACAAAAAGTGAGTAGCTTGAGTAACAATAATATTCTTGATAATATCTTAAATGATTCTTATCGTCAAATTGGAAGAAGAGGACTAGGTTATAAGACTAAGGAAAAATCTTATCAAAAACCTAGTTGGAAAAGGACACAAGTGCTAAAGAATAAATCCATGTATGTACCCAAGAATAATTCAACTCCTAGAAAGAGAAATGAGATTGACTCTATTAGTTGTCATTATTGCTTACGTCTTGGACACTACTCTTTTTCATGCCCATACAAGAAAAGGAATGATGATCTAGCTTGGGTTCCTAAAACTTAGAAGTTTGAATTTGACTAGTTGAGATTTGACCTAAACTAATTCTTGATATACAAATGTCATATCTCAACACAATCGTGCTTTAACTTTCATATTCTTGATTTACTTGGAAACAAATACTGAAAACAATTCTGAAATAGTACAGAAACTTTCTCGGTCGAGAAACTGTTCGACCGAGAACATTATCGATCCAGAAATAGTCGACTGAGAAGGTTACTATTTTCAAGTTTGCAATAAATATGATAAAACCTATACACACAACAACATTATCAGTCAAGAAATAGTCGACCGAGATAAATTCGGTCGACAAACAATTCGACCGAATCAAGTTCTACTGAACCTGTTTTCAATTAATCTAGTTTGCTATCAATTTGTTATTAATGATTGATTTAATATGCAAATCAAGAATAAATCTTGGAGACTATCTTTGAAACAAGACATATTGATCTATTTGCATCATGAATTAAGGTATAACACTATGAATATGAAATCCTTAAACATATTGTAAAAGTGTTATATGAAGACTGATTTTGAACAAACCTTATTCATTGATTGAAAAAGTATATTAAGCATGTTCAGTTACATGGTTTGTCTTAAAAATTGAAAACTTATGAATGAGATTACTTTTGGTTTATTCTCTACATGATTTGGCTTAAAACTGAAAATATGAACCATGATTAGTTTAAATCAAGGAAATAACTGTTTTATCATAATTCACATGGTTTTTCCTAAGTATTCCTTGGTCTATCTATGTAGGAACCATGTGTATTAAAATTTAAATGGTCATAATCATTTTATTTCATGAAGTTACATACTTCCATCTTGATCATTGTATTGTGGATATACTTCCACTGTTCTATCATAATTATTGTGCCATAATCATTATGTTTTCATTGGTTTGTCTACAATCATCTTTGATCCATATATACAAACCATGAATGGATATTTTTTATCATTGTGATTCAGTTCATGTGAAGATGTCATTTTGCATAAACAGTAAAACTTCATGGCACAAATGCATTTTAAATTGAAAATCTGCAGAAATTATACTTCACATATAAGTGTTCAAATTGGAAATCTGCATAATTTGCCTCTTGATTGAAATTAAATTTAATCAAGGGGAGCTATGGTCGAAGTCAAGGTCAACCTAAAATAAGCTTGACAAAATGCTTATTTGTACATCATTTTACTACACTTAATCTTAGTATCTTGATTCAAAAACATAATTCTAGTGCATAAAAGGTCAACTTATTATGATCTAATATTGATTATGACCTTAGTATCCTTAAAAGTAGTTTTGGTTATGAAAAACAAAGAAATTTACAATATTCATGAATACGACATATATCTTGCTCTTAATGGAATTCTCTAAACAAATTTGGGCTTAACATCCCGTGTATTTGGTTAGAGATACATACATGTATTCTACTATAAGCTTAAAGGATTCTCATGTCATTTTTAGGGCTTAACATCCCTTGTAAAATGGATGAGAAATCAATACACATATGCCATAAACTTAAGGGAATCTCATATCATTTCAAGGCTTAACATCCTTTGCAAATGATTAAGAAATAAATTGTGGCTAAATTTGACAATAAGTGGTTTGCATCCCTTGCTTTTAAAACTGAATATCTTATTAAGGGGGAGCATCTAATTATCAAATTAAGGGGGAGAAATAAAAAGTCATACTAAATGATTATCTTGGATATCTTTTTGAAATGACAAAGGGGGAGAAATAATATAAAATCAAACACATAAAATAAAATGAGTTTCATAATATATCGGCCAACACACACTTGCAAAACAAGAATGGCTACAAAAGGTAAACTTCATGTATGAAACTCATATGATTTATATTTCATTATTTTATATTTAGGAAATGTTTGTCATCTTCAAAAAGGGGGAGATTGTTGGCTAAATTGAAATTAGTATAATCCCTTTGTTTCGATGATGACAAACATTTCATTCTTGTGAATCTAACGTGCTACTTGAGTGTTGCAGGAATTAGGTGGATGACAAACTACTTGGAAGATCTATATGCTCAAAAAATTGCTTTAATTCATGATTGTAATCAAATGTAAGATCTTGTACAAGATATAATGTACAAGTACTTAGACATCATGTAAATCAAGCGTTAGATAGTGAAAAACCACTAGAGGGGGGGTGAATAGGGTTTTATGATTATTTTAATAATAATTCAACCAAAGAAAGCAACCACAAAAATATTGGATAAGGGGACAAGGATTTAGAGTGGTTCCAACCTCAGAAAATACTAAGACAGTCAATCCACTACCCAGTTGCTTACCCAACCAGGATTTTGAAAGTATTAAATTTTATTACCTCGCAAGGATATTACATAAAATTACAATATTTTCACCAAATCCTTCAGACAGCCTTCACCTTGAAGTAGTTCCACCAACCTTGAAGCATCCTTCTTGAAGTAACTTCAAGCTCCCCCTTGAAGTAGCCTTCCTCTTGAAGTAGCTTCCCATTGCAACAGCCTTCTAGAAGTAGTCCAAAGTCCACCTTCTCCACCAAGAAGACCCTTCTCCACCTGAGAAGTCAAACCCTCTCCAATCCGAAACCTCCAACCCTAGGAGTAGCAAGGAGAGTACAAAAGATATAAAGGAACAAGAAGGAAAAATAGAAATTACAATGCCACTTGTAGCACAAGGCTTGATTTCCTATATCAAGCATTTTGATCTCCTAACCAATGTATATGGAAGTGTAGGTGTTGTGGATAGGAGATGCTAGCCTATAGGACACACATTTAGAGCAATGGAAATGTATAGCCAATGTTAGAATTGCTCAATTGCTCACAAGAATGATTTGCCAATTGCAAGTATGAATGCTTAAGTGTAGCAAATATAGAAAACTTTGCCTTACACACCCTCTATGGAAATTATATACTTTATATTCATGGTTATGCCTTCAACCTCACCAAAGATCCATCAATGTTTATGTACTTAATGAATATAATCTTTCATCCTTACCTCGATTCTTTCATTAGTGTATTCATTGACGACATCCTTATATACTCACATAATGACCCAGAGTATCTCTATATCACTCTTTAAACATGTAGGTGACAAACATTGTGTGAAAAGTTATTTAAGTGCAAGCTCTGGATTTGTAAGGTGATTTTCCTTGGGAATATTCTCTTTGATGGACATACTTCTATAAATCTAGTGAAGGTAGAGTATGCTAAGAATTAAGAAACTCACAAAACCCCATCAAAAATTTGAAGCTTCTTAGGACTTGCTATACTAGATACATTTTATCCAAGACTTCTCCATTCTACCTAATCACATACCTTATCTCTAAAATAAAGAAGAAAAGTTCTTCTTGAATGAATCTTATAAGATGAGTTTCTAGAAACTAAAGGAAAATGTTACTTTGGCCCTAACTCTTGTACTTATTTTAAGATATGAAAATCTTTCCATATTTGGTGATGTTTCTAAGATGGGATTGGGATGTGTCTTGTAGAAGAAGGATATGTGTTATGACCCGTTTCAGAGTTAATATGTAAGTATCATTATTAGTGTATAATTAAGTTAATTGAGATGACTTAAGTGCTCATGTGGTGGTTAGTGCATCATCAAGCTGATAAAGTTGAATTAAGTACACAAGATACAATTAGGGCATAATTAAGATGATTAAGTTAAGTGATCACATATGCAATTAGCGCTTTGATCTAGAGAAACGGTCTAATTAGCATGCTTTCATGCCTTGGGGTTGTAGAGGATCTTGTGCTCGAAATTTCACAAAATAAATCATCCAAATCGGGCATCCGAGGTATTAGATATGACGTTTCCAAGTTTTTGGGCTGATTTTTGTAAGTTTCCCATTTTTTATTGGTCTTTTATCACTTTAGTGGGTCGGCTATCTTTTTCCCCTTTTATTCATTCATCTTCCCGATCGATCTAAACTAATAGGAACCGCTTAAGCAAAGCGGTGCCCAAGCGGCTCGCTCATCCAGACGAGCGACAACAGCAGGAGGGGGCGTGATTGAGGGTGATTTTTCTTGTACTCTTCACCTCCGACCAGTAGCCCTGCCTCTGTCCTCTTCTCTTCTTCTCTTTCCTTGCCCTAATTCATGGCCACGACCACCTGCTAGGGCGCCGCCCAGCATGAGCAGCAGCAGGCCGCCCTACAGCAGTGGCTGGCCAGTAGTAGTTCGCCGGCCTGGAGCATTGGGCACGAGGAGCAGCATGTCCTGTCACCGCCACCAAGTCCGACCACCTAAAACCTACCACCTTCCTCTTTCCCTTCCGGCTAGCAGTCACCTGCGGCCCTGCAGCTAGGGCGGCCGACAACCTGCGCCTACGGCAGCAGCTAGGCACCATGTTGGGCACAACTAGCACTTTCAACGGTGCCCTTTAGATCCGACCTTGAGGTCCCGGTGAGCTTCCGTAGCTCCCATCCGCGTTTGAGATCCTAGCTAGCTCTTCGCCAACCTGCTGTGTGCGTGAAGCAGCTTGATGCTACAGGACCAAGACAACCAATTTCTGCCCGGAAACAGGCCCTGGACACACTTTCGGACGAATTCGGGCATCCTGAATCGCTGTGAGTAGGAGTTCATTTAGTTATCATCATTTAACTCCTTAGTTGGAATTTTTCGGTAAACTGTGCATTTTTCAATGATACTTGGCTTTTGGACAGTATTTGGCGTTACTCAAATTTTATTTCATAAACTGCTTCCTTATGCCGTTATATGATTTAGTTTAGCATCTGATCAGTGTGGATTGAATTAATGAATTTATATGGTTCATTGGAACTTGAAATACGTAATATGATTGATGAAAATGATAGAATTTCCTGTATTACAACTGCAATGTATACGTTGAGCATAAAATGGATGTTTAGCATCGAAACTGGATAAGTTGATACTGAGTCATGTTTATAGATGACAAATGATGTTTATGTGTATATGTGGGTAATAGAGATTACCCGGATGCCGATCATAGTTAGCATCCTTAGACTTTTAATTTGCATAGTTCAAACGAAATGAAATGATTAGTAAAATAAATGTGTATGCTTTACGAGTAATTTCAGTAAGATGCGAATAAATGTGATAAAGTATTTCAGGTTGAGTATTCCTTTCAATACAGTATATTTGAATGTTCAGTAATATGAAATCAGTATAGAGACGTGGAATAGATATGAAATCTATTTACAGTGAACGAATCTGTTTGCATGAAAGCATAGCTGAGTTATGAGTTATTGCGATATAAGAGAATAGTTGTTGCACTATATATATAGAAATGTTATGAAAGTTGAACTTCTAGTTTCAGCTAGTGAATTGCGGAATTACAATATATTCTAGTAGTCAAATATGTGAGAGAGAGACAAAATGTTATAAGAGTTTTCTTGTTATAATAAAATGTGTTAGACTTAGATGCCCTGACACCGTAGAACCCCTTTGAGAGGTCTGTGCCTTAGGGGTGAAACGACCTACCTAGCGTGTGTCTAGATGGTCGGTGGCTCGTGTTCAACAATAATCCGTGCGTGTGTCATGGTGGCACGAGGACAGAGAGGCAGTGTTCAACAATAATCCATGTGTGTGTCACGGTGGCACTGGAGTAAATAGGGGTTATTCAACAATAATCCGTGCGTGTGTCACGGTGGTAACCCAGACTCTCTGCCTGTGTGCTCAGGTTAGAAGAGGAGTCTAGAGTACACTCTTTGAGAGTGCAGTGAGGCCCTTGAGCACCTGAGAGTCCTGACGCAGACCAGGACAGCAGTCAGACTTAGCATTTCCCGGGTGTGTCGCTAAGTCTTGTACGGTGGGTTCGTAGTTCGCTACGAGACTTTATATGTAGAGTACACTGCATATGATCAGGGCATAAGGTAAAAGATGATTACTTAGAATTAAGGTAGGTTAATATGAAACTTGTGTATGTTCAGATTTAGAATTTATAATACTTGTTCTTTAAATGTTCATTATACTTTTCTGTGATAATTGCACTGTTTAATTAGAACTGCTCAGTTTGTTATTTTATTCACATATTCCTGTTAAAGGTAAAATATGGAGTTATCCGATGATGGCTAAGTGAAATATTATTCACTGAGCGAGTAGGCTCATTCCTCTACTCAAACATTTTCAGGTCAGCGACAATTCCAGGAATCAGAAAGATCTTTTCATCCTAACGCTTAATCTGTAGAAGGTATATGTAGTTAGTTTAGTTTGATAGTGGTCTCTTAGTCTTTTCCCCTCGGTCCTTGGGACATGGCGTGGGTGAGAGAGAGTGTGTATGTGGAATGTGTATAAAGATGTAAATTAACTGTTATGTTTACTTTCTGTTAAACAATGTTACATGTTGTAAACTCTGTTTATGTTCTTTAGCCAGTTTAATTGAAATGCTTCCGCAATAGTTTGTTATGTTTTAGTTTACAACAATATCCAGATATCATTACGAGGTGTAAAAAAAAGTTCTCAGTGATTTGTTTATGTGATAATCCCTCCGTCGCGCCCTAATCTCGTGATTAGTGGTTAGTGTGAGATCAGGGTGTGACATTTTGGTATCAGAGCATAGGTTGAGTATATGAATACTCTAAGTCAAGGTCAGGGGATGATAAGAGACGAATAGGATTAGGACTTAAGTGTCTCTCTTCTAACTGCAATTTTCTAACAGGAAGTATTCTGTTATACTATTGCAGATGGCAGGAAGAGGACGTGGTCATGAGAATCAAGTTGAGAGTTTAAGCTGAGTTATCAGGGATCATTAGGATCAAAAGATAGTATTATAATTAAGATGGATAAGAAATGATATGTCTTTAGCTCTGGGAGGTCTGAGTGTTTAGATACCCTGGCCAGGTGTCTGAATACTTAGATTGACCAGTATCAAGCTACTCTGTCTATTCTTCTCTGGATGCCCTGGCCAGGTATGCAGAGGAAGGACGGGCTAGAGACAAACCCTAGAAGTCTTAGGGTTAAGAAATCGGAAATTAATACAGGAGTAAGAGATTAAACATAGGATGCGATGCAACTCTTGCTTTATATTGCTTATTTGATTGGAAATAATTAGAAATGCTCTTATATGTATGGATTTAGATTTTCAGTTTATAGAATAAATATGATTCTTTTATATTGTTGTGTGTCATGAAGTGATTTAGTTATTGTTTATATTCTTTGTATTAAGTATACCAGAAGTTATGTTTAAATGAGTTTGCCCTAAGTGGATATTCTTTCCACATGTTTGAGATTAATAGGAGTTGGTTAATCCTGAGTAGCTCTTGGCTTCAGGACTACAGGTTCGGCCTAGTCTGGCTGGCAGGATACGTTACTGAGATCTAATGACTCCTATTAATAATATAATAAAAGTAGATTCTGGATAATTTAGACCCGAATCATGGTGAAAAATGTATATACACTAAGATGTTGAGATGTAAGGGAAAGATTAGAACAACTAAGAATTAGTTGGAACTGACATCGGAGACCCAACATTGGGACCTCATATGAGCAATCCTTAATTAGAAATAAAGGAACACAATAAGGTTCAGATTAAATTTAATGACTAGGTGAGAAATACCCTTAATGGTACTAATCATTAATGCATAACAAATGCATGGATCCAATACATGATTAGTAGACCCTAGTGGAGGGTGTCTCATTGTGAACCCTGGTTGAGGGTGTATCCTTGTGAAACCCTAGTTGAGGGTGTATCATTGCAATTGTTTATAGGCAACTTTATAATAAAGTTATGCCTTAAACTAAGATAAGTCCATATCATGTGAGATAGCTGGACAATTCTAATGTGTGGCCTATGCATTATATGCTAAGGGTGAGTATAGTGTGATGGAATGCATTAAGAGGGGAAATACCTTAATACAAGATAAAGTTGGTTAACTCAAGAGGGTCTGAATTAATGAGAAATGGGGAACCCTAACCCTAATTTGGGGAAAAGGGAATGATAAGCCCTGTTTGATAGTGAACCCTAATTCCTGGTCAAGGAATGATGGTATTACTATTGTATCACATGATGTGATGAATATCTTGTATGACTGTTATCATGCCTAATAACCATGCAGGTATGATGAGATGATGAATATAGCCAAGTTTGGGCTGTGACATTTATATAATAAATGTTGATTGGCTTTTTGTGTGTTGATGTTGTTGTTGCTTAATAAAAGTAATAATGTGTACGGATTTTATGAGCCATGTGAATAAGTTGTTGCCTAGTGAGAGGTGACAAGATGTGAATGGCCTTGTGAGCCATGTGAATAAGTTGTTGCCTAGTGAGAGGCGACAAGATATGAATGGCCCTGTGAGCCATGTGTGATGTTTGGGTAACAAGTATCATGTTTATTTGTAGCATTTGTGTTAATAAGTTATGCTAGAGAACTTGACTGATGTTACATTTCTATTATATATCTATAGTTCATTGATGATTATTCATATCTGTTGTATCCATTACAAGTTGATGGATGAACTTATGAGATCTAAAGTTTGATTTCAAACTAAGGAAGCAAAGTCACACCACAATAATGCTATGTTACTAATAAGGACCAAACCCTAGAATGTTCAGAGTTGAAGTAGTTCAAGGGATGTCGCTAGTAATTTGACCTTGAATACTAGTATCTTTATAAAACAAGATCATACGATTTGCACTATGAAAGGTAACCTAGCACTAATAAAATCCAGGGTTTAAAGTTAGCTAATCTGAAAGGTAGATACACAATATGAAAATGACTCGGAAAAAAGAGTAAGATATAATTTTGAAATAAATTCTTACAGTAGTAATAATAAGTAGTAGCATAGAATGAGGAGTACTACGCGATACATGATCTGAAGTTAGTTGTTATAGTTCATGCCCTTATGACACAGTGTCACTATTTTTATGATGTGATGATAGATTATCATCCTGGAAAGGTGAATGTAGTAGGTGATGCCCTCAGCAGGAAGTTAAGTTCAACAACTGATGCGTTCTCTATGGCATGTTTCGAGAGAGACATGCTAGTAGAAATGTGAAAGTTGAACTTAGACTTAAGGGTGACATAACATAGTGGTTTGATTGCATAGATGCAAGTCAAGCCTACTTTTTATGATCAGATCAAGGAACTACAGTAGGGTGACAGTGGGTTGCAGTAGATCATGCATGACATGTCAGGGGGGAAAAGACCAGAGTTTAGGTTTTCAGTTGATGGATTGTTGTATTAGCATGACAGGTTGCATGTACCTCGAGATAATAATTTGGAAGAATAGATTCTTGAGGAAGCACATGCATCGATGTATGCCATGTATCTAGGTAACACTAAGATGTGCAGGAATCTCAAGGAATTGTATGGGTGGCCTGGTATGAAGAGGGATGTAGCTGAGTAGGTGGTTAGGTGCAGTGTGTGACAGCAAGTTAAGGCTGAGCACCAGAAACCTACATGTACTTTGCAATTTCTTCGTATACCAGAGTGGAAGTGGAAACATATCACAATGGAATTTGTGATAGGGTTGTCCAAGACACCTAGAGGTTGTGACTCGATATGGGTGATTGTGGATAGATTAATTTAGTCTGCTCACTTTCTTCATATTAAGTCAACCTTTGTTGTCTTGAAGTTGGCTAAGATATACGTGGATGAAATAGTCAGATTTTATGGTATCCCAGTTTCAATTATATCAGATAGAGATCCTAAGTTCACATCCAGGTTTTGGAATCAGTTGCTTTGTGCTTTGGGCATAAAAATTAAGATTCAGTACAACTTATCACCCACAAACGGATGGTCAGTCTGAGAAGACCACTCAGACTCTTGAGGACATGCTGAGAGAAGTGGAAAGCTGTTCAGAATAGACAGAAGAGTCATGTCGAGAAGAGGCGTTAACATCTTGAGTTTCCGATTGGTAATGAAGTGTATCTGAAAGTTTCACCATGGAAGGGAGTGCAGAGTTTTGGTAAGTGAGGTAAACTGAATCCTAGGTTTATGGGCCTATATCCTGTCATTGAAAGGATTGGACCTATAGCCTATAAGTTGGAATTGCCATCTGTGTTGACTAGTCTACTTGATGTGTTTCATGTATCGATGCTGAAGAAATGTTATCCTGATACAGAGAAGATAGTAGACCCAGAACCGGCACAGCTCAGATCAGATGTGTCCTATGTTGAGGGACCAATTCAAATAGTTGATCAAAGAATCAAGGAACTCAAGAATCGCGAGATACATTAGTGAAGGTTCTGTGGAGGAATCATAACCTAGAGGAAGCTACATGGGAGCTTGAAGCTGAGATGCGTAACAAGTTTCCTTTTCTCTTTTAGGAATTTCGAGACGAAATTCTTATAAGGGAGGGAGATTGTTATGACCCGTTTCAGAGTTAATATGTAAGTATCATTATTAGTGTATAATTAAGTTAATTGAGCTGACTTAAGTGCTCATGTGGTGGTTAGTACATCATCAAGTTGATAAAGTTGAATTAAGTACACAAGATACAATTAGGGCATAATTAAGATGATTAAGTTAAGTGATCACAGATGCAATTAGCGCTTTGATCTAGAGAAACGGTCTAATTAGCATGCTTTCATGCCTTGGGGTTGTAGAGGATCTTGTGCTCGAAATTTCACAAAAGAAATCATCCAAATCGGGCATCCAAGGTATTAGATATGACGTTTCCAAGTTTTTGGGCTAATTTTTGTAAATTTCCCATTTTTTATTGGTCTTTTATCACTTTAGTGGGTCGGCTATCTTTTTCCCCTTTTATTCATTCATCTTCCCGATCGATCTAAACTAACAGGAACCGCTTAAGCAAAGCGGCGCCCAAGCAGCTCGCTCATCCAGACGAGCGACAGCAGCAGGAGGGGGCGTGATTGAGGGCGATTTTTCTTGTACTCTTCACCTCCGACCAGTAGCCCTACCTCCGTCCTCTTCTCTTCTTCTCTTTCCTTGCCCTAATTCATGGCCACAACCACCTTCTAGGGCGCCGCCCAGCATGAGCAGCAGCAGGCCGCCCTACAACAGTGGCTGGCCAACAGTAGTTCGCCGGCCTGGAGCATTGGGCGCGAGGAGCAGCATGTCCTGTCACCGCCACCAAGTCCGACCACCTAAAACCTACCACCTTCCTCTTTCCCTTCCGGCTAGCAGTCACCTGCGGCCCTGCAGCTAGGGCGGCCGACAACCTGCACCTACGGCAGCAGCTAGGCACCATGTTGGGCGCAACTAGCACTTTCAACGATGCCCTTTAGATCCGACCTTGAGGTCCCGGTGAGCTTCCGTAGCTCCCAGCCGCGTTTGAGATCCTAGCTAGCTCTTCGCCAACCTGCTGTGTGCGTGAAGCAGCTTGATGCTACAGGACCAAGACAACCAATTTCCGCCCGGAAATAGGCCCTGGACACACTTCCGGACGAATTCGGGCATCCCGAATCGCTGTGAGTAGGAGTTCATTTAGTTATCATCATTTAACTCTTTAGTTGGAATTTTTCGGTAAACTGTGCATTTTTCGCTGATACTTGGCTTTTGGACAGTATTTGGCGTTACTCGAATTTTATTTCATAAACTGCTTCCTTATGCCGTTATATGATTTAGTTTAGCATCTGATCAGTGTGGATTGAATTAATGAATTTATATGGTTCATTGGAACTTGAAATACGTAATATGATTGATGAAAATGATAGAATTTCCTGTATTACAACTGCAATGTATACGTTGAGTATTCCTTTCAATACAGTATATTTGAATGTTCAGTAATATGAAATCAGTATAGAGACGTGGAATAGATATGAAATCTATTTACAGTGAACGAATCTGTTTGCATGAAAGCATAGCTGAGTTATGAGTTATTGCGATATAAGAGAATAGTTGTTGCACTATATATATAGAAATGTTATGAAAGTTGAACTTCTAGTTTCAGCTAGTGAATTGCAGAATTACAGTATATTCCAGTAGTCGAATATGTGAGAGAGAGACAAAATGTTATAAGAGTTTTCTTGTTATAATAAAATGTGTTAGACTTAGATGCCCTGACACCGTAGAACCCCTTTGAGAGGTCTGTGCCTTAGGGGTGAAATGACCTACCTAGCGTGTGTCTAGATGGTCGGTGGCTCGTGTTCAACAATAATCCGTGCGTGTGTCACAGTGGCACGAGGACAGAGAGGCAGTGTTCAACAATAATCCGTGCATGTGTTACGGTGGCACTGGAGTAAATAGGGGTTATTCAACAATAATCCGTGCGTGTGTCACGGTGGTAACCCAGACTCTCTGCCTGTGTGCTCAGGTTAGAGGAGGAGTCTAGAGTACACTCTTTGAGAGTGCAGTGAGGCCCTTGAGCGCCTGAGAGTCCTGACGTAGACCAGGACAGCAGTCAGACTTAGCATTTCCCGGGTGTGTCGCTAAGTCTTGTACGGTGGGTTCGTAGTTCGCTACGAGACTTTATATGCAGAGTACACTGCATATGATCAGGGCATAAGTTAAAAGATGATTACTTAGAATTAAGGTAGATTAATATGAAACTTGTATATGTTCAGATTTAGAATTTATAATACTTGTTCTTTAAATGTTCATTATACTATTCTGTGATAATTGCACTGTTTAATTAGAACTGCTTAGTTTGTTATTTTATTCACATATTCCTGTTAAAGGTAAAATACAGAGTTATCCTATGATGGCTAAGTGAAATATTATTCACTGAGCGAGTAGGCTCATTCCTCTACTCAAACATTTTTAGGTCAGCGACAATTCCAGGAATCAGAAAGATCTTTTCATCCTAACGCTTAATCTGTAGAAGGTATATGTAGTTAGTTTAGTTCGATAGTGGTCTCTTAGTCCTTTCCCCTTGGTCCTTGGGAAATGGCGTGGGTGAGAGAGAGTGTGTATGTGGAATGTGTATAAAGATGTAAATTAACTGTTATGTTTACTTTCTGTTAAACAATGTTACATGTTGTAAACTCTATTTATGTTCTTTAGCCAGTTTAATTGAAATGCTTCCGCAATAGTTTGTTATGTTTTAGTTTACAGCAATATCCGGATATCATTACGAGGTGTAAAAAAAAGTTCTCAGTGATTTGTTTATGTGATAATCCCTCCGTCGCGCCCTAATCTCGTGATTAGTGGTTAGTGTGAGATCGGGGTGTGACAATATGTGTGTTGCATATGCATCTAGATAACTCAAGCATCATTAAGAGATCTATTTAATTCATGATTTGGTGATTGCAACTATTGTGCATGCAGTGAAATCTGGAGGCACTACCTTTACGGTACACAATTTGAGGTTTTCTTCTACTGAGAAAGTGTCAAGTACAATATCACTTAGAAGGGTGCCAACATGAGATAAAGACAATGGTTTTAGGTCTTGAATGAGTAAAACTTCAAAATATCATACCTCCCTAGAAAGAGTAATGTGGCAAAAAATGCCATGAATAGAAAGAAAGATATTTTAGTGTGGGTATGTTGATAATTAGATGAAGAATGATGCGAACCATGGAAGAACAACTTCCACAATTAACAAGTTAGTTTTTCCGATGACTCATTTCTTTATCATGATTGATTTAATAAACTCCAAAAATTTCTACATGAAAGCCTCAATCTATCCAACATGTTGGATTTGTTGAAGAAATACCCTTGTTTATTAGTAGGAAAAGGTGGAGATCTGGATGAAGGGAAAGTTATGAGTTCCCTTAAGAAAACAAACTTGTTTTCAGAAAATGGTATCATATATACAATTTATCCATGCACCACAAAGATGTATCGTGACTTGAAGAGATCTTTCTTGTGGAAAGGGATGAAGAAAGACATTGCACGTTTTTAATATTGATGCCTCAAATGTCAGTAGGTTGGGACTTGCACCAAATAGTTGTTGTTCTTCTTCAATCATTATATATCCTTGAGTGGAAGTGAGAGAAAATAGGTATGATTTTTTTTAGATTTTTCCCAATACTTGTAAAGGACATGACATTGTTTAGGTAGGACTTGATCATTTGACCAAGATAGTTCCTTTTATTTGCTTGCAAGACTACCACTATAGTTTCACAAGTGGTTTCACTTTATATCTAGGAGACTCTACATCTTCACAACATTCCTACTTACATAATTTCACACTAAGATCCAAAATTTCTTCAAAGTTGTGGAACCATGTGCAAGAGGAGTTAGCTACTCAACTCAACTTTATCATGACTTGTCACCCTCAGGATGATAAACATTCTGAAAAAAGAATTATATAGAATCTAGAAGACATGATTAGGCCATGCATACTTGATTGGGGAGGATATGTATATTTTTTTTCCCTTAGACAAGTTTTCATACAACAATTGGTTTCACACTAGCATCAACATGGCCCCATATGAGGCCCTTAATGGGAGGCCATTCATGTCATATATATTATGGAGTGAGCCTAGTGAACGAAGCTTGATTAAGAGTGACATGTTGCAATTTTATAGACAAAACAAGTCTTATTATAAAAAGGATGAAGGAAGTACATAATAGACAAAAAGTATATATATACTCATAACTTGTACTGAGAGGTTTTTGTTGGGGATCATGTATTTCTCAAAGTGTAACCTATAAAAACATTACAGATTCAAAGTAGAGAGGAACCTTATCCCTATACATATAGGCCCCTTTGAGGTACTATATAGAGTGAGAGAGGGTACCAACATATTGTCTTTTCGGTGTTCTTATGATAAAATCCATAATATTCTCCATGACTCACTTTTGGGACAATATCTCAAGGGAACCTCCCGTATTCTTATGCATGAGTCCATTAAGATTAGAAAATACTTTTAATACAAAATTTTCCAGTAAGAATTCATGATACCCATGCTAAGAAATTGGAAAACAAAGATATAGCACTAGTCAATGTTTTGTGGAGAAACCACAACCTAAACAAATCCACGTGGGAGCTAATTGGACCAGTTCCATAGAAGTACTCGAAGCTTTTGGAATCTTGGAATGTTTGAGGGAAATATTTTTTAATGAGAGAAGGAGGGTATCATTGCAATTTTCAAGTAACTCTTAGTTTCCAACATCCTATTAGTCATAATTCACCTCATGCTAATAATTAGGGTTTTGGAAATCACAAAAATGACATAAATTATTTGGGAAGTTAATCACATTAATAAACACTCTGGAAAGGAAAAAGAAATTGGAACTTCTAAGATAATATTTTTTCACCTTAAAATTCATGGAACAATGTTATGATGGTATTAAGATCCTACCCAATTTGGTGATAATCAGATGAATATAACATTATATAACCCCAATATAGGGCAATTAGGTCATTTTTTAGTTTTAGGCAATTATTTTTTGTTTGGAGAATTCAGGCTTTACTTATTTTTCTTTAAAATTTCATGGAGAAATGTCCCATGTTTCAAGAGATTTAGTTTTGTTTTTACATTAGGAATATGAGAAATATGATAATGAGAATAACTGGAATTTATTTACAATTTCTTGTGATGAGTTAATTTTTTTCTTTTCTGAACATATATCAAGATCTAAATTTTTTGTTGGTCTTAAATTTGGAACGAATGCTTATAATGAAGATGAAAAAAATATAGGAATTCATTGAGAATTACTATATGCATTTTAATTTCCTTTTTAATTCATTTATTTGACTATTTTCTCAACTTTGAGGAATTTTAGATTCTAATTGGTCATGTATTTGAATGGGATTTTTAAGTATAATGGATTAAAATGACACATGATTTAGGTTAATTTTTAGGTTTAAAAAAATAATTTGTTTGATGAGTCAAATTAATTTAGCAATTGATGATACATTGAACTTTCCTTATTTAGTAGGAGTTATGATTTTGGACTCTATTACAACAACGATGTAACCGCAAGAAGAAAATGGGGAGGGGAGGGAAAACCCCTTGACGCCAAAATTTGATACACTATACAAAATGACGATATGACTTGTACACCTACTAAAATGGTGGTTATGAAGTTGATTGAGAGATAGGATAAAAAAAGAATGGACTACTGGGGTAAACATCAGAGATGATAAGGAGAAGAATAAGCTCATAGATAGAGCCAAATGGGGATTTTCTTGGGTCTTATGTTATAATCATACCAAATGGATCTGATCAATGTCTCGTGAGGCAAGTTTGCACATTAAGATAGCTAGATAAAGAAGATGTAGGTCATTAGGGTTCATTTGGGCAGTGGTGGGCTGCACATTTGAAACATTAGAGGAGATCCATCCTTAAATAAGAGCTGGTCAAGAAGGACCCATGCTTAGCCTTAGATCCACATCGCACTGTCTTGAGTGTTGAATACATGTGTGATGTGGCTAATTCATGGTGACAAGATCCAAAATACAACGACTTAAATTGGTCTACTGAAGATCAATTTTGAAATTCATACTTTGTGTAGAAAACTAATATTGGGGAAAATAAGGAATCATTAGGAAGGGAAATGATGTATAATTTCATTTATGAGATGATATTCTGGAATTAATTTATTATCATCAATTTCATATAAAAAGTCATGTGTTTTGATGATTCAAAATATTTATCTATCTAGTAAGAGATGCTTAAAGGCCATGGAAATTCTATATGGATGATGTTTTTTAGTTTGCAATTAAGTTGAGGTGTATTGCAATTTTTTCTTAATGTTCATTGGCCTAATATATATAAATATTATGTGAACCTTATTAGTGTTATAGTCTTTGATGTTATGTGTTGGTGATTGTTATGATCATTTTTATAATGTTTGATCTTTTGTACCAAAGTGGATATGAATATGAAATTTAATGATCAATATTGTAATATATGATACACATACACACACAAATACACACACACACACACACACACACACACACACACATATATATATATATATATATAATCATGGTATTCACTTTTACTTAAAGATCAATAATTTTATACTTAAGTATGAGTTCATAAGATGTTCCACTTGACTAAAGATGTACATGTACTAAGGAGTGTACCATATGTACATGGGTATGTATAAAATACTTGCCTATTGTGTTCACATAGGATTTATTCTGATGGTTACTTTGGAATTAGGATAATTTCATAGTATATGGTTTACTTTGTGTAATGTATTTACTATGAGAACATAATCAACATACTAGAAAACATGTACAACAAACCCTTGAATCAATCAATTATTCATTTAGCAATGAAGTCAACAAGTTGATGCCAAACTGCCTAACCACTATAACCCTTATGTACTATGATGAACGGCATAATAAAAAACCAATTTTTAATAATTGTCCTTTCATAGGTATAAAAATGTGGAGATTTATTATGTATCATTATGGTTTATTTAAATTACAAAAAATCTATCCATGACCACTTGACATCATTATAACGTGTTGATACACAAAATAGCAAAACTTTCTTCTTAGTTAACTTGTAGATTAATGTTACTATTATATAGGAAGTTATCTTTATAAATTTAGATAACTTATATGCATACATATCTTATTTATATCTTTCCAATCATTCAACTATTTTTAGTAAATTGATAAGAAACAATAGACATGCCATTTCATTTTCTTAAAATAATACCCAATATCAAGTCCCAGTTAAACAAATTAAGAAATATATTCATATGTATATAATTTTATTTCAAATGAGAATTTAAGAAAAACTAGTTTCCTGGGAGTTACAACTATGCTACTAAGGAATATAGTGCCACAATATTGTTGATTCATGAGGGCCAAGTAGTTTACTATTTGTTGTCAGGATAATTTTGAGTCAATTTGTTGACTTTTTTCACCATGGAACTTTATGTAGATGTAGAGAAATTATTATGTATGATGAATATTTTACATAATGCACAATTAAATGATCTTTATAGTTTATTCAGTTTGTGGTGCGCCGAGCCAGAGGTGTACACACTAGCCAATAAAGGGTGACTAGATGCACTCCATATGACTCAAACACACATGATCTTTTGAAATTTATATTAACCTTAACCAAGTCGATCACAATACCAAATAGGTCGCCAGCAAGCGCACAAGGCACTATTGTAACATAGGTGAAGGGAAAGCATAGGGGTCGATCCTCAGGGAGAAAAGGGGGCACTAGAGTTCATTTGGCTAGGTTCCTACTACGAAGACTAGGGTTAAGGGTTTGAAGGCTATTTTATTTGTTAAACTACTATGAAATAATGATAAATTAAAGGCAATAATGAAATCTAAGTTAACCCTAGACTAGATTAAGACTAAGTAAGCAAGAAAAGACTAATCTCGAAATGAAAAGTCAATTTACACTAAGGCAGGCAAGAGAAAAAACATGAGATCAAGTAAAGATCTAAACTAGCAAGAATAGGGCAAAAATAGGGCACAAAGCTAACTAAGCAAGAAAAGAGCTAACTAAGCTCAGAATAGCTAAGCAGGGTGAAACTAGGGTTTTAAAGCAATTAAGAGAGGTGTAGGCTATTTAGGGGATGTACTTATCACTCAAGTTGGGGGGTGATATACAAACATTATGATTCCATTTAGATTATCCAAACCAAACAATAAGTTAGAGTCTAATGAATTAACCTAAGCTATTAACTGGCCATGGATATGCTAGGTTGTGTATAGGGGAACTAGTCCATAACACCCCTACTATCCTTTCAAGGCTCAATTGGGTTAGGGATTAGGTTCATTTCAATTAGAGTCTAATCAAGTCTAGGTTTCTAGATTAGACATTCCTAGGGCAATTAGGGGCCGAGGGCAGTAATGGGGAGGCGAAGTTCGGGTTTTGGGCCCAAATTCCCGTACATTCTAGCCTTGAGAAGGCTCCATGCTAATTGCACTAGGATCATCTAATCTAGATACTTAGATCTCTCACTTAGGCTTAGGGATATTGATTAGGATGTAGGAAGATGGGAGCCAACCTAGGGATCTAAGAATTGGACCTAGGGGTAAATCCCAAAATTCACACATATAAGCAATTTCCCTAAATTCCTAAGTGATTTCACATACAAACCAACAAGAAATCCATGGAGAATGATATAGAAATAGAACATAATCATTGCCAAACAAAATCATAATGTTTACGTATCATTTCCCCCCAACATGGTATCAAAGTAACATAATTTCCCCCAAACAACCCACCAAAAGGGGCCTAGCTACTCATGGAAATGGGAAATACAAAAAGAAAGGAGAAAGAATGAGTATTTGAGTGAAAATACATGATGATCTCGGTGAAGACTCCTCCTTCTCGATCTCCTAGCAACTGTAGCTCAAACTTTCTCCTCCAAGTTAGGTGAATGGCATGGATGTATGGTGGAAATGGATGGAAAGTAGGGTTTTAATGGTTAAAATGGTGAAATAGAGGTGGAATGAGGTGGGAATGGATGGAGGATGAAATGGAGAGTCTAGAGTGATTGTAGGGTAGATAGGGGGTCTAACCTTCATGCCCCAACTGCCACCTATGTATATATAGGTGGTGGGGAAGCACTAGGGTAAGTGGGGGTAGTTTAGGAAAAATAGTGTGAAAAATGGGTAGGGTAGGTTGGTTACCATGGCCGTGTTGGTATACCACGGCCATGGTGGGGGCACGAGGAAATGGTCATGGGGGAGTGGCCACAATCAAGGTATGAAAGGAGGGTGAAAAGGCCTAGTATAGGTGGTGGCCACGACCGTGGTGGGATGCCACAGTTGTGTTGGGTAAGTGGCACCACGGCCGTGGTGTTGTACCACTGCCGTTTTGGAGGAGGAAGTCTTGATCGTGGAGGGCAGAATGGGCATTTTCTCTTCTGATGGCCGCAGCCTTAGTAAGTGGCCACAGTCGTGGTGTCTTCAATGGACCATGGATGTGGCTGATGGCCATGGCCGTGGTGAGTTTGGTGTAGCAACCTGACACAATAATTGACACTACCTGTATCCATGGGGTCACGGCCGTGTTGGGACCTGCAGTGGCTAAATGAACTTCAATTCACATCATCCATGGACTTCTTTGCTTGATGTCGAACCTTGGCCATTAGTGGTAGGTTGAGGGAGCTTTGGGATCTTCTTTGGACCCCTTGATGTGTGGAAGAACCCTATAACTTCTTCCTTCTCTCTCATCCATCCAAAGCATGGTCAAAGTACCTAAAAATAGTGCAAAGAACGTCCATAAGTGCATTTGATAGTGCTACTCATATTGAGGGATTTAACTTGCATTCTACTGTGTTTAGATGTGAATAAAGTACAAAATGGCACAACATGGAGCCCTAAAATAGGGCTGCATCACCACCCCAAACTTAAAATATACTTGTCCTCAAGTATGCTCCAACTTAATCTCTCTTCTCAGTTTTCCTTCAACAAACAATATTGACAAATGCATAGCAATAGAAAATTATTGACTATATGGTCTTGGAAATGACTAAGTGCATGTTCTTCACCTCTCTCCTCTCCTCTTTCACAAGCCAATCATGAAATGAGCACTGAGCATACAAACTTCAAATATAAAGCATAGAATAGACAAGCTTTCCATATGTCCTTCATATTATTCCGAGTAGACCATTTCATGCTGGTGTAATCAAAGATGATTAGGAGTATTGATTCTCTTTCATGCATTTGATCTTAGGTTTCAAACCACACTAGATGACCCACGTGGCTATAGAAAAGGATAAAGTGAGCTAGATTTGATGTTTTCTAGATCAATGGGTATGAAAATAGAAGAAAGGGTTGCAAAAAGGTATTTGGAGTGCTATTACATAGAGCACTCATCTTTTCTTTATTTGAATGCTCTTAAACAAGAGCACCCTTTTTTTATTTTTATTTTTATTTGCCCTTGGTGTAGATAGGGAAAATGGTGGATAGAACGAAATGGGGAGATAAAGATATGGCCACCCCAAACTTTTGGAGGTGGCCAAGGCTAATTATGTGCACTAGGGCATCCTTTCATGGGGCGGAGAGGTGTGAAGATGGTGAAAGAATGGTTGGATCAAAGAGGGGTCATTAGTGTAGTCTTCAACATATGATTCCCTACATGAAAGCTAATCCAACACTTCATCAAATGATATCACACCAATGATAGAACAACATGACATTCACATTTCTATTAAGTGATTCCATAGGCTTTAAGCGTTTGTAGCTTGCTCAATTCACAAAATGATCGAAACTTTCACAATCTTAAGAGAAGTGGTGCACATGTAAAAAGTCAACAAACAAGACCACATAGAAATAAACTCTAACAAACAACATGCATTTGTCAAAGGATTAAAAATTTCATTTCAAACAGTTAAGATTAAGTCAAAACATGCTTTTTGGGCAAGAACATTCAAGTTTGGGAAAAATTGGCCAAAATGGTGCCAATTTGCCTTCAATCACATCTAAACCTACATTATTGAACTTAAAGCAGTAAAATAAGCAAACCCTAGCTAAAACATGCAAAAACTACCAAAAATATACATGAAATGCAATGCGAGGCAAAAAGGAGCAAACATTTTGAAAATTAGGCAAAAATGCATGAAAGTAACTACATGCTATGCAAGAATGCAAGCAGACACACCAGGTCAGGATAGATAAGTATGAAACTTAGTCAAAATGTTTCATCATACTGCAAAAATTTAACAACAAGGTACATGGATAAAAATGCAGTGAAAGAAGGGCTTACCGTCTTACCACCCCAAACTTTTAAATCATGTTGTCCTCAGCATGAAATATAAGTTTAGAATAGTAGGGTATGGGGCATGGGGTTGCGGAAGACAATCACCAAGGGCTGGAGTGGTCAATGTAATACTAGGTGTGCAGGATAGGACCACCATGGCCATGCTGAGCAACACGGCCGTTCTGGCTTGCCGGCCATACGGCCATGCTATGTGGCACAACCGTTCTGGACTTCTTCATGTATCTCCTCTATTGATTTGCAATCTTCTCTTCCTTGGATAAACCCTTTACACATCACCTTTTCTTCCTTGTTCCTGTGCTAACATTATTCACAAATAGAAAAACTATCAAGTATAGTGTGTGTGTTTCTAGGTTTGTGCAAAAATAAAGCAAAAGTATAAAAAATGAGCGGTTGGGTGAAAAATTCCCCAAACCTTGGTGGGTTGCCTACCACAAACGCTGAGTTTCTTGCCATAAACTTGGCTTCTTGGAAATTATTCAGTAAATCATCCATTTGGCATCCTCATGTGCCCATTCTTACAAAACATGCATCCCTTATTTGCTCTCAACCTATTTCCCTCATCCCTTTGATCACAATAATCATCATCAATTGTTCCCTCTTGATCTCCTTCTCTCAAATTATCATTTGGACTTATGAAGTGATCATGCCCAATATCCCTATCTCGGACCCACCAGGTTGGGGTTTTATACATGTTTATCTTGATCTTCATGTCCATGAATGAAATCGTCATGGTGTCGTTGTGTACATGAATTTTGGCATCAATTGTAGATAAGAATGGCCTTCCCAAGATGATGGGAATCTTCCTATCCTCTCACTCCATATCTAGTACAATGAAATCCACCGGGAACACTACACCTTTTGATTTATGTATCATCACCAAGACATCATCCACTCTACCCCTAGACACTTTTATAGATCTATCCGCTAATTGGAGAGTACAATGTGTCGACTTCAACTTGCCTAATCCCAACTCAACATAGATATTATATGGCATTAAATTCACACTGGATCCCTAATCAAGTAAGGACCTGTCTATGCGATGTCACCCTACATAACTAGGTATGAGTGGGGCTCCTGGGTCTTTTTGCTTCACGGGAAGTGAATGTTGGATGATGGAGCTCACTTGTCCAGTCAATTTCACTTTCTGTGGAATCCTGCCCCTTGACCTTCTCTTCACAGTGCATAGGTTCTTGAGGAACTTGGTATATGATGGGATTTGCTTAATAGCATCCAAGAGTGGAATGTTCACCTTCACTTGGCGAAACACCTCAAGAATATCAACATTGTTCTTTTGCCTCCTCTTCAATTCTGGGGGCTCATCTAGTGCTTCAATGAATGGAGGATCACTAGTTTTTGTCGTACTTGCATGAACATGAGGCAGAACAATAGGGATGGTGGGATTTGTACATGGAGTATGAGGCAGAGCACATGGTATCCTAAAATCAATAGGATGTGTCACTGAATCATCTTGGGCAATCTCAATCACAATATCACCACTTGGATACCTTTGCTTTGCTTTATCAACCTTTGTTTGACTTGTGGGCTGCTCAAGAGATTTCCCACTCCTTAGAACTATCACATCACTTCCTTGCTCATGGTAGAGAGGGGGAGCTCGTTGTGGCTGTGGAGGAGGTGGAGGTGACACTAGGGGTTGAAATTGAGGGGGGGGGAATTGAGGTTGGAAGGTGAATTGTTGGGAAAATGGTGGTGATGGAGGAGGAGGTGGAGTATAAGGCTTAGAATCACCTTGAAAATGGTAGATGGGCTGCACTTGCATGAGAGGTGGATTATAGAAAACTTGAGAAGAGGGCATGGGTCCACTTGCTTCATGGTAGCTCATGATGGGTCTAGAAGACAACTTTTATTCTTAAAGAGCAATTAGGGAATATAGTTGCTCTACTTTCTCCTCTAGCCTTGCAACATCTTTTTTAATATCATAAAATATTTTCAATCTAGAGAGAACCTCTTCCTCAAACCTCGAGCTATATTTTGGACTTTGTGGCTCTTGATAGCTATAAGAGTGAGATGTCTTATTTTCCTCACCATAAAACTCAATAGAATTGACCGAGTAGCAAGGAACATTTGTCACCTGGTTCTTTATGAAGCTCACCATGTCACAAAGAATCTTCATCACTTGCATGCTTGATTCATCATGAGTAGGAGGTCTTATACCAAAGAATCCCTCATCATTAATCATGCTAGAAGCTTGAATTCTTGATCCTTCAACCAACTACTCAAACAAAGGCCATATCTCCTCAGGTGGCCTCGTCATGAAAACTCCTCCACAAGAGGAATCCACTATGTCTTGGTACTTTAGAGACAAACCAGAGTAGAATGATTGAACTAGCTGCCATAAAGGAATCTCATGGTGCGGGTACTCTCTCAAAAGCTTCTTAAATCTCTCCCATGCATTATGAAACTGCTCATTGCCCATTTGACTAAAACTTATCACAACACGCCGTATTTGTGTTAATCTTGCTATAGAGTAGAATTGTCTCAAGAAGGCATTCTTCATTGTTTCCCAACTCAGGATGCCCCTTCTTGAGTCATACCAATCTTTGGCTCTATCTTTGAGGGAGAAAGAGAACAAGGTCAACCAGATTGTATCATCACTAGCTGTTGGCATCCTGAAGGTGGAGCATACTTCAAGAAAGGAGTCCAAGTGCTAATAGGGATTCTCACTCTCTAAGCCATAGAAGATGGGTAGGAGCTCAAGAAGGCCTGGAGGAATAGAGAATTGCTCCCCTGGCATTGATCAACCCTGCTAGCGATTGGCAATTTGTAGTTGCTAGGCGTGAATTAGTCTTGAAGTGGCTTGTGAGGTGCATTTTGGACTTCCATCTTGTTTCCTCCTGAATGGCTTGTCACATGCACAAAGCACAACCAAACAAAATAAAGCAAGTTAGCAAACCAATGTACACAAAGAATGCAAAGAATAATGAATAAAGAATAGCAATGATGAGGGCAGTAGGAAAAGTCAAAGAAAAACTAACTAGCTAGGCCGAGTGCCTTTGTCCTCGGCAATAGTGCCAGAAAGCTTGGTGCGTCGAGCCAGAGGTGTACACACTATCCAACAAGGGGTGAATAGATGCACTCCATGGGACTCAAACACTCGAGATCTTTCAAAATTTATAATAAACCCTAACCAAGTCGACCATAATACCAAATAGGTCGCCCGCAAGCACACATGGTACTATTGTAGCATAGGTGAAGGGCAAGCATAGGGGTCGATCCTCAGGAAAAAAAAGGGGCACTAGAGCTAGGTTAGTTTGGCTAGGTTCCTACTGCGGAGACTAGGGTTAGGGGTTTGAAGGTTGTTTTGATTGTTAAAATACTATGAACAAATGAGCAATTAAAGGCAAGAATGAAATCTAAGTTAACCCTAGACTAGATTAAGACTAAGTAAGTAAGAAAAGACTAAGATCGATATGAAAAGGCAATTTACACTAAGGCAGGCAAGAGAAAAAAAACAAGAGAGCAAGCAAAGAGCTAAACTATCAAGAATAGGGCAAAAATAGGGCACAAAACTAACTAAGCAAGAAAAGAGCTAACTAAGCTAACACTAGCTAAGTAGGATGAAAACTAGGGTTTTAAAGCAATTAAGAGAGGTGTAGGCTATTTAGGGGATGTACTTATCACTCAAGTCGGGGGGTGATATACAAACATTATGATTCCATTTAGATTCTCCAAACCAAACAACATGTTAGAGTCTAATGAATTAACCTAAGCTACTAACTGGCCATGGATATTCTAGGTTGTATATAGGGGAACTAGTCCCTAACACCCCCGGCTACCCTTGCAAGACTCAATCAGGGTTAGGGATTATGTTCAATTCAATTAGAGTCTAATCAAGTCTAGGTTTCTAGATTAGACATTCCTAGGGCAATTAGGGGGTGAGGGCAGTAATGGGGAGGTGAAGTTCGGGTTTTGGGCCCCAATTCCCCCACATTCTAGCCTTGAGAAGGCTCCATGCTAATTGTACTAGGATCATCTAATCTAGCTACTTAGATCTCTCACTTAGGCTTAGGGAGATTTATTAGGATGTAGGAAGATGGGAGGCAACCTAGGGATCTAAGAATTGGACCTAGGGGCATATCCCAAAATTCACACATATAAGCAATTTCCCTAAATTCCTAAGTGATTTCACACACAAACCAACAATAAATCCATGGAGAATGATATATAAGTAGAACATAATCATTGCCAAACGAAATCATAATGTTTACATATCATTTCCCCCCAACATGGTATCAAAGTAACATAATTTCCCCCAAACATCCCACCAAAAGGGGCCTAGCTACTCATGGAAATGGAAAATACAAAAAGAAAGGAGAAAGAATGAGTAGAGGAGTGAAAATCCATCATGATCTCGGTGAAGACTCCTCCTTCTCCACCTCCTAGCAAATGTAGCTCGATCTCCCTCCTCCAAGGTAGGTGAATGGCATGGATGTATGGTGGAAATGGATGGAAAGTAGGGTTTTGATGGTGGAAATGGTGAAATAGAGGTGGAATGAGGTGGGAATGGATGGAGGATGAAATGGAGAGTCTAGAGTGATTGTAGGGTAGCTAGGGGGTCTAACATCCATGCCCCAACTGCCACCTATGTATATATAGGTGGTGGGGAAGCACTAGGGTAAGTGGGGGTAGTTTAGGAAAAATAGTGTGAAAAATGGGTAGGGTAGGTTGGTTACCACGGCCGTGTTGGTATACCAAGGCCATGGTGGGGGTACGGGGAAATGGTCATGGGGGAGTGGCCACGGTCAAGGTATGAAAGAAGGGTGAAAAGGCCTAGTATAGGTGGTGGCCACAGCCGTGGTGGGATGCCACAGTCGTGTTGGGTAAGTGGCACCACAGCCGTGGTGGTGTACCACAACCATTTTAGAGGAGGAAGTCTTGATCGTGGGGGGCAAAACATGCATTTTCACTTCTTCTGGCCACGGTCGTGGTGTCTTCAATGGACCATGGTCGTGGCTGATGGCCACGACTATGGTGAGTTTGGTGTAGCAACCTAGCATCTTAGTTGCTTCTTCACAATAATTGACACTACCCATGGCCGTGGGGCCACGGCCGTGTTGGGACCTCCAAAGTCTTAGTTTTCAACATTGCATAGAGAATAGAGTGTCAATAGTTGCTTGAATAAGGCCTTTAGAACCCATAATGTCAAACTTATCCAAGTACAGTTCATGGTATAATCATAAACCCAAATCAACCTGCCCAAAGTTGATCCAATCTTGCCATTTATAACTTGGTTGTATAAATGGAGTGGGAGATCAATTACCTTTCCCAAGTCATAACCCATGATGGAATATTTATGGAGGAGATGAAATCAACCTCATAATTTCACACCATCAGACATGAACTAAAAATGGCCATGGTCCACCTATAAGATAATTAAAATAATCTTCTGCACATAATAAAATTGCATGGAGATTCATACTTTGCGTGCCTTCCATTTCTAAATTTGGCTTCCACATCAGTCATAACGAATCACAAAGTGTTAAGTATCCTATTCTCTTCCCAATCAATTTCATTATCATCGTAAAAGGATATGGTTTCTATAAAACAGTGTAGGCTTCTGGTGCAAATAGATTTTAGGGAATCCTCAATCTTGATCCTCAAGAAAGATTCAACTAAAAAAACATAACATCCAAATTAAGCTTGGTGATAGATGATGTTAGGATTTTTTTTGAAACTATGAGTCTTTAGAGACACAATTTTTAGAACAAACACCCACCATTCTTGAAAAAACTACTAAAGTAACATCACAAAACATTTTTTGCATACTTAAGTGAATACAATACAATCTAATATAATTCATGGGAGCGTGGAACATGAATGCAAGTGTTAAGGCTTAATCACCTAAGGAATCAGATGGGCAATGAATACAAGTGATGATATCTCATCACATATTTATGTACACCAATAAAAAGAAACATTCCTCCAACTTATTTGGGTCCTAAAGCAGAAGTAAAAAGAAAAAACTCTAACTACTTCTAAGGGTCTTGATCTGTGTCAGGTTGGTCTGTGTAACAAGTAACTATCAATGCAGTCCTAGCCACTTGGCCTAAAGAAGTGATAAAATCTCCTCATACCATTCTTGAACCAACTCTTCTACTAGGATGATCTCATAGGTCTCCTAGGATGGTATCCTGAATGCCTCTAGTTGGGATGGTACTTCTAGACACGTCACACCGAAATTTGTGAGCGCAATCATACTTCCTGGACACCATCAACCTTCCTAAAAGAGAAAACCAACACACATGTTTTTATTCACACTCAAGCTTATATTCTTTACATTCTAGCTTAGTAGGCATGGATGTTGGGCATATGAATGTTTTTGTGTTCTTTGAGGTATTTTGGATTGTTTTTGGGATTTTGGGTGGCTAAGCCTTTTTGCATATATATATATATATATATATATATTTACTCAATCTAGTGTGAGAATTTACGTAGATCGGAAAAGGAAAACTATCCCACTCGATTAAAATGCAAACTCTTCATCTTTCTCTTTATACATCTACATGATCTTTAGTATGGTTCAAGGATCCTTAGAATATAGTCAAATATATGAAACAAAGCTCAAAGTTTATTCATAGACTACCTCCAAACATAAGGCCCAAAACATGGGTTTGTTATTTACAAAATGAAATAGGGGTAACAAGCAAATTCAAATTGTGAAATGGTTCATAAAGATTGGGCAATTAGACACGTAGATGAGCATTAACCAAAGTATTCACACCATAATTTCCTTAACTTCCAAGTCTACAAATCAATCAACAAGGTCATGTTAAGCAACAAAGTTAGTCTAGAAAGTAGAAAATAATAATTATTTGAAAGCTTGATACAATAAATTTTGAAAAGAAAATACACTTAATGCAAAACATAGGGTAAGTGCAAGGAATTAAACATGCATGGATGAAAAGAAATGAAGAGATAGAAGGGTGTGTACCTGCCACTCTAAGTTTAAAATTTTGATCATCCTCGAGCAAACTATAAACTTAGGATAATATGGGATACATGCATGGATGTATGGGAAACAAATTTATCAAATCCTAGAATGATGCATGTATGTGAAGATATATTTAAATGGCTATAGGAAAGAAATAGTCTCAGTAATAAATTTGAAGAACAAGATTTATTTTGACTAGAAAGGAAAAAAAGACTAGCATAAGAAAGAGTGGATTGGGTTCCCAATGATATCGAGACTAAGATCCCATATCCAAAGTTTTAGTACCAATGCCACATATGCCATGTCGATTGGGTATGTCATGTAGGAGTGGAATAAGAAGATAGGCTAAACCTTCTCAGTCAGAACTTTAACTATATGATCTCATGAATCACTGAACTCTTCTTCATGTTGGTATTGTTTAGGGTTGAATTGAAGTGAATTCCTTGCTATATAATTCTTAAGATACCTCCCAAGATATATTTCTACATAAGAAGGTCCTTATATTTGATATATGTACTTATGGAAGGGAGATGCTACAAATTTGCTAGTGGACTTCACTCTTCATCATCCATAATTGAGGTTGCATTTCAGATGTATCTCTCTATCCTCACTAGTCATCTAATCATCATCTAAATATGGAACAATCCCAGGTGAATCTAGCTTTAAAACCTTCACCCTTCACTTATCATCAACTTTGAGGGATAGGTTTTCGTCATGTTTAGCAACCATGTTGTTGTAGATTGTCCATTCTTCTCCTTCCTCACTGACATTACCTTGAAAGGGGAGTGCAGTAGATGTGCACATGTGAAAATTCAGCTCGTTTGTGCCCACAACAGATTCACCTACCCATCTCAAATAATCATCTTCATCACCATCCTTGAACAAAAGGTTCCATACCATGGTAGGTACACTATCTATTACAACATAATAAGGCTCAAATTGTGAGGTGTCACTTTGGTTTGAGATAGTGTCGAGTCGGGCTAGTCAAACAAACCTTTGGGCAGTGCTAAGGACAATGTAGAAGTTGTTGGGTTTACCCAAAATTGGTGAAGATCATCATTGCCAACCCTAATGTTCGAGATTCCTCTTTTAGTTTCTCATTTAGATCAAGAAGATGAAATGAAGGTATTCCTTTTGTGGGTGAGTCTTCACTAAAAAATGTAAGTGAGTCCAATAGGAAATATGAATAAGATGGTGAGATTAGTTATTCATCAAGCCTAGTGGAGTTGTTTTGATAGTTGAAGTCTTCATTTGAGTACAACAACACTTGTAGGTTTGTATAACTTAGATAACACGATTTGAAAGTCTTTTGATTTTCCCAATAGCCCTAATTTCTGGAGTTGAATCGACATATGTTAAAGATCTACCATTTGTGTCATGTACAATTGTTTAGGCTTCTCCGTATTGATATGTTGCATGTGGATGAAGTTCAGTTCAACAGCTTGAAGTGTGTTCCCGGTGTGGGAATCTCTCTGTCACCTCTTGGATCTAACAATCCTACCTTTGATGGATGACATGAAGTGAATATGTGTTCCCTTGGAGGTGGACCGAGAAGGAGGAAATAAGTGCATCATTGCTTTATCTTCTAAGTGCTACTTTTCCATTCAGCTCTTGGTTCTGTGAATAAATGGTAGGAAAGAGATAATTTCCATTCTCTATCTTAGGTGCCATTGTTTGGTGTACCCTAGTGCAGAACATTAGGTGTATGATATACATGCAATAGCCCCATGAGTATAATTTGTCAATTATATTATGACCATGGGGTGAATATAGTTTGACTAGATGAAGTGCACACCTCTCAATTTAATTGCCAATGGTTGGGTTTGTAGAAAACTTTTAGAGGTCATGTAGACAATATGATCTTCCATGCATTAGCTAGATCCATGGATGTATATGAAAAATAAATAAATAAAAGAAAAAGTATATCAGTGTGTATGTAATGACCTCACTTTTTAGCAATCTCCAATTAAGGAAGGAAAAAAATATGAGATTCCTTACCTAAACTATTCTCAAGGATCCAAATTTTAATCAAACAGTAAATAATAGAAAATAATTTCATTAACTTAAATATTGTTTACAAATGCACTTTAAGAGAGTTACATAAATTTCTATCACCAGAAATGTACATATAAGAGCTATGTGAGAAGAAGTATCTATCAAAATTCTCCTTACAAGTTAACTTTAACATCTTCAAGTAAATTCATTTGTCCACCATATCTTGATATCATCTTATCTAGCATGTACCTAAAATGCCATGAAACAAAAATATAGATCAACATATCAAAATATACTGTGTACATGTGGTGCATGCAAAAGTGTGCAAGTAAACTAACAACATATATTTTAGTCAAATACTTGCAAATAAGAGTTGTCTACATCACATAATCTTTCTTTATGTCATACTCATAGTGGCATTATATTTGAAAATAATTAAATAAACATCCAACTGTTTAGTTGTTTAATCTTCAAGAAACATTGACAAACACTAGAAAAGTAATGAGGTTAGTCATAAGCGTAACCATGTACCTGATGGTGAGCCATGCACATTATGCAATCATACTTCAAGCATATTCAATTAATCCAATCAACATATCCAAACAATTCAAGCAATAAACTTACTTTGCATGCATGTAAATCCTAAAGTGTCACCATCACATTTATCACATTAAACCCTATTTGGGTTCTAGTCAAGGGTTTAGGTTTCCTTGATGTCAAATTATTATCAAAGTCATGCTTTGAAATCCTAATTCATATTAAGTGTTTCATTATCACCAGATCTACCATATCATTTTATTATGGCACTTAGATTCAATTAAGTTCATTAATCAACATAACATGATATGGTCTTTAACCCTAATTCTTCATATACTTGATTGTTCCTGTTAACAACCCTAATTATCATTAATATGGTCACGATCATATCTATTTCTCATCTTATTCAACAATAATAGATAACAACAAGGTTAAGAGCATTTAATGTATATAACACCCAAATCATCAATTTCGGTTTTTCCATTTACTAATCATCACCTTAACACATATTTAGCACCACTTTTGAAACTAGAAGTATAATTAGGGTTTGCAAGTATTTTATTTGTGTTCCTCTCATTTTTATGATCAATTTTCATATATGTTTTGTCTTAATCTGATCATCCTAGTAATTACTACAATTTTTATTGCAATAACCATAGATGAGACAATTAGGAAACACCAAATCATCACCTGTGGTCGCATCTGTGTCATCCCTGGTGGCCACACGACCACCTAAGAAACATGCTCCATCGTGGCTAAGGCAAAAAAGGGAATGAAAAGACTTGTTTTCCCTTTCCTTGTTGTGTTGGACTCAAGGGCATAGATGTCATTTCCATGAGTTTTATCTTCTTCCTTTGTCCCCCCCTTCATGCGATGCAACACCATGGACACATCGAAAAAGAGTTGACTATTTCTTATGGTCCTTGTATTCATGAGTGAATTCTCCATGAGCATCATCCACCTTAGCCAAATTTATTCAACCACCTACTACCATCTTTGGTGTTTAGGGTTGGAGGCCCTTCAAAGTGACTGTCAGCTATAGGTTGAGCTGATGTAAGGTCATGCGTGAAGAGGGAAGGATCTTCTTTCTCCCTTCTAAGAACCTCAACTCCCCTATTGCCTTGCCATTATCCATCTGAAAAAAATAATAGTGTTGTATCTCCCTAAGTCAGAAGAGAAGGTCAAGGCCTGTTAGAAAGGGGTGCGACAAGGTGAGGGAGGTTACAGAGATGTTCTTCATGCAATCAAAATCTCCCCCTTCTCACATGTGGCACTTAGTCCCTAGGGAACTCTTTTATAGGACTGGGCTTTTAAGGATGCTCATTCTCATGAGACTCTGACTTCCTTACTAAGCAGTGCTTTGGGGAAAATCCCAATCCCTACCAAAAAGGCCAAAAGTCCAGGGTAGTTGGGTTTGCACGGATCTCCCGAAGACATTGGGAGCAATTTCTTGAGAATTTATGGTCTAGAGAGAGAGGAGATAAAGAGGACATGCATAGTTGTATCCTGCTTTCCTATTTTGATTTGGAGGTTAGCGATGACCGGATCCGTGTCCATCTTGGATCCAACAGTCATGTCGGGCATGACACGTCAAAGGGGTGCTGCTAATCCAAGGCTTAACTAGAAGTCTTACAACTAATTTCCAAATATGGAAACAATTGCCTTAATTGCACATAACATCCTCTCACTTATTGGATTTTTATAGTCCACTAGGAACACCTTTTTTATTCCAAATTTGGAGAGTAAGTCATTAATGCCCACATATATCCAATTTTCATGATTTATTGGAACATCTTTAACAATTAAACTTACTCATTTAGCAATTCCTTAAACTAATTATCCACACCATCGAGAAATTTCTTTTTCTCTCAATTCTAGAATTCTCTTATTTTTATTATTATTTCCATGTATGCCAAAAGTCAAACTGAGATAACACTACTTGTTTCCTAAACATCATGTTGCCACTTTGGCAAGATAATTACTCTTTTAATTATCTACAACATTACAAATCTTATTTTTCTTTTGGAAACTTGCATATTATTCAAAATTTCAGTTGTCTAATAATTAACCAAGTTACTATTCTTTACATATGCCAAAAATTTCTCTTTTCTAGAAAATTCCACTCACTTCCATACTTAAAATACTAATTGTTCATTACTTCTAGAAATATCTTCAATATTGGATTTTCCTCTCTTTCTTTGTCCAAAATCTATTAATGGTTTATTGAAAACAATGAACCACATGAAATCCATCACATATGGAGTATTTGCACTTGCAAATCACAATTTACAAACAAGACACAATGAGAACCATATTTCTAATGTATCCTTCATATTACATTATTTGCAAACAAATATATTAAAACATGGGAAAACCAGATTATAACATCCTTTCACTCTTATAGGAATTTTTCCCTCAAAATTCAAATAGTCATCTAGTAAGATGGCATGAGAAAATTTCATCATATATTGGTTATCCAATATCTCATGGAACCATCATCTTTGATTTATTTTCTAATTTCTTTTATTTCTTTAATTTGTGCCACAAAGACCTATTTGCAAAGCAAATGGTCTCATGGATAACTTTATCATTATATCCTTAATATCATTTACTTACCAATGCATGGATTATATCTGTATAATTATATTTCACCAAAATTGAGGATATGACATTCAGCCCTCCTTAAAAGGAATTTGTCCCTAAAATTCACATCCAATAAGGTTTAGGTGAATGATAACTCAACATAATTTCAAACCTCTGGGTTAGCAACCCTCCTTAGATATCCTTATCATATTTTATTAATATGCAAAATCCTCACATCATTACTAAGGTTGATACAATTCAATTCAAGGTATACTCACATCCTTATCCCATGCTTAGTTTGAGAACCAGATTATGAAATTCGGACTGGTTTAGTCGATAGATCTAGATTAGTTTATCTAGATTCGATCATGTTTCTGTTTGGAAATCCAATCTCACTGCAAGCATTCATTAAAATGGATTGGCCTCGTAACTTGTGGTTTTCAGTCTGGCATATAAAATAAAATAACACAAAAGACAGAGCCAACTCTGATCTGGGATCCCAAAATCCTACTGATAGAAGGACTGACTTGGTATGGATTAGAGGATTATAGAATCCAAAATGGACCCCATCAGTCTAGTTTTGCCAAACAAAACAAGACTGGACCCCGAATGGGTTAGTCGAGATTAGTGCCTACGTGGCACAAAAAGACAATGCCCAATCTGGTTTGGATCCCAAACCAAACAACTCCTTAGTATTTATAGGATATCATCCCTTGGTGATTACATTTTTCATTTTTATGATTTCAATATCACTTGGTGACTATATTTTTCACCTAGGTTTCCAACCTATTTTTCATTTATTTTCACATAATGGTGAGGTTATACATATAACCCTAGATCATATCATTAAGTTCAACTTAAAGTATTCATTGTCATATGTCAAATTTAAGCAAAACATGTGTCTATCACATCTCTCTCCTCCATAATGAGATGGTGTACCCACACATTATCCTAAAAGTTTATAATTTAGGTTGAATCATTCTCAACATGACTTTAAACCCCACATACTTTTTAATTCCACAATTCTTATATTTCATGAAGCCAAGTGCCCTTTTCACTCTTGAGTTTGTACACAACTCCATTCGATATTACATGACTTCTTGTATCTTTTATATTTACACCTCATGTATTATGATCTTTATCCACTTTTGAGGGGTCTATAGGGGTACACATACTTTTGGAGTGATCTCATCCTTATGCATCTAGGGAGTGCCTCTCACATTCACCTCTTAGGCCACATGAATATGATGAAGGTGGCCAATCTCCTAAGTCATGAGCCTCAGGTAAACATAGTTGTTACTTCCCGGCCACATGGTCTTATGCATTTGGGGTGGAATCAACTAATCCCATCAGTCCCGTATACCTTTAACACTCGCTACTTGACCTTAGGATTGTCTTATGACTCTACCCTTCCTAAGGGTTTCTTTGAGATGTCCCAACTAGAACCAATGTCAAGCACATTATTTTCATATGTAATTCTTTAAACCAAATTTCCTCCATCTCTTATGATGATCATTATTCACTTTATGTCTCCTCTTTGGGCTCATAGCAACTTTCTCTTTCCATCCCAGTCTCAGACTGTCAGCCAATTCCATAGTGACTTTTCCACATGTTCCTCAGAGATGGCATACTTAGGTTCAAATAATCATACTCAATATATGTGATTTCATATTTCATATCCTTAGTTCTTTACTCTTTCAGTGACATTTCATATTACCTCAATCTATAAATTGATTTATCATTTCACCCTTCTAGGGAAGGTCCTAACCTAGGCTGCCTTCTTGGCTCACAGGAGGAAGTTAGACTCTCTAGCCACAACCTGAATCCAAGGTCTAAGGTTTTGCCTCCCCCATTGGTCCTTTCCCCATTCTTGGGTTGACCCACCCCAGGTTGGGACAACAACCTTAAAAGTTTCATATTATCTTTATGCATTGTTTTTATTATAACATCTCAACCATTATTGTTATGTCAGCCTTCCCCTCCAGGGGTTTGACCTTCTGTGATATTCCCCTCCAAGGGTTTGACCTTCTATGATATTCCCCTCCAGGGGCTTGATCGTTTCATGACCTTCCCCTCTAAGGGCTTGATCTTAGTCACCTCAATGAAGTTCTTTCCATATTCAAACTTTAGAGATAGCATGAGAGGTTCGGGAATGTTATATTCAGATGTTCTTTTGTAACCTAAATAAGCATTTCTTATTTCAACCTTGCCACCCTTATTCGCTTTTCTCAATGGTATGCCCTATATTTAGGGGGTCCTATTTATGGGGAGCCCTCTCCTTAGGGTTTTAGTCCTAGTGGACATTCATACCATCCCATCTGGGCTTGGTATTTTTGTGGTCTTCCCATCCGGGCTAGACACCTCATATGATCATCCCATTCAGGCTTGCCCCTTAGCAACCTTCCCATCTGGGATGGGTACATATTCATTTTCAGAATGACTTTATTTCATCACATGCTCTTTAACTCCCCAGAGATTGATATAGGGTTTGAGCACGTTACATCCATAAATGCATTACTCATAGGTTGCTTCTATTTCTTAAAACTTTTCCTTATTCATGCCTTATTCCACATGCACAAATGCATGGGAGACCGAGTCAGCTAATTCATTTATATATTTCTTATTCCTTTTCACCTTAGGGTTCATATGGGTAAAATTACTATATTAACCACACTACTCTCATTTCCCATAATTAGGGTTTTACGTAAGGGTTAGAGACGACACGCTACCTCTTAGGGTTTCTTTGTCCCTTGAACCCCCAATGTTCTCCTAAACCAACTCTAGCCCCATCTAGAGTTCACCCTTACAACACATAAAACACTTTTCTTTACTTTATCATTATTTCCGCATTGCATGTACAATATTATTCCACATTACATGTACATTATTATTTCCATGTTTACATGTACATTATTATTTCCACATGTAAATTAATTGGCAGATGATTACCTTAATCCTACTTCTTCTCAAAAACCCTAACTTCAAATGAGAAGGGAAGTTCCTTTTAGGTTTTATTAAGAAAGAGAATGAGAAATGGATGAATCAAAATGAGAAGAAAACCTAAAGGTATTTTACTTCAGGAAAAATCATTCAACTTTAGCCAAGTAGGATGCACAAGCCCGGGATTCCTTATAAGCTGACTAGCAGTGCGAACAGAAGTTTTGATAGCCCTTGGGTCGTGGTCCCTTCTAGACACAATTTTCTTTAGAAAATTCCCTAATAACTATGTCGTATTTCTATAGATTACTTGAAATTAAAAACTATAAAATATTATTTGATAAATCTGAAAAACCACTAGAGGGGGGTGAATAGGGTTTTATAAATATTTTAACAATAATATTTCAAACAATCAACCACAAAAGATTAGACAAGGGGACGCAAGGTTTAGAGTGGTTCCACCCTTAGCAAATACTAAGGGAGTCAGTCCACTACCCAATTGTTTCCAATTGGGATTTTGAAAGCACCTGTATTTTATTACCTCGCAGGGATGTTACATAAAATACAACTACCTTCCTAAACCCTTTGGACAACCTTCACCCCGAAGTCGTCTCACCAACTTTGAAGCAGCCTTCACTCGAAGTAACTTAAAGCTCACCCTTGAAGTAGCCTTCCTCTTTGAAGTAATTTCCTATTGAGACCTTCTAGAAGTAGTCCAAAGTCCACCTTCTCCTCTGAGAAGACCCTTCTCCACCTGAGAAGATAGCACCCTCTCCAATTTGCAACCTCCAACCCGTTGTAGCACAAGGCTTGATTTCCTATATCAGGCATTTTGATCTCCTAACCAATGCGTGTGAAAATGTAAGTATGGTGGACAAGAGATTCTAGCCTATAGGACACGAGCTTGTAGCAATGGGAAAGATTAACAAATGCTAGAGTTTCTCAATTTCTCACAAGAAAGGATTGCCAATTGCAAGTATGTATGCTCAAGTATTGCACAAGTGTAGTTTGGGTGTCCTGAGGCATGTCCTATTTATAGGAATCGCCTATGAATGCTTAAGGATGTTCTAGACACTTTCTAGGGGGTTCTAAGTGCTCTTCTAGCTGTTAGGTATCTACTAATTGCTTTAGCAACGACTAGTTTATTAATTCTAAAAACTGCAGACAGAGACAATCTCGGTCGAGAAGTTTGTCGACTGAGAGTCCATCGGTCGAAGTTTTTTCCGACCGAGGGACGGTCTGGAGCAAGTGTATATAACATTCAATTCCAACTCCCAACTACCTTGTATGCTGTATCTAACGGCTATAGAACCTATTAGAAGAATTAACCTGGGAGACTCTCGGTCGAGAAGTTGTTTGACCCAGCTTGTCTCGGTCGACAAAGAGTTCGACTGAGAGTGTCTCTATTTTGGTGGTTCTAGATGACTACTAAGTATGTGCATGAGTGTGCAGTTGTGACACTATTATAGGGGATGACATATCTAAGTGTTGTGAGTGGATAGAGAAGATATAAACACTTGATTTACATGATATCTAAGTACTTTTACATTATAAACTTGTACAAGTTTTTACATTGATTACAATCATGAAAATAAAGCAATTTTAGCAAATTGATCTTCCAAGTCTTCGCTATCCACCACCTTATATGCTTGTCCCTGAAACACTCAATTAGCAAGTTAAAACCACAAGAAAGAAATGTTTGTCATCATCAAAACAAAGGGATTATTATAATGCCCAATTTAGCCAACAAAATCTGGGGCTCTGATACCAAATGTAACTATCTCACTTTTCAACAACCCCCAATTAAGTAAGTCCAGAAAGATGAGAGCCATTACCTAAACTTTTCCCAAGGATCCATATTTTAATCAAA
Source organism: Alisma plantago-aquatica (assembly GCA_963693085.1). Lineage (NCBI taxonomy): Eukaryota > Viridiplantae > Streptophyta > Magnoliopsida > Alismatales > Alismataceae > Alisma > Alisma plantago-aquatica. The sequence continues at coordinate 224,288,014 of OY856415.1, forward strand.
CAATAAATAATAGAAAATAATTTCATTAACTCAAATATTGTTTACAAAATGTACTTTGAGAGAGTTACATGAAATTTTATCACCAGAATGCACATATAAGAACAATGTGAGAGGAAGTATCTATAGAAATCCTCCTTAGAAGTTAACTTTAATTTCTTCAAGTAAATTCATCTATCCATCACATTATGAATTCATCTTATCTAGCATGTACCTAAAATGTTGTGAAACAAACACTCAGATTAGCATATCCAAATATATTGTATACTTAGGGTGCATGCAAAAGTTTGCAAGTAAACTAGCAACATATATTTCAGTCAAATAGTTGCATATAAGAGTTGTAATTTTCTTCGCATAATCTTTCTTTTTTGATACTAATAGTGGCATTATAGTTGAACAAAATCAAATAAGCATTCAACCGTTTAGTTGTACAATCTTCAAGAAACACTTGACAAACACCGACAAACAAATCTGGGTAGTCATAAGTGTAGCCATGTACCTCGATGGTGAGCCATGTAGATTATGCAATCACACTTCAAGCATATTCAATCAATTCAATCAATAGATCCAATCAATTCAATCAATTTTACTTTGCATTTATGTAAATCCTAAAGTGTCACCATCACATTAATCACATTAAACCCTACTTGGGTCCTTATCTAGGGTTCATGTTTCCTTGATATCAAATTATGATTAGAGTCATGCTTCGAAACCCTAATCATACTAAGTGTTGCCATTATCACCAAATATATTGTATCCTTTTATAATGACACTTAGATTCAATTAAGTTCATTAATCAACATAACACGGTATTGTCTTTAATCCTAATTATTCAAGTACTTAGTTTTCATGTTAGAAACCCTAATTATCATTAATATGGTCATGATCATATTGATTTCTGATTTTACTCAGCAATAACAGATAACAAAAAGAATAAGAGCAATTAATGTATTAAACACCCAAACCATCAATTTAGGGTTTCCCATTTACTTATCATAATGTTAACACATATTTAGAACTACTTTTGAAACTAGAATCATAATTCGAGATTGCAATTATTTTATTTGTGTTCCTCTCATTTTTCTGATTAGTTTTCATACATGGTTTGTCTTAATATGATCATCCTAGTAATTACTACATTTTTTACTAGAATAACCATATATAGGCCAATAAGGAAACACCAAATCATCACATGTGGTCTCATCCGCATCACCCTCTGGTGGCCATGGAGTTGGGCCCAACCAATGGCCCACTACCACCTTGGCAATGTTCTCCACCAAGGCTAAGGCAAAAAAGGGAATGAAAGGACTTTCTTTCCGTTTCCTTATTGTGTTGGACTCAAGGGCAAATATGTCATTTCCATAACTTTTATCTTCTTCCTTTGTCCCCTCCCCTTCACATGATGATGCACCATGTCCAAGTTAACAATAGAGCTGATTATTGCTTCTGGTCCTTTGGAGTCTCCGATGATGGCTCCACAAGCCTCATCCACCTTAGTTGAATTCATCCAGCCACCTGCCACCATCTTTGGTGGTCAGGGTTGGCGGCCCTTCAAAGAAATTTCCAGATGTTGGTTGAGTTGATGCAGGGTCATGGGTGAAGCAGGGAGGATCTTTTTTCTCCCTTCTAACACCCTTGCCTCCCCCATGAGCTCGTCGTTATCCTCCTAAACAAAGTAAATGAGTTGTATCGCCCTGAGTTAGAAGACAAGGTCAAGGCCTACTGAAAAAGGAGTGGCAAGGTGAGGGGGTTACATATATGTTCTTTGCACAATCAGAGTCTCCCCTTTCTCGGGTGTAGCACTCAGTCCCTAGGGAACCCTTTTATAGGCCCGGGGTTATAAGGACACTCATCTTTGTGTTACCCCGACTTCCTTACAAAGCAGCGCTTTGGGAAAATCTCAATCCCTATCGAAAAGGGTAGAAGTCAAGGATAGTTGGGTTTGCACGGATCTTTTGAAGACATTGGGATAGATTTCCTAAGAATTGATGGTCTGGAGAGAGAGAAGGGGATCAAAGAGGCCATGCATGTTGTAGCCTAATTTCCTATTCTGATCGGGAGGTTAGGAATGACCTGATGCCTATCCTTATTGGATCCAACGGTAATGTCGGGTGTGACACATCAAAGGTGTGCCCTAAAGTAGCAGGCATTCAATTCATTTCCAAAGATGTAAATAATTGCCTTAATTGCACATAACAACCTCTCACTTGTCAGACTTTTATAGGCCACTAGGAACACCTTTTTTATCCCAACTTTGGAGAGTAAGTCATCAATGCCTTTTCCCACTTATATCCAATTCTCGAGATTTATTGGAACATCTTTACAATCAGAACTTGCTCATTTAACAATTCCTTAAATTAATTATACACACCACATAGAAATTCCTTTTTCTCTCAAATTCTAGAATTCTCTTCTTTTCATTATTATTTCAAAGTGCCAAAAGTCAAACCTAAGATAACACTACTTGTTTCCTCAAATATCATCTTGCCACTTATGGCTAGATACTTACTATTTTCATTATCTAAAACATTGCATATGTTATTTTCTTTTGGAAACTTGTATATTATTCAATATTTTAGTTATTTAATAATTAACCAAGTCACCATTCTCTATTTATGCTTGAAAACTCTCTTTTCTAGAAAATTTCACTCAATTCCATGCATAAAATACCAATTGTCCATTACTTTTAGAAATCTCTTTATTATTAGATTTTTCTCTCTTTCTTTGTCCAAATCTATTAATGGTTTATTGAAAATAGTAAACTACATGAAATCCATCCCATATGGAACATCTTCACTTTCAAACCACAATTTCCAAACAAGACACATAGATAACCAAAACATTTATAATGTGTCCTTCAATTACATTATTTTTATACAAATGTATTAAAACATGGGAAAAACCATGTTATAATAGTGTATGTAAAAGTGTGTGTGACAAGAAAGAATAACTATGCATAATTATACAAGATTAGTCTAAACACAACAAAATCTTTGGGCATTAAACATGGAAAGACCATGTCCCTAACAAGGACACCAAAAGTTGATCTCAACTCAGGCTCACTATTGGTGACACCTCCTCAACTTAAGAGATAAGGGGATTTCAATCCCCAAAAAAGGTGCCAAAAGTTAATCTTCCCTCGAGACAGTGACAAAAAATGAACATAGTACCTTAAGGAAAGGACTTCAAATTTATAACCTGAACCCCTTAGGATGATAGAAAATATGGGGTCCAAGTAGTAACACAGGTTCGAATATAGGGACTTGGAAACACTAATCACCTAAGATTTGGCTCTTACTCATCTAAGTAAAATGGATGGTAGATATATGCAATAAACTAAAACAAGGAAAAAAAACAAACTAAAATAAAGGTAGCAGATATCGTCAAATCATACTAATTAAGAAAAGGAGTTCCAGGCTAAGTAACCAAAAACTAGGTAGTCTATGAACCTAGTTCTCATATGTAGACAACCTTAGACACCTAACTAGCAACTAATAACCTAACCCACCATGTACTATGGTAGATACTCCTATAGGGTTCATCTCACTCACTCTTGTGAAGCATGGATAAAAACCCCATAAACAACCAATATTTCTCTCGAGGACCACAAAAGAAGACCGCTAACTATTCCAGATTACCTATGGGGTCCAAAACAACCAGGGGAATTAGAAGTGGAAAAAAATATACAAGGAATCCTGACATAATGAACCAGACCTGGATTGGACAAACTGGGGTCAGTTTCACAATGTCATGTTAGACTTCTCTGACCTTGGATTCTGAGCAGATCCTCCCATAGGCCTTGTCGTCTCAAATTTTAGCCCAAACTAACTTCTATACCCATTCTTATCACTAATATTTTAAATCTATTAAAATGGAAGTTCACATAAGAAAGAGATCAAACAATCCAAAACCACTACCAAAAAGAGAAATTAAACAATAGCGTTCGAGATCCAAATACTAACTATTTGCTTAGCATCAAAGTACACAAACATGCCCAACATGGTCTATATAGACAAGAAGGATTTCAACTATCCATAAAAAGCATAGTTTGCACCAAACAAAGATGAATATACATCATTTATATAGAAAAAAGTAGAATGCTAGAAGAAAAGAGGAAGATGAAGAGATTATCATGTGGAAGAGAGGTGGATCTCACTCGTTAGCCTCCAGATAGGTTGAATCTTATCTATTGTATCATCCACTTTGGTCTTCTGGACTTCTTGTATCCTTCTTCCTTGATACCATGCTAACCAAAAACTTACATGGAAGGATGGAGACAAACTTGACCCTGGTTGGATGAATCGAGGTCATTTTCATTTGGTAGCTAGATCTGTGAAGTATGGGAACCACTAGAAATGGGTGTAGGATGAGATGGCAGATGGAAAATGGTGTGAATAGATGGAAATGGAACCAAACTAATGGGAATGGGCATAGGGTTAGATCCTTAGCCTCTCGAGCCTATGAGATCTAAGATAGAGTTCTAGGAACAAAAAAATGTGGAACCCCTAAACCAAAGGCCAAAGAGGGATGTTTATAGTGGTGAGTGTCATATCAATAAGTTGGGGAAAAATGTCCTAGTTTTGGTGATTGGGGGCTAGTTTTGTGTGGTGGCTGGATTAGTGAAGGAATAAAATTATCCTAATTTGGATGAATAGGGCCATTTTTGTGGCATCAGTTAGTTGAGCATTTCTCTCTACTAGTGAGTGAAGCCGGTAGTTGGTGTCATTATTGGTCACTATTTGTGGGTACCATTAGTGAAATCCATCATTTGGTTTTTACTAGTGTTTTGGTCAAAGACGCAGTCTATAGAATTAAGGGTGGGTTTGGGAACCCACCTAGTTTTGCATCAACAATTATGAAATGACAAGTGGACACAAATGTCGATGATGTTTTCCATTGACAGGTGCCATCAGTGAACATCCTAGGTCAAGGTTTCATCCGTTGACGATCACTTCTTATGTTCATTAGTTGTCATCCATATAAGGAAGTCAATGTAACTCTATCACAATCATGTGCTAGTTTCATTGAACCCGGGCCAGTTTTGTGACATCAACTTGGCAGGATTGGGTCAATGAAGATGGTGGATATTGGTGCTTTCTTGTGCCAAAATGGGCTGATTTGGCTGACTGAGAGATGATTTCGTCAAGATTAACTGACAACTTGATTGGAATCTTGCTAATCTTCATCTTAGGAAGTAGAGAGTCGATGTCTCATCAATTTAGTGCCTACGAGCCTCAAAGTGGATAGTTGAATAGCAATATCTTCAAGTAGAGGAAAATTACCAAAAGATAAATATTTTTAGTTTGACATATAAAGGCTATTATAGGACCAAAACTCTAGTTAATTATTTAGCATGAACTCAATCTAGGTGTTATCAACCACCCCAAGCTTAATAATTTTCTTCTCTTCAAGAAAGACTCAATTCAAAGAATAAAATATTACATCCAAATCAACCTTTATTATAGATGCTAATGTTAAGAAAAATAGTTTAAAATAGTGAGTCTTCTGAGAGACACTGGTGTTGGCTAAATTGGACATTAATATACCCTTTGCTTGGATTATGACAAACATTTCACACTTGTGGATCTAACATGTTATTTGAGTATTTCAGGGTTCAAAGGAATACGAAAATCCTACTAAGTGGGAAGATGAAGATAAATGAAAATTGAAGATCAAATGCGCTTAATTATATAAATGTTCATGATTGTACTCAAATATAAACACTTGTACAAAAGTATAATGTACAAGTACTTAGACATCATGTAAATCAAGATTTATATCTTCCCTACCCACTGATAACCCTTAGATAGGTTTTGCCACAAAGTTAGAGTCACCAACACACATTGAAATACACACTTAGTAGGTGATTTAAAATTCTAAAATGGGGACACCCTCAGTTGAAAAACTTATCGACCGAGACACACTTATCAAATTCTTTTTTGACTAAGAACCACCTCGGTCAAACTTGTGAGCACTATTCAACAACTTACACAATTGTGCTCTAAAATAGTCTTCGGCCGAAAATAATCTCGACCGAGTAAGCTTCAGTCTAAAGCTTGTGACCGTTAGACTGAGTGGTTGGTAGTTGGGAGTTGGAAATAGATGTTGCAATATTTTTGCCTTAAACCCAGGCTCGGTCAAAGAAAATCTCGATCGGGTTCCGACGACCAAATTGTCGATCGAGTAGGGTTTTGAATTGTTCTTTTCAAGCATGAACAAATTAGCAATTGCTAGACAGGTAATGTACTAGTTAAGCACTAAGAACACTCTAGACAATCTGGAGAACATCCCTAGACACATCAAAACCATTCTTATAAATAGGAGAGGTCTTAGGACACCTAAACCACATAAGCTACACTATACCATTCACTATTGAGACAACAAAGCTAGAATCCACTTGTGATCTTCATCCTTGTACTCTAGAGTTGTGTCCTATAGCCACAATCTCCTAGACACCTGACCGGCCTAAATCACGCGTCCGAAAATGGAGGCGGATTTGAAGTAGTCAGACTTTTACATTTATAACCCAAAATCTTCTAGGCCCCCACAACTTTGTTTACGGGGTCGAACACAGGGACAAGGGTGGTAGTGTTGAGAACTCGGAATCGACACACTACACTACAACAAAGAGGTAAAGAGATAGTAAAATTCCCCAAAGGGAAACAACTGGATGAGATCATCAAAACAAAAGAAAACTATCTCCAACTGGAGCTACAAGAAAGATTAACGTTTTAGGCATTAATCAGTTTTTAGGGGTTTTCATGCAACAGAAACAAAGAGATAATACTAAAGCTAAAACAAGGTATAAAGGAGAAAACTTCGATAAAACAAGCGGCAGCAGAAACGTCCCGTGCCCCTCCTCTCAGAGTGGGTACCTCTAATCAAGCATCAACACCCCTCTCAAGGTTGCTGGACTTAAATTAGAGTGGAAAGGTTACTAAAGCAACTCCGATTCTGGGCACTCTCGTACTCCAGAATCGGACCAAACACTAGAGCCACAACACCTCTCTCGAGGCTATTGCAACGGGAAAACACGATTCGGTAGCTAATCAAAATGTGATCCAAACATGCAAGCTAGAGTTCAGATGTTAAACATAGCAATCATCCAACAAAGGTACCAAACATAAAGCAGCAGGTAATTAAGCTCTTCTATTTCCATAAACAAATAAGGTTCTGATTACATTGCATAAGTAAAAGAAATAAATGACTGAAATAACAAAGATAGATTTCGCCTTCTTGATATAGAAGGACGACAGACTACAGCGGACCTTCCAGCCCGATACTGGGCAGGAGCCTAGCCCGATACAATCGTGTCGTGCGGCACACCCTCTCAAGCAACACGCCGTGACGGGCAGATTGCATCGTGCGAGGACCCTTGCCCGATACGATCATGTCGGGTGGCACCCTCTCGGGCGACACGTCGTTACGGGCGATGCGTATCGGGGTTCGGTATCGTGCCAGGCTAGAGCGAAGCTCCTAGTATTGGTCTCTTATGTCGGGGATCCTTGTCGGCCGATATCATCCTGCAGTGTTTCCCGGAGTGACCCTAAGTGAACCATTCCCTCCCTCTCGGGATGGGGAAGTGCTCACCTAGAATCGCCCGACACAAGCACTGAGGCACGATACACTAGCTCTTCGCAACTCTCTTGAGGTGACTTGCATAGGGTTCCGACCTGTCTTTTCGGCTTCCTGTAGCTGCTATTTATAGGCAGTGGTTGGGGAAGTTATGGTGCTCAGGGCGCCACATGTCCTCCTTATCATCGCGGAATTTGTGGATGGCCGATATCAGTTTCGCCCGACACAAGGATGTCGGCTGTTGGGCATCGTGGAGAGTGGCACCTGCCGGTGGGTGGCCGGTATCGTGCGACATGTTTGAGTTGTCGTGGCGAGCTCGGCTCCCTGTCGGGTAAAGAGGCGTGTCGTCCGACGGTTCCTTCTTGCGCGGCATCCTCACGTCGCGCGTCCGTGTATTGCGTTACCTTGTCGGGCAGTGTGCATATTGGCCGGCTGGAAGGCCGATGCAGGTGGAATCATGTTTGCGGGCCGGGACGGGCCTTATTGCTAACAAATGGGTCAAAATTGGAGGAAAACTTTGCAAAAGATGGAAATATTGAATTAAGAGCGTAGTTTGGCATGTTATTGCAGAAGTACATATAAAATGAGAGGAAAACAGTTTAAAAGGGCAGTTTTGATAACAAAATAAGGGTCAAAAAATCACAAAAATTGGTGTTATCAACTCCCCTGAACTTATCATTTTGATTGTCCTCAATCAATATTTAAACTTTATTTTGTGATGCTTCTTCTTCCCCGGTATAGCTTTCAGGCCAAGGGGATGAGCGAGCAATGATATGTCTTACTGACGATACAACCCGTCAACGAACAACAGACTTTATTTTCTCCTTCCTTATTTAAGCAAAAATTTTCTCCACAGCTTTGGCGAGACTTAGGTGCATGATTCTGAAGTTAGCTTTCACACCAAACAACTTTTTGGGGCAGAAAGTTGTGTGTTGGGTAGGCTAAGGCTTTTTGGGTTTTTCTTGTTTCCCATTAGTCCATCCAGGTAAGGGTCCGTTAGCGGGCAAGTGGTCCTTGTAGTCCAAGCCAGTTGGCTTTAGAGCAGTGATTTCACATCCTACGTACCACTGCCCCGGATCTACCATGCCTAAAGATGGGTACTTTTGGAAAACAAGTGTGTATATATATATTTTTCTTTTTCTTTTCTTTTATTGGGCACAACTCTCATGCTTTTATTCACCCTCATAAGGCTACTTTCTCTTTTTGGGATTTTTGTTGGGTAAGGGGGGATAAGAGAGATTTTTGCTATTTGGGCAGCTTTTTCCTTCTCCATACATGTCTCTTAGCTGTAGCGAGATTATTTTTTTTTTTTCGAAATTTTGGCGTGGGAAGTTGTAGTCTTTTGTTGTTTGAGGTAGCATTATCATAAAGACATAACAAAACTTGCATCACCTTAGGTATATAGAAAACAAACTGGCAAGAAGTCGCATCGGGTTTTTACTATACAACGACTTGTACATAAGAAAGGGAACACGATAAGCAAATTTTTTCAGAATTTTTATAGCAAAAATATTTTTTTGTTTGTACACATATTGAAGAAGAAAGAACAAAAAGGACAAAAGGGATGGAGCTATAAATTTTTGAATTTTTGTACCTCCCTCACTGGTACATGGTACCCCCCAAACTTACTCCACACTCTGTCCCAGAGTTGTGAAGAAGATAAGGTAGGGTAATGTTAACCCAGTGAGGGTTAGCTGGTGAGCGCACCTGTGCCAGATAGAAGCTCCCACACATATTCTCCATGTTTTCTATGATAGTCGATGTGGTGGAGCTGGTCGGGCATCGCTTCATTTGATATCCATTCCAACACAAAAATGCCACAGTCGTTGGATAGAGGAATCTATTGTGGACTGCGGTGGAAGAACTGGAGCTTGTGCCATTTGCTTGTTGCTGTGTCTAGGAATGGTTGTATCAGCGTTGCCACGTCCTCATAGTATTTTCATACTAGGCGCTCGAGGGAGGTCAATGCTGTCGATGTACACTGTACTGGATGGTCCTTGTTGCTGTTCGAGCTGTTGTAGAAGATTCATGCTCGTTGGTGAGTGTACACCGTTAGGAGCGTCCAATGATTGTAATGCAGGATGGGTAGGAAGATTGTGCGTGGGACCTCACTCTCCAAATCTTCCAAGAATGCTTGCTTTGCTCCTGTTTCATCGGCGAGGCAAATGTCGTTGAACATCATAGGATGAGCTATGTATGCATGTTCGAGCCTTGGCTGTATTGTTTGGATGTAAGTGGCCGCCACAGATATAGCCAAGCATCCTCCTTCTTTTACCATGTCCCTTAAATCATCGACCGGGACTACGACATCGCCTGCCTCATAGATGACATCTTCCGAGGTAGAATCAGCCAACTTCAGAAGGATTTCGTTGACCTGCTCCTGTGTGAGTGTAGCGCACGCGAAGCGGTCGAAAATTTTGATCAACCCTTCTGTAGTTTCAGGAGAAGCAATGTCTTCAAATCTGTGCACTTTCCGTAGGATCTCCAACTGCTTGCCTGCCCCATAGATGTCAGTTGCCATCTCAACTTCTTTCTCTGAGGAGCTGTTGGGTTGTGAAGTGTCATCTTCCTGACCGCTGTTCAATAGCCCCTCTGGTACCCCTGTGTCTTGGAAATAGCACCCGTCTTTGATCAGCAGCAGGGTGTATACACTCCTGAGGTGGTAGAAGTTTTGGCCCAGGAGATGCCTCATATATCCAAATATGTTGAGTAGCTCCATGGCGCGCAAGACGACAGAGGAGCTATTTCCGCTTCCCTCTTCTACTTGGATGGGGATGTCTCGGATGGAATAGAAGTTCTAGACGCCTTTGTGACGTTGGGTTCCTTGCTTGATAGCTCATAGAAGACACATCAGTAGAAGCCTCAGATTTTTGTCCTCCGGGTGACTGAAAACATGCCCAGAGCGTGGCGCCTCACTGTTGCTGCAGCTCAGTAGCTGGACGTCATGGTTCCTGAGGTCTGCAATGCAGATGAACCATATGTTGCGGTGCTTGTACGGTGCCAACACAAGGTTTGGATTGTGCATATCTATGTGTTGCAGCATGTTGGCTACCGCAATGGAGTCTGATTCTCCCCACATCAGTCTTCTTGCCAAGGTCGGGGTGGCATTGTATACTATCTTCTGACCTGTCCCAGTGCTGATATTCTCTATGATTGCACTCTCAAGGACCCTGAACACCCTTTTGCCGACGATGGCTGGCGAGCGGAACATACTTCGGAGTGCTCCCCGTCGTAAGGAGAAGTAGCCGTCGCTCCAGACGACGTCTTCTTCATCTGCCTGCGATCTTAGGACCTTGTTTAGCAGTTTCTGGTCTCTGATCGTCAGGTAGCCGATGACCCTTCTATCGAAGTCGGCCATCTCAAAGGAGGGTATCTTCGATGGATCAACGAACTTGTATGCCATCGAGCGTCTTCCTCGGGGAAGGTGTCTTTTATTGGAGGCATAAACGTCCCCCTTTTCTCCCTCTGATTCATCAGAAGAGTCCACCCCGATGCTGATATCTCCGTTATCATCTTCAATTTCATCCAGGGGGACTGAGGGATTTTCTTCTTCCAGGCCTAGGGAGCTCTCGTGTCCTGCTGGAGCTCAGTCGGTCGACCTTGGTGGCGTCCCCTCCTTGGGCATTGTGGGTGACCTACTGGATGAGGAGGAGGACGCCGATCTCGAGGAGGATGTTGATGAAGAAGGTGGAGAGCCAGGGCCAGGGGGCGACGGGGACCTTCTCGGCTGCCTTCAGAGCGGATGGTCGTCCCTCCTGTTCAGCCTCTCCTCGATCTTGTCGAGGTGCTGTAGGGCTTGCTGAAGCATAACGGTTAGAGTCTCTAGTTGGTCGGGAAGGCTAACTAGAGTCAGCAACTCTCGTTCTTGGCTATTCAGCCTTTTCTGGAAAAATGAAAACTTGTGGGTTAAGGAAATACATGTAGCTGAGTTGTTCTCTGTTACCTCCCGCAAGTAGTCGAGCTCATGCCCTAGCATCTTCCCGAGCGACGGAGGGGTTCCTGTGGGTCTCCCTTCCGTTCTCGCGACACCTTGCTCACGTGACGGTCTACCAGATGAGGTAGAGTCTATCTCAATTGTTCGCGATGGAGATGTCTCCAGGCGAGGTGTCGGTGCTTTTGCGGCCGTCATCGCCTCACCTTCTCGTCGTGGTGGAGATGGCCGTGGCATGGGCGGATGCTGTTCTGCCTCTACACTGTTGGCGATCTCTTCAACAACTGCTATAGGGGACACCGATGGTGGTGTCAGCGTCAACTGTGCACCTTCGAGCTCCATTGCTAGGATCTCGGCAAACACCTCATTACTGACATCCGGCTGAGGTTCTTCCTCTGCCTCTATCGGCATTACAGGGATGTCGGGGGCTGCGGCTGTCTCTTCCGTGGTAGCTCCCGTAGTTATTGTCTCGGTGACCTCAACAATCACTAGTTCTTCTTCAGCCACCACAGTCGTTGTTGTGGTTGTGGCTGGTGTAGTAGGAGCGATGACAACTCTATTAACAGCTGTCGTTGGTAGCTATGGAATCGCGGCTGGCTCGGTGCGGGTCGTTGAAGCTTTTTTCTGCCTTGGGTCGAGAGGAATCAGTTCTCCTCTCGCGGCCACCCTTTCTTGAATTCTGGTGGTGGCGGCGTAAGCTGCGTCTACCGCCACAACTTCTATCTCTGCTGCAGTGAAGACCAACTTTTCTGCGTTGTAGGTAGCACAACGAGGGAGTGGGAGGAGGATGTTTGTCCTTGCAAACTTGTAGAAGTAGTCCCTTCCCTCCTTCTTTATGATGTTGACCCTCATCAGGTATTTGATGTCGATCAGCTCATTGCCCTTTGTCCTCGAAAGACTGCGCGGCTCCTTTGAGTACCCGAGCCTCGCCGCGATCAGGTTGATGATGCCACCCATACAGTATTCTTTGGTGGCATCCTTTATTAGGTGCAACCTGTTCAGCAACAACCGCCGAGGTTGATCACTCTTCCCTCCATCACATGCCACATGACGTGGAGTTCTTCGGTGTAGATATTGTTGGACTCATTCTTGCTAAATAGCAAGCATGCTACCAGCTTGTGCACAATTCTCCAAAAGCACGAGTGCACGGCCGCCACCTTACTTCCCAGCTCAAATGATGACTCACCAGTTAGCCTATTCCAGAGCTCCACAGGGTCGAACCCGTCTCCTTTGGTGATTCTTTCACCGTTATTCATCAGATTCTTCTCCTCCTCACTGGAAGAGAAGATCTCATTCAGTAGCTTCTCGGAGATGGCATGCTCCGAGTTGTATAGCCAGGCTTGGAGTCTATCTACTCCATCGTATTCTTTCTTTTCAGCAGCAGAATTCTTCACTCGGCGGAGAGATGACATGAACTCCCTTGTGAGTTCGGTGTAGGAGGAAGATCGGCTGAGGGAGATCTTTCTTAGTCCTGCCATGGCAAGGACGTTTTCCAGTCTTCCAAAGATGCCCAGCTGATCAAACGAAGACCAGTGACAGAACCTACTCGGCCTGTAGAGCTTGGTCCCTAGCTCTGCATAGCGGCGTCCGTGCTCGTCATCTCTCAGTACGAACCTTCCTGGTGTGTGATCCAGGGGTTCTGCCGCTGCTGCTGGTGCTGAGGTTGGAGCCGCCACCTCCCCTGTCCTTGTCCTCTTTTATGCTGTTGACGGCCCTGCCGCTTCTGGATTTGGGCGTTTCTGCCCGACAGTGGTCGCTTCAGCTGCGGCTTCATCGTTGATTCTTTGGCCATGCTCCTCAACTCGGACAACAGTCTGCTTGGTACGGGCCATTTCTGTTAATCATAAAACAAATTCCTTGATCAATTAAATGTGCCGATGTTTGAAAAGGGAAACTGAATGCACGATAAGATATGTCCCGATACAAAATTGATCCCACACCACTGTATCGGGTGATACGAGGTTTTCAGAGATTAGGGCTCATGCCCGATACGAGATATGGGTATCGTCCGTCATGGCGAAAGAACTTATAAAATGAGACGAACGGCTAGAACTGCACGTCCGGATGGTCACCCGACATAGGTGTGTCGGATGATACAGTTGCAAAGGACAAAACGCCCGATAGGACTCTCCTGAAAGAAGAGCAACGTGTCGCCCGACAACAAAACAGGTGAGGCAGTGCAAAGATGGGTGACTCGATTATCGCCCGACATGGCGTAACGGGCAAACGTGAACAGAAGGTACGTTGCGCGACATACGTATCGGATGATACAAGGTTGCTCAGCTAAGAAACCGCAAGCCCGATAAGTTATTCACGAAAGGAAGGTCGTGTCAGGCACGGTGGATGATACGGTCTGTCGGGCTATACCTTTGCTATTTTCTTAAACTTCCGCGCAACACGAGAGCAGGGGAGCTAACTCAGAAAATCTCAGCACGACACGAGTAGGTGAAAACAGTAAAGGCAGTAGCCCGACACGGTAAACTCTCCATGCTATATATAGCGATCTCGACCGGGAGTAAAACTGGTCATTCTGGGGCGCGCGTCGGCCGTTGGGGTAAGTCATTCCCGAGACGGGCATGCCATCCGTTATGACATTTGTGATGCCCAAAATACCATTGCCCAAAATGGGCGCGTTCAGCGTGCCGGATGAGCGCTGCCCGATATGACCTTTCAAACAAAACTGGAAAAAGCGGTCGATGAGCAAAACATCATTGGTCTAAGGTTAAGATTCCGACCTCATATGGTATTACCCATCTCAGTCTATAAAACTGAGCGGTGGCCCATAAAACAGAAAAGTCAGTGCATGTGACACATGCACTGACTCGGGCCTTATTACATTCCATAATGTTTGTAATGTTTGTTTTGTAGGAAAGTAAAATGCATCCTATTCTAGGAAAGAAAGAAAGCTCGGGATGCCTCCCGAGAAGCACTGTAGTTTTCGTCTCCAGCTTGACGTCTTCTAGCTTCTTCACTCCTTAGCATCTGCCATTATCCTCCCATGCAACTCGATCCTCTTTCTTCTTGATCACTGTCCTGCCTTCTTTTCCGTTTCAGTATTTGATGGAATTTTTCCTGACAGATTCTTTATTAACTCGGCCATTTGAGCTAGTTGCTGATCAATCTGGCACTGATGCGTCTGCATGTCCGCCATTTGTACCTGCAATGAGTTCAAAACACCCGAATTCGATAGCGCGCTCTACACTAATTGGTTGTTAATAGTGTCTTGCCTTTTCACGAAATCAAACAGTTGGCCAACCACATCCGACTGGCTAGAAACCTTATCATGTTCCTTGGTTGATCCTTGGTACTTGACTTGACCTTGGAAGTTACTTTTGTTCGTCTGGAAGGGGGTGTTTTTAGTGTACTGACTGGGTCCTCCCCTCTTCTCGAATGCTTGGGGCGACTTAGACGAGCTATGCAGCTGATGTGAATTCTCGGTTGCATCCTTGTTACCGTAGCTGAAACCAGGGTGGTCCGACCTCTTAAAATTTACAAAAGAGACATTTTCAGTCTCTTTGACCTCGGAGTCAGAATCGCTTGACGCTTCCGGTCGGGTGTAGATGCATTTATCTACCCCATGGCCCCCTTCTCCACAAGTCACACACTTCATTACCTTTTCTACCCGCTTCTTCCCTTTACCACCAGATTCCCGTAGCTTCTTGACATCTGTCGCTATCCTCTGTATCTGAGAAGTTATAGACTCCAGAGCCTTGGATTCAAGAGAGGGTCCTTCACTGACCTTCTTAGCCTGTCCTCTGTCAGATCTATCATACTCAGTGCCGGCTTGCAGCTCGGCCATGTTTTTGATGATCCTTTAAGACTTGCTCGGCTTTTTCCCTAGGAAGTCACTTCCTGCTGCTGCATTTAGTGAAACCCTTTCATCGGGAGTTAGACTGTTGTAAAAGGTGGTGACTAGGAAACCTTTCTTGTATTTATGGTGAGGGCAGTCCCTCTGATATTCCTGGTATCTTTCCCAGGCGTCGTGGAGATTCTCGTTGGGCTTTTGCATAAAGGAGGTTATCTTTTATCTATTCCTCACTGTCTTCTCAGTCGGATAGAATTTATTTACGAAGGCATCTTCTAGTGATCCCCATCCGTTTAGAGATTGGTGGGGAAGTCCCAGATACCACGATAGAGCCTTCTCTTCCAGAGAGAAGATGAAACCCTTGCAATAAGTGACTTCCTGGGGTACACCTCGCATCTTAATTGTGTCACAGATATTCTTGAAGGTGTCCAAGTGATGATAAGGGTTGTCGTTCTTGGAGCTCCCTCTGAAGCTCTTATTTTGGATCATGGAGATTACAGATGGCTTGAGCTCAAAATTGGCAACGTTGAATCGTGGGATTATGACAGGGCACCGAGAATTGGTGTAGGATGAGGTGGCAGATGGAAAATGGTGTGAACAGATGGAAATGGAAACAAACTAATGGGAATGGGCATAGGGTTAGATCCTTAGCCTCTCGAGCCTATGCGATCTAAGATAGAGTTCTAGGAACTAAAAAATGTGGAACCCCTAAACCAAAGGCCAAAGAGGGATGTTTATAGTGGTGAGTGTCATATCAATAAGTTGGGGAAAAATGTCCTAGTTTTGGTGATTTGGGACTAGTTTTGTGTGGTGGCTGGATTAGTGAAGGAATAAAATTGTCCTAATTTGGATGAATAGGGCCATTTTTGTGGCATCAGTTAGTTAGGCATTTCTCTCTACTAGTGAGTGAAGCCGGTAGTTGGTGTCATTATTGGTCACTATCTGTGGGTACCATTAGTGAAATCCATCATTTGGTTTTTACTAGTGTTTTGGTCAAAGACGCAGTCTATAGAATTAAGGGTGGGTTTGGGAACCCACCTAGTTTTTCATCAACAATTATGAAATGACAAGTGGACACAAATGTCGATGATATTGTCCATTGACAGGTGCCATCAGTGAACATCCTAGGTCAAGGTTTCATCCGTTGACGATCACTTCTTATGTTCATTAGTTGTCATCCATATAAGGAAGTCAATGTAACTCTATCACAATCATGTGCTAGTTTCATTGAACCCGGGCCAGTTTTGTGACATCAACTTGGCAGGATTGGGTCAACGAAGATGGTGGATATTGGTGCTTTCTTGTGCCAAAATGGGCTGATTTGGCTGACTGAGAGATGATTTCGTCAAGATTAACGGACAACTTGATTGGAATCTTGCTAATCTTCATCTTGGGAAGTAGAGAGTCGATGTCTCATCAATTTAGTGCCTACGAGCCTCAAAGTGGATAGTTGAATAGGAATATCTTCAAGTAGAGGAAAATTACCAAAAGATAAATATTCTTAGTTTGACATATAAAGGCTATTATAGGACCAAAACTCTAGTTAATTATTTAGCATGAACTCAATCTAGGTGTTATCAACCACCCCAAGCTTAATAATTTTCTTCTCTTCAAGAAAGACTCAATTCAAAGAATAAAATATTACATCCAAATCAACCTTTATTATAGATGCTAATGTTAAGAAAAATAGTTTAAAATAGCGAGTCTTCTGAGAGACACTGGTGTTGGCTAAATTGGACATTAATATACCCTTTGCTTGGATTATGACAAACATTTCACAGTTGTGGATCTAACATGTTATTTGAGTATTTCAGGGTTCAAAGGAATACGAAAATCCTACTAAGTGGGAAGATGAAGATAAATGAAAATTGAAGATCAAATGCGCTTAATTATATAAATGTTCATGATTGTACTCAAATATAAACACTTGTACAAAAATATAATGTACAAGTACTTAGACATCATGTAAATCAAGATTTATATCTTCCCTACCCACTGATAACCCTTAGATAGGTTTGCCACAAAGTTAGAGTCACCAACACACATTGAAATACACACTTAGTAGGTGATTTAAAATTCTAAAATGGGGACACCCTCAGTTGAAAAACTTGTCGACCGAGACACACTTGTCAAATTCTTTTTTGACTAAGAACCACCTCGGTCAAACTTGTGAGCACTATTCAACAAATTACACAATTGTGCTCTAAAATAGTCTTCGGTCGAAAATAATCTCGACTGAGTAAGCTTCAGTCTAAAGCTTGTGACCGTTAGACTGAGTGGTTGGTAGTTGGGAGTTGGAAATAGATGTTGCAATATTTTTGCCTTAAACCTAGGCTCGGTCAAAGAAAATCTCGATCGGGTTCCGACGACCAAATTGTCGATCGAGTAGGGTTTTGAATTGTTCTTTTCAAGCATGAACAAATTAGCAATTGCTAGACAGGTAATGTACTAGTTAAGCACTAAGAACACTCTAGACAATCTGGAGAACATCCCTAGACACATCAAAACCATTCTTATAAATAGGAGAGGTCTTAGGACACCTAAACCACATAAGCTACACTATACCATTCACTATTGAGACAACAAAGCTAGAATCCACTTGTGATCTTCATCCTTGTACTCTAGAGTTGTGTCCTATAGCCACAATCTCCTAGACACCTGACCGGCCTAAATCACGCGTCCGAAAATGGAGGCGGATTTGAAGTAGTCGGACTTTTACATTTATAACCCAAAATCTTCTAGGCCCCCGCAACTTTGTTTACGGGGTCGAACACAGGGACAAGGGTGGTAGTGTTGAGAACTCAGAATCGACACACTACACTACAACAAAGAGGTAAAGAGATAGTAAAATTCCCCAAAGGGAAACAACTGGATGAGATCATCAAAACAAAAGAAAACTATCTCCAACTGGAGCTACAAGAAAGATTAACATTTTAGGCATTAATCAGTTTTTAGGGGTTTTCATGCAACAGAAACAAAGAGATAATACTAAAGCTAAAGCAAGGTATAAAGGAGAAAACTTCGATAAAACAAGCGGCAGCAGAAACGTCCCGTGCCCCTCCTCTCAGAGCGGGTACCTCTAATCAAGCATCAACACCCCTCTCGAGGTTGCTGGACTTAAATTAGAGTGGAAAGGTTACTAAAGCAACTCCGATTCTGGGCACTCTCGTACTCCAGAATCGGACCAAACACTAGAGCCACAACACCTCTCTCGAGGCTATTGCAACGGGAAAACACGATTCGGTAGCTAATCAAAATGTGATCCAAACATGCAAGCTAGAGTTCAGATGTTAAACATAGCAATCATCCAACAAAGGTACCAAACATAAAGCAGCAGGTAATTAAGCTCTTCTATTTCCATAAACAAATAAGGTTCTGATTACATTGCATAAGTATAAGAAATAAATGACTGAAAAAACAAAGATAGATTTCGCCTTCTTGATATAGAAGGACGACAGACTACAGCGGACCTTCCAGCCCGATACTGGGCAGGAGCCTAGCCCGATACAATCGTGTCGTGCGGCACACCCTCTCAAGCGACACGCCGTGACGGGCAGATTGCATCGTGCGAGGACCCTTGCCCGATACGATCATGTCGGGCGGCACCCTCTCGGGCGACACATCGTGACGGGCGATGCGTATCGGGGTTCGGTATCGTGCCAGGCTAGAGCGAAGCTCCTAGTATTGGTCTCTTATGTCGGGGATCCTTGTCGGCCGATATCATCCTGCAGTGTTGCCCGGAGTGACCCTAAGTGAACCATTCCCTCCCTCTCGGGATGGGGAAGTGCTCACCTAGAATCGCCCGACACAAGCACTGAGGCACGATACACTAGCTCTTCGCAACTCTCTTGAGGTGACTTGCACAGGGTTCCGACCTGTCTTTTCGGCTTCCTGTAGCTGCTATTTATAGGCAGTGGTTGGGGAAGTTATGGTGCTCAGGGCGCCACATGTCCTCCTTATCATCGCGGAATTTGTGGACGGCCGATATCAGTATTGCCCGACACAAGGATGTCAGCTGTTGGGCATCATGGCGAGTGGCGCCTGCCGGTGGGTGGCCGGTATCGCGCGACACGTTTGAGTTGTCGTGGTGTGCTCAGCTCCCTATCGGGTAAAGAGGCGTGTCGTTCGATGGTTCCTTCTTGCGCGGCATCCTCACGTCACGCGTCCGTGTATTGCGCTACCCTGCTGGGCAGTGTGCATATCGACCGGCTGGAAGGCCGATGCAGGTGGAATCATGTTTGTGGGCCAGGACGGGCCTTATTGCTAACAAATGGATCAAAATTGGAGGAAAACTCTGCAAAAGATGGAAATATTGAATTAAGAGCATAGTTTGGCCTGTTATTGCAAAAGTACATATAAAATGAGAGGAAAACAGTTTAAAAGGGCAGTTTTGATAACAAAATAAGGGTCAAAAATATCACAAAAATTGGTGTTATAAACACCACATATACCCACGTCCATCTTTATTGGATAGGAGAAAAGTGATGTACTTCATTGGATAAGTATTTTCTTTCTTCCAATCTATTTCTTCAGCATTGTACTTTGTTCTCCTTGACCACTCCTAGGGTTGGAGGCTGTTGAAAGGAGGTTGCTTGGTGCTACTTCAACAAAGTGAAGGCTGCTCCAAGATGAGCTTGAGATTACTTCAAGAAGGTTGCTTCAAAGGAGGTTGGAGCTACTTCTAGGTGAAGGCTATCTCAAGTTGGTGGAGCTACTTCAAGGTAGTGAAGGCTACACTAAGGATTGCTCGATGTTACTTCAAGAAGGCTGCTTCAAGGGGGTTGAGGCTACTTCAAGGTGAAGGATACTTTGAGCGGAACGTGATTGTATTTTATGTAACATACTTGCAAGGTAATAAAATAAATTGTTTTCAAAATCCCAATTGGAAACAATTGGGTAGTGGACTGATAACCTCTGATTCAAAAGTTTGAACCACTCTAAATCGAAGTGTCTTCCTTATTTCCTCCTCCTTCTTTGGTTGAGTGCTTTGTTGTTTCAAATATTTCAATTAACTTTAAATTATCAAAAAAATCTCTATTCACCCCCCTCTAGATATTTCAATTGGTATCAGAGAAGGTCTTCAAGGAGCCATAATAGGTCTTGAAGAATGGGGGTGGTGCACTTCACAACCTCAACCTTGTAGGAACCTACATGAGCCGGCCACCAGACTTTTATGGAAGCAACTACACTTATTGGAAGAGAAGGATGCAATTTTACTTCCAAGGGATTAGCTTGAACCTTTGGAGGATGGTATCTACACCCTATGTACTTCCCATGATGGAATATACAACATGGGATCCAAATACGGTAAAACAAGTTCAATTAAATGCAAAGGTGATAAACATTTTATATTGTTCTATTTCTATAAGTGAGTTTAATCGAATATCTTCATGTGATATGGCTTATGATATATGGCATAAACTTTCCATAACACATGAAGGAACTACCCAAGTTAAAAACACCAAAATTAACATGCATAAATAAAAGTTTGAACAATTTCGTATGCTACCTAATGAATCTATTAGTGAAATGTATGCAAGATTTCCTTCCATTATTAACAATTTAAGTGCATTAGGAAAATATATAAGTGAAGAAGATCAAGTGTCCAAAATTCTTAGATCGTTATCTCCAAGATACAAGCCAAATGTGACAACCATTGAAGAAGCTAATGATCTCACCACAATGAGGATGGAGCCACTCATTGGCAATCTAGAGACTCATGAGGTAACTCTTGAAGAAGAAGAAATATTGGAAGTCAAACCTAAGAAGGAGAAAAGGAAGGACATTGCTTTTAGGGCATCGAAAAAGAAAGCAATGAAATAAGTGGACAAGATAGTGAAGAAGAGGCACTCGTTGTAAATGGTAAGTAATATAGAAGGTTTAAAACTAACAAAATTATTATGCTTCTTCCTCTTCTTCTCTTAGGTGCTTTGAATGTGATAAGAAGGGGCATTTAAAAAATGAGTGTCCCAAAGTCAAGAAGGGAAAGAAATCTTCTCTCAAAAAGAAAGAAAAAGCCTACAAAGTAGGTTGGGATGACTCCAACGATGATAGCAAAACTAAGGTGGAAGTGGAATGTCTCATGACCAAAGAAGACACGGTAAGATGTTTCATTGCAACAACAAATGAAGAAGAAAATGAGGTAAGTCTTCTTGATTTATCAAAAGATGAGTTAGTCACTAGTATCGAAGAATTACATAATAAATATGTCGATTGTAAAAAGAAATTAAAAAGGCTTACAAAAACCAATGAAGATTTGTATGCTAGATTGAATGACCTTAG
This sequence comes from Alisma plantago-aquatica, assembly GCA_963693085.1. Taxonomy (NCBI): domain Eukaryota; kingdom Viridiplantae; phylum Streptophyta; class Magnoliopsida; order Alismatales; family Alismataceae; genus Alisma; species Alisma plantago-aquatica. The sequence continues at coordinate 224,309,604 of OY856415.1, forward strand.
TTTTGAAAAGGAAAGTCTTATGTCTGAAAAAACTACTTTGAAATCATCTATTAATGATTGCAATACTAAGTTGCTTGCTCTAGAAACTATCAATAATTTTCTTTTCCAAGAAAAGGATGAATTGCTTGCCAAGATAAATGATCTTCAAACTCTGCATATTCTATGTACTCATTCGGATTTTGATGCTATTGCCAAAGAAAGAGATAGTTTGTTATCTAATATAGACCAAGAAAAATTAGACATTAAAAGAAGAATGGATGAAATTGCTAAGTTGCAAAAGGATATTAGTAGCTTGAAAAACAAAGACATTCTTGATAAAATCCTAAAGGACTCATCTGGCCAAATTGGGAGGAGAGGCCTAGGTTATGTGCCCAAAGATAAATCATATAAAAAACCTAGACCTAAAAAGACTCGAGAACCCAAAACCAAAGTCATGTATGTACCTAAAAACAATCCATCTCATGACTACAATGTAAAAAAGAGAAATGAAATTGATTTCATCTATTGTCATTATTGTCTACATCTTGGTCATTATTCATTTTCATGCTCTTACAAGAAAAATAAGGATAAGGATCTAGTTTGGGTTCCAAAACCTCAAACTTAGAAATGTGGAACACTTAGTTGAGATTTAACCTAAAACTTAATTTGAAAATCAAATTGTCTTATCTCAACTAAACAAAGCTTTAAGTTGTATATTTTTGTATGATTTGATTTGAAATAACAATGTGCTTTGGTCAAAATCAATACAATGTATATAAACCCTCTCATTCGACAAAGTTCTTGACCGAGACTCCCTTCAGTCGAAAAGATAGTTGACCAAGAGTGGTTCTATCAAAAATGTATTTTAGGACAAATCATTCCTGCTCACACAATAGCTCGACCGAAATATCATTCGGTTGAACAAATTGTTGACCGAGTATCGTTCTGTAAAAAGATTATCAATAAACTTATAACTATAATCAATCTTGTTAAACTCTTAACAATTAGCTATTCCAAAAAGTCTTAATAAATGATCCTATCTAAAATGACCACTATATGGGGACCAAAACTTTCATACTTTGTAGGTTTGGATGGTCTATGAAAGTTACTCTAAAAGGCACATGAAACCAGAAGATTTTCACACACTTAGAGAAAAGGTAAAATTACTGGTCACATGTGAAGAAAAATTCAAAGGTAAAACTATTGGCGTAAGTGATGTTGGTACAAATTTTAAATGTGCTATGTGTCAAAGAACTACATTATTAGTGTTATAACAATGGTTATGATTCACAGAAAATTATCAAAGTTGTCAATAAAGGAAATTGTAAACCTCTTAACACTATGGACATTAATTGTAAAAATAAATTGGTCATGGCATAAAATGATTGTTCACACAAGAAAATTACTTTGAATCATTACCTAAATTTTTTGTGATAAATATGAAATTTGTGTATTCTAGACAAGAAAAAGTTTCCTTTCAACTAATTTCTTTTCTCACTAGAACTCATTTAATCTATTTGGCTCCATGTGAATTCTATCCTTAACAAAAGATGGTAAAGACAAAATTGATCTTGTCACAAAAAGGCTTTATTTTGAAATAATCAAATGAAGAATCTAAGGTTTATAAGTATGCATAAATGATGATTATACATAACAAGACTTAGTCATGTCCTAAAATATTTAATTATTGAAAAAATGAGCCTATTAAAATAATGAATAAAATTTAGCTCCTAGACCTAAAAGCAAACATTGGATCTATATGGGCACGATGAAATAACATTAGGATTTAATGAGAAGAAATAAATTTAGATATGACTTATGAATCATTAGCTAAGACTTGACATCATCAAATGGATGTAAATATGCATAAGTCGGTTTAGTCATTTATGCTAATATAAAAGAAAATGTTACATCTTAGTTCATTCTAAGAATAAGTTGCATTAATGGGATATATACAGAAATGCCTCTCGGCCGAAAAGGAGTTCGACCGAATGGTTCCCCGGTCGAAGTCATGGTCGACCGAAAATAATACTGACAAAAATGCTTATTTGTAAATCAAATCATTCACTTGCACCCAACATTGGTATATTAAATATGTAATTTTCTCATCATGTTAAATACTTAGAATAAGAGAAAATTTTAAGATAGTGCAAGAAATAAGATTGTATATAAAAAATTGACTCATAGTCTTACTTAATAAATTGATTTTAAAGTTAGTTATGATTTGAAATACCTTAGTATTTTTAATATCACTTTTGTTATGAGATTATATTAAGGGGGATCTCACAAAAAATTCTTGGATATAATGTATATATTTTTTATCTTGCTCTTAATTGGATTTTCAATACCAATATGGGCTTAGTATCCCTTATAACTGGTTAGAGATACATCTATTGATCCCACTATGAGCCAAAAGAAATCTCATATCATTTCAAGGCTTAACATCCCTTGTAAATGGTTGATAATTTAATATAGAAATATAATTATTGATCTCACCATGAGCCAAATCATATCATGTTAGGGCTTAACATCCCTTGTAAATGGTTGACAAATTAATAGTGGTTTCAAATTGTGGCTAAATTTGACATTGTTTTTGAAATTAAGGGGGATTCTCATTGATTAACACATATGATTATCTTTTTGAAATGACAAAGGGGGAGAAATAATATAAAACAAAATAAGTGAGTTTCATGTTCATGTTCTCTTGGATTAACATTAATTGATGTTACATTCCTTAAGAGATGGATGCTATGTTAGGAGTAATTAGCACACATTTTATGAAAACAAGAAAATACACTTCATCTCAAGTAAATCTCAGGTATGAAACTCCTCTCTTTTAAATCATTTTGATTATATTTTAGAAATGTTTGTCATCTTCAAAAAAGGGGAGATTGTTGGATAAATTGTACATTGATATACCCTTTGTTTTGATGATAAAAACATTTCACACTTGTGGATCTAACATGTTATTTGAGTATTTTATGGTTTCAAAGGAATAAGCAAATCCTGCTAAGTGGAAAGTTGAAGATCAATGCAAATTGAAGATCAAATGTGCTTAATTGTATAAATGTTCATGATTGTACTCAAATGTAAACACTTGTACAAAAATATAATGTGCACGTTCTTAGACATCATGTAAATCAAGTTTTAGATCTTCCCTACCCACTTATAACCCTTAGATAGGTTTTCCCCCAAAGGTAGAGTCACTAACACACATTGAAAGACACACTTAGTAGGTGATTCAAAAGTATAAAATAGGGACACCCTCGGTCGAAAAACTTGTCGACCGAGACACACTCAGTCAAAATATTTATTGACTGAGAACCACCTCGGTTGAACTTGTGAGCATTGTTCAACAACTTATACAATTGTGCTCTAAAATAGTCTTCCGTCGAAAATAATCTCGACTGAGTAAGCTTCGGTCTAAAGCTTGTGATCGTTAGACTGAGTGGTTGGTAGTTGGGAGTTGGAAATAGATGTTGCAATATTTTTGCCTTAAACCTAGGCTCAGTCAAAGAAATTATCAGCTGGGACACAGTTCGATCGACCAAATTGTTGACCGAGTAGGGTTCTGGATTGTTCTTTTCAAGCACGAACAAATTAGCCATTGCTAGCCAACTAATGTACACCTAATAGCTAGTTAAGAACTAAGAACACTCTAGACACTCTCCAGAACATCCCTATACACTTACAAACCATTACTATAAATAGGAGAGGCCTTAGGACACCTAAAGCACATAGCTACACTTGACCATTCACTATTGAGAGCAACAAAGTTAGAATTCACTTGCCACTTCATCCTTGTGCTCTAGTGTTGTGTCATATAGTTACAATCTCCTAGCCACCACATATAGCCACGTCCATCTTAAGTGGATAGCAGATCTAAATGCTTGATATAGGATCAAAGTGTTGTACTTCATTGGATAAGTATTTTCTTTCTTCCAATCTATTTCTTCTACATTGTAATTTATTCTCCTTGACTATTCCTAGGGTTGGAGGTTGTTGAAAGGGGGTTGCTTGGTGCTACTTCAACAAAGTGAAGGTTGCTCCAAGGTGTTCTTGAGATTACTTCAAGAAGGCTGCTTCAAAGGAGGTTCGAGCTACTTTTACGTGAAGGCTATCTCAAGGTGGTGGAGCTACTTCAAGGTGGTGAAGATTGCTCCAAGGATTGCTCGTGGTTACTTCAAGAAGGCTGCTTCAAGGGGATTGAGGCTACTTTAAGGTGAAGGCTACTTCAAGTGGAAGGTGATTGTATTTTATGTAACATCATTGAGAGATAATAAATAAATCAATTTCAAAATCCCAATTGTTTCAGTGATTGTATTTTATGTAACATCCTTGAGAGATAATAAATAAATCATTTTCAAAATCCCAATTGGAAACAATTGGGTAGTGGACTGACAACCTTTGATTCAAAGGTTGGAACAACTCTAAACCGAAGTGTCTTTCTTATTTCCTCCTCCTTCTTTGGTTGAGTGCTTCAATTGTTTCAAATATTTCAATTAACTTCAAATTATCCAAAAATCTCTACTCACCTCACACTCTAGATCTTTCAATTCTTATCAGAGAATGTCTTTAAGGAGCTATAACATGTCTTGAAGAATGGGGGACGGTGTACTTCACAACCTCAACCTTGAAGGAACATCCATGAGCCGACCACCACCCTTTGATGGAAGCAACTACACTTATTGGACGAGAAGGATGAAATTTTACTTCCAAAGGATTAGCTTGGGCCTTTGGAGGATGGTATCTACACCCTATGCACTTCCCATGATAGAATACGCAACATGGGATCCAAATACGGTAAAACAAGTTCAATTAAATGCAAAGGCGGTAAGCATTTTATATTGTTATATTTCTATAAGTGAGTTTAATACAATATCTTCATGTGATACGTATTATGATATATGGCATAAACTTTCCATAACACATGAAGGAACTACCCAAGTTAAAAACACCAAAATTAATATGCTTAAACAAAAGTTTGAACAATTTTGTATGCTACCTAATGAATCTATTAGTGAAATGTATGTAATATTTTCTTTCATTGTTAACAGTTTAAGTGCATTAGGCAAATATATAAGTGAAGAAGATCAAGTGTCCAAAATTCTTAGATCGTTACCTCTAAGATACAAGACAAAGGTGATCACCATTGAAGAAGCTAATAATCTCACCACAATGAGATGGAGCAGCTCATTCGCAACCTAGAGACTCATGAGGTAACTCTTCAAGAAGAAGAAAGATTGGAAGTAGAACACAAGAAGGAGATAAGAAATGACATTGCTTTTAGGGCATCAACTAAATAAAGAAATGAAACAAGTGGAGAAGATAGTGAAGAAGATGCACTCATTGTAAATGGTAAGCAATATAGAAGGTTTAAAACTAACAAAATGCTTCCGCTTCTTCCTTTTCTTTCCTTAGGTGTATTGAATTCGGTAATAAGGGACATTTAAAAAATGAGTGTCCCAAAGTCAAGAAGGGAAAGAAATCTTCTCTCAAAAAGAAAGAAAAAGCCTACAAAGCAGGTTGGGATGACTCCAACGATGATAGCAAAACTAAGGTGGAAGTGGAATGTCTCATGACCAAAGAATACACAGTAAGATGTTTCATTGCAACAATAAATGAAGAAGAAAATGAGGTAAGACTTCTTGATTTATCGAAAGAAGATTTAGTCACCAGTATTGAAGAATTACATGATAAATATGTAGATTGTAAAAAGAAATTAAAATGGCTTACAAAAACCAATGAAGATTTGTATGCTAAATCGAATGATATTATTTTTGAAAAGAAAAGTCTTATGTCTGAAAAAATTACTTTGAAATCATCTTTAATGATTGCAATATTAAGTTACTTGTTCTAGAAACTAACAATAATTTTCTTTGCCAAGAAAAGGTTGAATTGCTTTCCAAGATAATTGGTTTTCAAACTCAACTTATTCTATGTACTCATTCAGATTATGATGTGATTGTCAAAGAAAGAGATAGTTTGTTATCTAATCTAGACCAAGCAAAATTAGATATTAAAAAGAGAATGGATTAAATTGCTAAGATGCAAAAGGATATTAGTAGCTTTCAAACAAAGACATTCTTGATAAAATCCTAAAGGATTCATTTGGACAAATTGGGAGGAGAGGCCTAGGTTATGTGCACAAAGATAAATCATATCTAAAACCTAAACCTAAAAAGACTCAAGAACCCAAAAGCAAAGTCATGTATGTACCTAAAAACAATCTATCTCATGACTACAATGTCAAAAAGAGAAATGAAATTGATTTAATATGTTTTCATTATTGTTTACGTCTTGGTCATTATTCATTTTCATGCTCTAACAAGAAAAATAAGATTAAGGATTTAGTTTGGGTTCCAAAACCTCAAACTTAGAATTGTGGAACACTTAGTTGATATTTGACCTAAAACTTAATTTCAAAATCAAATTGTCTTATCTCAACTAAACAAAGCTTTTACTTTCATATTTTTTTATGTTTTGATTGAAAATAACAACATGCTTTGCTCAAAATTGATACAACACACAAAACCCTCTTGGTCGGACAACGTTCTCGACTGATACTCTCTTTGGTCGAAAAGATAGTCGACCATGAGTGGTTCTATCAAAAATGTATTTTATAGAAAATCATTCTGGCTGACACAATAGTTCGACCAAAATACCATTCGGTCAAACAAATTGTCGACCAAGTATCATTCTGTAAAGAGATTATCAGTAAACTTGTGACTATAATCAATCTTGTTAAACTCTTTCCAATTATCTATTCTAGAAAGTCTTAATAAATGATCCTAACCAAAAAGACCACTATATGGGGACCAAAACTTTCATACTTTGTAGGTTTGGATGGTCTATGAAAGTTACTCTAAAAGACACATGAAACAAGAATATTTTCACACACTTGGAAAAAAAGGTAAAATTATTGGTCACATGTGAAGAAAATTTCAAAGGTAAAACTATTGGCATAAGTGATGTTGGTACAAATTTTAAATGTTCTGTGTGTCGAAGAACTACATCATAAGTGCTATAACAATGGTTATGATTCATAGGAAAATATCAAATTTGTTGATAAAGAAATTTGTAAACCTCTTAAAATCATGGACATTAATTGCAAAAAGAAATTCGTCATGGCATAAAAAAATTATTCACACAAGAAATTACTTTGAATCATTGCCTAAATTTTTTGTGATAAATCTGAAATTTGTGTATTTTATATAAGCAAAAGTTACATTTCTTTTCAACTAAGATTTTTTCTCACTAGAACTCATTTAATCTATTTGGCTCCATGTGAATTCTATCCTTAACGAGAGATGGTAAAGATAAAATTGATCTTGTCACAAAAGTCTTTATTTTGAAATAATCAAATGCAGAATCTAAGGTTTTTATGTATACATAAATGTTGATTATACATAACAAGACTTAGTCATATCCTAAAAGATTTAATTATTAGACAAATGATCCTATTAAAAACAATGAATATAATTCAACTCCTAGACCTAAAAGTAAAACATTGGAACTATATGGACGTGATGAAATAAAATTAGGATTTAATGAGAAGAAATAGATTTAGATATGACTCATGAATCATTGACTAAGACTTGACATCATCAAATGGATGTAAATATGCATAAGGATGATTAGTCATTTATGCTAATATAAAAGAAAATGTTACATCTTGGTTGATTCTAAGAAAAAAGTTGCATTAATAGGATATCTGCAAAAATGCATCTCGACCGAAAAGGAGTTCGACCGAGGGACACCCTGGTCGAAGTCATGGTCGACCAAAAATAAGCCTGTCAAAAATACTTATTTGTAAATCAAATCATTCACTTACACCCAACATTGGTATATTAAATCTATAATTTCCTCATCATGTTAAATACTTAGAATAAGATAAATTTTTTAGATAGTGCAAGAAAATACATTGTATTTAAAAAACTGACTCATAGTCTTACATAATCAATTGATTTTAAATCTGGTTATGATTTGAAATACCTTAGTATTTTTAAGATCACTTTTGTTATGAGATTAAGGGGGGCTCACAAAAAAATCTTGGATATAATGTATATATATTTTTTTCTCTTAATTGGATTCTCTATACCAAAATGGGCTTAACATCCCTTATAACAGGTTAGAGATACATCTATTGATCCCATTATGATCCTAAAGAATCTCTTATCATTTTAGGGCTTAACATACCTTGTAAATGGTTGATAATTTCATATAGAAATATATTTATTGATCTCACCATGAGCCTAAAGGAATCTTGTATCGTGTCAATGCTTAGCATCCCTTGTAAATGGTTGGGAAATTAATAGTGGTTTCAAATTGTGGCTAAATTTGACATTTTGAAAGAAAATAAATTAAGGGGGAGTAATCAATTAAGGGGGAGTCTCATTGATTTACACATATGATCATCTTTTTGAAATGAAAAAGTGGGAGAAATAATATAAAACAAAATAAATGAGTTATATGTTCATGTTCTCTTGGCTTAACATTAATTGATGCTATATTCCTTAAGAGATGGATACTATGTTAGGAGTAATTAGCACACATTTTATGAAAACAAGAAAATACTCTTCATCTCATGTAAATCTCATGTATGAAACTCATCTCTTGTAAATCATTTTGATTATAGTTTAGAAATGTTTGTCATCTTCAAAAAGGGGGAGATTGTTGGCTAAATTGGACATTGATATACCCTTTGTATTGATAATGACAAAAATTTCACACTTGTAGATCTAACATGTTATTTGAGTATTTCAGGGTTCAAAGGAATAAGTAAATCATGTTAAGTGGGAAGATGAAGATCAATGCAAATTGAAGATCAAATGCGCTTAATTATATAATTGTTCATGATTGTACTCAAATATAAACACTTGTACAAAAATATAATGTACAAGTAACTAGACATCATGTAAATCAAACGTTAGATCTTCCCTACCCACTTATAACCCTTAGATAGGTTTTCCCCCAAAGGTAGAGTCACCAACACACATTGAAACACACACTTCGTAGGTGATTCAAAAGTCTAAAACAAGGACACCCTCAGTTGAAAAACTTGTCGATCGAGACACACTCAGTCAAAATTTTTGTCGACAGTGAACCACCTCGATCGAACTTGTGAGCACTGTTCAACAACTTACACAATTGTTCTCTAAAATAGTTTTCGGTCAAAAATGATCTCGACCGAGTAAGCTTCGGTCTAAAGCTTGTGATCGTTAGACTGAGTGGTTGGTAGGTGGGAGTTGAAAATAGACGTTGCAATATTTTTTCCTTAAACCCAGGCTCGCTCAAAGAAAATCTCGACCGAGATACAGTTCGATCGACCAAATTGTCGATCAAGCAGGGTTCCAGATTGTTCTTTTCAAGCACGAACAAATTAGAAATTGCTAGCCAACGAATGTATACCTAACGTCTAGTTAAGCACTAAGAACACTCTAGACACTCCCTAGAATGTCCCTAGACACTTGCAAACCATTCCTATAAATAGGAGAGGCCTTAGGACACCTAAAGCACATAAGCTACACTTGACCATTCACTATTAAGATCAATAAAGATAGTATTCACTTGTGATCTTCATCCTTGTGTTCTAGAGTTGTATCCTATAGTTACGATCTCCTAGACACCACATATAGACACATCCATCTTAAGTGGATAGGATATCTGAACGATTGATATAGGATCAAAGCATTGTACTTCATTGGATAAGTATTTTCTTTCTTCCAATCTATTTCTTCTAAATTGTACTTTGTTCTCCTCCTAGGGTTGGAGGTTGTTGAAAGGAGGTTGCTTGGTGCTACTTCAACAAAGTGAAGGCTTCCCCATGGTGTTCTTGAGATTACTTCAAGAAGGCTGCTTCAAAGGAGGTTGGAGCTACTTCTAGGTGAAGTCTATCTCAAGGTGGTGGAGATACTTCAAGGTGGTGAAGGCTGCTCCAAGGATTGCTTATGGCTACTTCAAGAAGGCTTCTACAAGGGGGTTGAGGCTAGTTTAAGTTGAAGGATACCTTGAGTGGTGGGTGATTGTATTTTATGTAACATCCTTGTGAAGTAATAAAATTAAATCACTTTCAAAATCCCAATTGGAAACAGTTGGGTAGTGGACTGATACTCTTTGATCCAAAGGCTAGAACCACTCTAAACCAAAGTGTCCTCCTTGTTTCCTCCTCCTTCATTGGTTGAGTGCTTTAATTGTTTCAAAATATAACACTTAACTTTAAATTATCCAAAAAGATCTATTCACCCCTCTAGATCTTTCAATTGGTTTATGACAAACCTTCATTGTTAAAGAAAAACCTTCTAAAGTAAGATCACAAAAGATCGGTGCATGTTTAACATATTCACTAAATCCAACATACTTCATGGGAGCTAGAACCATCAATGTGAGTGTTTAAGTGTAGTCACATAAGGAATGAAGTAAGAGATGAAGACTAGTGATGAATCCACATTGGATATTCATGTAAAGCAATCAGAGCAACACACCCCCACTTGTTTAGGTCCTAAAATAGGATAAAAAGGAAAGGAATCTAATGACCCAATATGCATTAGGTTGGTCCAAGTAATGAGGAATAGTCATCGTAGTATGATCTAGTTTTCCTAAAGTAATTAGACAAACTCTTCTAATCATTCTCAGACCAATGCTACTACTAGGATGATCTCATAGGGTATCTCAAACATTCTTAAATGATCTTTTGGTGTGGCACTACCACACACGGCGTAACCACATTTTCTAGTGCACTTGTACACCTTCGAGCACCATCCTTAACCCTCCTTGAATAGAAAACAAACTCTCATGTTTTTATTCACAATCAAGATATCATTCTCTGCATTCAAATTGAATAGTCTTCAGTGTTTTCATATTTATATTTTTCACATTGTTCAAGTTGGTTTTTTATTTTTTTACTTCTTTAAATTTTGGGTGGAGAAGCCTCCTTTACATTTTTATTCTTCTCTTTGTCTCAACCCACTGTGATAAGGCACACATACCATAAAAGGAACACAATTCACTTGATTAAAATGCAAAACTCTTCATCATTCACTTAACACCTCAAAAAAATCTTTAGTATTGTTCAAGGATCCTTGGGATTAGTCAAACATTTAAAAATAGAACTCAAAGTTTGATCATATACTAGATCCAATCAATAGGGCCTGAACCTTGGGTTTGTTATTCACAACATGAGACAAACCGAACAAGCGATCTAAAACTGTGAAATTGTGCATAACCCTAAATCCATTGCCAAATTTGTAGGAGGGAGTCAATGAGATGAGTGAAGTTGGAGGTAAAATAAATACATATTCTACGATTAGACATGTAGACAGACATTAACCACATTATTTATTCCATCATAGCCTTAACTTCCAAATCTACAAATTAAGCAACAAGGTCCTACTAAGCACTAAAGTTAGGCTAGAAAGCAGAAAAGAGAATAAAAAGAGCAATCACGTGAATGCATAATGTGACAAACTTTGAAAATTTTACACTAATGCAAAACAATTAAAAACTATAAGGAATTAAACGTGCATGCATGTAAAAATATGAAGAGATATAAGGGTGAATATCCCTACCAATATTGACCCACTCGCTCACTTTTCTACCCGAAGCTGAAAATATTTCTCATTCTTGAGCAAATCCTAAACTCTTGATAGTAGGGAAGACATGCATGGTTGCATGGAAAAGAAATTTATCAAAGTCCTAGAATGATGCATGTATGTGAATATATATTTAAACAATTATAGAAAAGAAAATATACAAGTAAGAAACACAAAGAACAAGATTAATTTTAACCAGAAAGGAAAAAAAAGACTAAGGTAAGAGAGGGGATGGCTTTCCCACACTATCGACAATAGGATCTCTAATCCTAAGCTTTGGGACTGGTGTCTCATGTGCCCTACTGATTGGGTCCGCCATGCATGTTTGGATTAGGTGGATAGGATGAACCTTCCAAGTTAGAAGAAGAGTTGTATAAGATCAGGACTGGGTGAACTTTTCTTCATACTAGTATTGTCTAGGTCTGCATTGAAGTGAATTCCTCACTATCAAATTTTTAGGGTACCTCCAGAGATATAATTCTAGAGAGGGTAGGTATTGATGCAAGGGAGAGGTTTTAGATATTTTTAGTGGACTTTTCTCTTCACTCTCCACAATTGAGGTTAGATGTTCTAATATATCTCTAATATGCTCGGTGGACATTCGATCATCATCTAAGAATGGGAAATCCCTAGGTGAATCTAGCTTCAAACCCTTCAACTCTAGCTTATCGTCTTAGGCTGTCATCATGTTCGCGAACCATTTTGTTGTAGATTGTCTATTCTTCTCCTTCCTCACTAACATTCCCCTAGTAGGGGAGAATATTAGATGCAGGCACATGTGAATTCAGCTTGTCGATGTCATCAACATATTCACCTCCTCATGTCGATCAATCATTTTCATCATCATCCTCAAACAAGTAGTTCAAGACCATGGTAGGTACATTATTTGTAACATAATGACAAGTATCAAATTGTGACATGTCATTCTAGTTTGAGATAGATATTGAGTCAGGTTAGTAAAATATACCTTAGGGATGTGCTAAAGATTATGTAGGAGCTATTTGATCACTCCACAATTGGTGAATACCATCACCATCAACCCTAATGTCCAGACATCATGATTCCTCCATTAGCTTTCTGACTCAGTCATCTAAATGAAATGAAGACATTCAATGTGTTTTTGAGTCTTATTTTGAAAATCTAGGTGAGTCCACTAGGCAACCCGAATAAGATGGTGAGATTAGTTTTTCATCATGTTTGGTGGAGTGGGTTTGACAGTTGAAGTTTTCATTTGAGAAGATCGATGTCTACATGTTTGTATAACTAAACTAACAAGATATTTATGCCTTCTACTTCTCCCAATATCCTCACTTTTGAGTTTATGGAGTTGAGTTGACATATCTTCAAGATTTCACATCTATGTCATGTAAAATTGTGGAAGCTCTGTTGTATTGATCAACTGTGTGTGGGTGAAGTTCAGTTCAATAGCATGAAGTGTGTGTCTAGTGCAAGTCTCTATCTCTATCACCTCATGTAGCTGGATATCTAGCCTTTAAAGGATGACTTGAAGTGGATATATCTCTTGGAGATGGTAGATAAGGTAGAAATAAGTGCATCGACGATTTCTCTTCGAAGCGCTAGTCCTCTATTAAAATCTTGGTTCCTTGAAGAAATGGTAGACAAGAGTTGGTCGACATACTCTATCATAGGGGCCATTATTTTGGTGCTCCATTATGTGGAAGAGTATGGTGTATGATGTAGATATAATGTCCTCATAAGTATAATCTATATGACTATATGATGATGTTGGGGGTGAATATAATTTGATTAGATGAAGTGCACAACTCTCAATTATTTGCTAATAGTCGGGAGTGTGGAAAAATTCTAGAGGGTAGGTGAATAATATGATCTTCCTTTTTGGGGCTAGATCCATGGTTGTAGATGTAAACTAAAGAAAGAAAAGAAAAATTGTATCAGTGTGTATGGACAAGTTTGTGTGACAATAAAGAAAAAGTAGGCATGTATATACATGCTTAGTTTAAGTTGAACAAAATTTGTGGGATTTAAACGTGCAAAATCCACATACCCAACAATGGTTCCAAATGTTGATCTCAATTTTAGGTTAGAGATGAAGAAACTCCCTCAAATCAATAGCTAAAAGGCTTTCCATCCCCCATGCTAGTGGAAAAACTTGATCAGCCCTCAGGATCATGTCTAAAAATGAATGCAACTATGGGTACTGTGGATCCTATGACTCACAATTAGTTTGCCCTTTGAGTTGTCACTAGTCTTGCCTTTAGGTCATGATCTTCCTTGAGATGGACATCCATTCTTTTGTTGGTAGGGAATTATCTCTCGATTCCTAGCTCTACGGTCCCATAAGGATTGGACCTTAAATTTATAATCAAAACCCTTGGCATGCAATGTTATCCAGGGTCAAAGCAATGAGACGGGGTTGAACACATAGACATGGGTATGTTTAATCACCTAAAATTTAATTCTTACATAGATAATGAAAATGAATGATAGATATATGCATAAAACTAAAACAAGGCAAGAAAACAAAATAAGTTAAAACAAATAAAGTAGATTCCATCAAATACTACTAATCTAGAGGATGAGTTTTGTGTTATGTAAGAATGAATTAGGCTATATATCTCCCTCATTCTCAGACGTGGGAATCCTTAGTACGCCCTAGCTAGCTAGTAAAATCCTAACATATCATGCACTAGGGTAGATACTCCTACGAGGGTCATCCCCTCACTCTCCAAAAATGAGTAAAATCCCTTCAACAACCTGATACCACCCTTTAGGATCATGGAAAAAAAATCACTAATTGTTATATATTACCTCATGGGTCCCAAATAGTTGGGACTCGTAGGAGTGGAAAAATATCTACCAAGAATCTTGACATTGTGAACCTAGCATGCGTTGCATGAATCAAGTTCAATTTCACAATGTCGGGTCAAACTTCTCTAACCTCGAATTCAGAGTTGATCCTCCCTTAGGCTTGGCCCTCTCAAGGATTAGTCTAAACTACCTTATCTACCCATTCCTACGATTAATTTATCAAGGTTAGTAAAAATGAAAGTTCAAGCAAGAAAGAGATCATTCTATCCAACAATCATAACAAAAAGAGAAGACAAAAAATATCATGTTAGATCAAAATATTAACTAGTTTCTTAGAGTCAAAGTACATAAACATGCCCAAATAGGCTACATAGCCAAAAAGAGATCAACTAGCCATATACAAGCATAGTTGGCACTAAAAATAGGAAAAAACATTGTTTATACAAAAACAAAAGAGAATATTAGTAGAGAAGAGGAAGAGGGAGAGATTATCCCATGGAGGTGAGGTGGTTCTTGCTCCTTAGCCTTCAAATGGGCTGAATCTCATCCTTTTCTTCATACTCTTTGACCATGTAGTCTGCTTCCTTGTCACACCCTAACTTTTTCCAACTTAATTATACAAAACAATAATTTCATAAAATCATAATAAGTTGTGTTTTAGACATGTGTCCATATTCAATAATTTAAACCCAGTTTAGGCCCATTAGCGTTAGTGGAAGAATAGGGGTTAAATGATAAGTTGATAAATTATGATGCTAGTAAAAATTTAATAACATATATCATTGTTTAACATGACAAGAATAATGTTCCAACCGATTTTGGAGATATTTGAATAATGACAAAAAAAAATATAAAAATGGTACTTTTGGAAGATTTAATTTTCTAATGTTTGAATAGGTGAATAAGAAAACTAATGTTTGATATGTGTTAACTGGTGAATTAAGGCATAGTTTCTAATTCAAAATCAGGACTTAATTTCCACATGTATTGGAATGTCAAAAGGTTACATATCATTGATACATTTTTTGGATTTTGAAATATATAACTATATTGATTTAAGAAAGTAAACCATCAGTTCTAGGTATGTTTAGGGTTTTAAGGGAAGAATAGATTTTTATATTTAATAAGGAAATATATTCTTATCTTCTAATTTCACTTTAGATGAATCAACAAGCATAGAGATTCTCGGTATAATCAGAACCTTTTTGGGGTGAATTTCATGTGCCATTGGAATCTCACACAACCTATATAAATATGAGGGGTTTTCTGTTGAGAAAAGCAAACGACAACAATAAATGAAACTAAAGCCGACAACCCAAAACATATGATCTCCAAACTTTGACATGAGGATTGAAGCCAGCCAACATCATTGTTTGTGTTTAAGAAGTCTTGGGAAAGGTTAGACATGGGACCTTTGAGTCATTTTTAGTTGATAAATAGAAGCACGAAGCCAATAAGATAGCCATCACTTTGTCCAGTGGTTATGGTGGAGCAAGATATGAGTTGATGGATTTCTTTTTTGAAGCTTTCCAAGGTCTGTGATAATTTTCTTTTGTCTTTGGGATTCTATGGTATTTCTTGATGAAGATCTATGAATAGATCCACATTGATATACTTATAGCCCTCCAATTTGATTGTGGTGACACTTGAGAGGAACAAGACAAGTAACCCAATGTCTTCCCGACCATCAAATAAGTGGAGAAACTAGAAAGGGGAACAAAGGAAATTAGATCAAGTGTTGGATTCATGCAATCAGAAGGGAGAGAATGGGTGTGAGGACAATGCAAGAGTAGAGGCTTGATGGAAAATAGGGGAGATAACTAGTTGGGCAATTCCTTGTATTGGCAAACCCGCTCTTGGTGACCACATCACAATGGTGGTCCATGAAACAATTTGACCTCCCCCACCATGTTACGGAAGCAAAGACGAATCCTTGCTTGGCCCACTGCCATTTCCTTGACTCATTGGTGGAGCATTGTTGCATACGTGATAGAAGATAGAGCAGGAGGGAAAGTTGATTCATATTTGCAAGACTCAAGAATATAGGAATGGAGAGTGTTTCCCCTCTTCAAGGACACTTGAAAGCATGATGTGAGCCACAAACTAAGATCAACGACTCGTATAATTTGCCAACTGGGTACATTACAATATTTTAACAAGCTAGAAGTATGTTGTAGAATTCTTAGAAATAATTCTAGAACTCATATAGGGTCAAACATTATATGTACTTTGATCACATTTTGGGATCTATCTAATGAAATAGGTTTCACATCCCAAATTAGGTCATTTTCCATGAAGATCCCAACATAATACAATCATGATTTTTATATCCTAAACTAAGATTTTGGGTTTGCATTACCTACAGATTGAAGGGAAAGACTAGGAAACCTTATAGGGGTTCTTCCTATTGGTATAAGTAAGTGATCCATGACCATGAGTATTTAGTACTTATTATTTATAGCATGTTTAGATGTTCATGTTGTTACATCTCATGTTTTTGGTTTATATGGTCTTATGTTTTAAGATTTCAAGTTAGATATATCAATAAAGTTTCTTAGTTTTGATTATTATTTAAGAATCTAGGTTCATGTTAAAGATGTAAGAGGTCATGTATTTTCATGATTCATTATTACAGATACCAGATGAATTTTTATTAAGACTCGAAATTTAAGTCCAAGATGAGATTTTAAGATCATATTTCACTATGATTTATGTTTATACAAGAATTAATATGACGTTACACGATAGATTTAGACCCAATCCTTAGTGTGGGTAAACTCAAGAGGCATGACCTTATCCCTTTGTGCAAGTGATTAGGCCCAACGCATCAGAGTGTAAGTTGATTTTGAAATATGACCTAGGTACCAAAGTCCAAGTTATGAGACCCAGGTGTCAGAGTAAATGACTTTAGAGAAAGATACATAAAAAGAAAGAATTAAGGGTCGTGGATAAAGAAAAATAAGATCTTGTGGGATGTCAACTACAAGATGATCCTCAACTTTATAGATTCATCTATACATTTCCATGTTTAGAACTTTAGATTTGAGACCTAGTCTTAAGATGATAGAATGAGTTTTCCATGTGATAGTCTTGTTCTATTTGTAAGAACAATTATGAAAAACTTCATATTTAAGTTTATCTGGAATGATTATGTCATTGTTGTAAATGCAAGTTTTATGTAATGTCCCCTTAAGTTACAAGTTATGGATAATTTTTTTTTGCTTCCGCTATATGTATTTGTGTGCTTAGGGAGGACACTACATAATGACATCATAGAAACATTATAGTTGGCCACTAAAAGAATGATATTTTTCTTACTTAGAAGACAAGTGAGATTATAATATAGATCCAAAAAGATAATTAGTTACTAGGTATAGAGGATGTAATTGAAATATATTATAAATTAGAGTAGAGGTCAGTAATATGATAGAAGTTTAAATATGGATTAAGGTTTTGTGTCTAAATGTTTTGGACTTTTATTTTGACTCTAGAATAGCATATATCATGATCTTTATCTCTTTTCCATGTGTTTGTGGTATGAGATGCAAGCTTATGGAGTTTTGTAGAGGGAATATTATGTCCATATAAATATATTATCATGCTTGTCTCTAGCCTTTTGAGTGCATGTGGTATGCAATATCTACACTAGGAAGGTGCTAAGAAAAGCATGATCGACCAACATGCATCCAAGGCAACGAGAAAAAGAGCCTCCATTAAAGGTTTGAATCATATGGTCACCTAAACCTAAGTGTATACTCACTAGAACCAAGAATGCATGCAAAATACAAATAGTTTGACATTGAGTGAGTTGGATCCAAAGTAGAACCAAAACCCTGGCTCATCTCCTCAGAAAAGAGGCAAGATAGGTTCTTTGAACATGTTAATTTTGATAGTGGTGTCGAACTTAGATATTTATCCATGAGAAGGTCCCATCTTGAGTACGATAATGAGTGCTTAAGATTATATTAGATATTAGTACATAGAATATGCAAAACCCTAAAGTGTGGTAGACTAGGAATAAATTCCTATAAGGTGGGTAGTATCACCGCAACCTAATTTTTTCTACAATTTCATCAAACAAAAATAATAATATTCATAAAATCATAATAAGTGGTGTTTTAGACATATGTCCATAGTCAATAAATCAAGCATAATTTTAGCCCATTAGAGTGTTAGGGGAAGCATAGGGGTTGAATGATAATTTGAAAAATTATGATGATGGTCAACATTTATTAACACGTTGTTGATTAATATGATGAGGATAATGTTCCAACCAATTTTGACAATATTTGAATGAATAAGGAAAATATATTATACAAAAAGGATATTTTTAGATGTTTCAATTTCCAGTGCTTAGATAGGTGGATAAGTAAAACTAATGATTAAAATGTGTTTATTGATGATTTAAGACTTAGTCTCAATTGTAGAATAAGGACTTGATTTCCATATATATTGCAATTTTTTATGTTATATATCATTGATATGTTTTAAGGATTTTCAAACCTTTCTAATATAATTATATTGAGTTAATAAAGTAAGTGGTCAGTTCTATGTATGTTTAGGGTTTTAATGGAAGCATAGCTTTTTGGATTTTTAATAGCATTGTGTTTTTATATCTTAAATTCATGCCAGACAATTCAAGAAGCATAGAGATTTCCAATATAATCAAGATTTTCCTTGGGGAGAATTTCGTCTGTTGTTGGAATCTCGCACAGCCTATATAAATATAAGGGTTTTTCTATTGACAAAGAAAATGAGAAAAATAATGAAACTAATGTCGATGACCCAACCCATAAGATCACAGAATGTTGACATGAGGAATGTATCTCACCCAATGCCTGCACACCATTTGTGTCTAGAAATCTTTGGCAAAGGCAAGACGTGGGATTTCAGAGTCATTTTGGTTTATAATAGAGGCACGAAGCCAAGAAGATGACCATCATTTTGGGTGGTGGTCACATAAGAGCAAGATACTAGTCAATGGATTATCTTTTTGATGCACTCATGGTATCAGATAATTTGGGTTGTCTTTGGGATTTTGTGGTGATGCCCTAACGGATATGTATGTTGTGTTCCAAGTTAATATACTTGTGGCATTTCAATTTGATTGCTATCATGCTTGGGAGGGAAAGGACAGGAGGAGCACCGCTCATTTGTTGGGGATGTTGTACTGATACGATCCCAGATGTGATGAAAAATTATTATGGAAGTGTTACCGACAAGCGTATAAACCCAAAGAAGAAACACCAGATTTAACGCGGAAAACTCTCCCCAAGACAAGGAGAGAAAAACCATGAGGCAATCCCAACCAACAAGCACTATGTAATTAAGATTACAACTCACACTGTCTGGATTTAGTTACCCCCTAAATCCAGGTAGTCCTCCCCACATGAGAACAAAGATGAGGAAGAAGAGAATCACACCCAGTGTGTATAAAACCTCCTTCTTTACTTGATCTCCTCACAAGGCCATTGTCGTTGTTGGATACTTCTTGATGTCGTTGTGACCGTTGACTAGGTTGTACTATGGTAACATTGCATCTGTAATCGCCAACCACAACTTTGCTTCAAGGCAAAGTCACTGGCCCTCTCTTATCAACCAAGAGAGATGCTCTGTCAATGCACCCAATCTGTCATCGACTGACATCTGCTACTTTTCTTCATGGCAAAGTCGCTAACCCTCTCTTATTCAACCAAGAGAGCTCCTCCAATTGTTCTTGTTCTCTGGCACCCTCAACCATAGAAGACACCAACAAGCAACTGGAGGGATCACACATCAACTGGTAGGATGATTCAATGGACTCCCCCATGGCCTCTATTTATAGGAGTCCATGGCATGTGGTTGCAACTAGGAATCCTTATCCAACTTTGAGTCCAACTCCATGTTGCACGTAGGAAACCATTTTCTTTTCCTTTTAGATTTTAATCCTATTAGGATTGGTAGCACAAGACAACTCCTACTCAAATCCAAATCCAATTAGGCATGGGCCAGATCCTTTTCCTATTCCCAACAATCTCCCCCTCTGGCCCATGAGAGAGACATTGTCTTCAACAATAATCTGGAGTAGCTTCTAGACGTCATCACCACCTGTGATGGATCCACTCTCTCAAACATGTCATCATCCTATCAATTTCATCCATCTTCCTGAAGTCATGTCCTAACTTCACTTTGTTCCCAATCAACTGAGAAGAAGTATCCTGGCTATGCCACTTCTCTCTCCATGCCCACACCTGGAAATTTTTTGGCTCTCCCTAACTGGTATGTCGAGCCATCTTGGATGAAAACCTTATTTTTGACCTTCTATACCAAGGTTCAGAAATCCTCTGATGATGCTCCCCATGTCCATGTAGCTTCTCATTAAAAGCTTGATCCTTGATGCTGTCATCTCTGTTCATCTAGTAGACCCAATTCTACTTAAGTGCTTTTTGGCCCTTAGGAAGCGCCATAGGCTCATAGGTATCATTCTTCTATAAAGAATTCATCTCCTCCTATATCGCCTGATGCCACTGTGTTTTATCTCTATGAGTCTATGCCTCATGATAAGTCTTTGGCTCCCCCTAATTAGTAAGGAGAATATACTGAGATGTTGGATATCTAGATGAAGGATGAAAAACTCTATTAGACCTCCTCAACTGTGGCTCTAAGGACTCTGCCTGGTGATGATCTTGCCCCCTTCCCATAAGTCTCTGACTGTGAATCTGAGTCACTCAATTGCACGTCTAGAATAGGAATACTCGTTGTGCTCTGAATCTGCTACTCAAGGTGATCTTGCTACTCTTCTTCATCATCTGAAGATTGCTCCTGTGAAGAAGCTGAAGCATCTTCATACTCATCATTAGAAGAACTATCACTTGATCATACAACCTCTGCATCATCACTCTCAGGCTCTGTAACTGTCTAACTCTCACAAACTCACATTTTTTTGTTTGTTTGTGGTCCTTTTTATAGGGTCCCATAACCTATAGCCAAGCTGATGATCTCCATAACCAAGAAAGATACATGACACTGCTTTATCATCCAACTTTTACCTCTTTTCCTTTGGAACATGTACATAAGCCTAGCACCCAAATACTTGCAGATGAGTATAGGATGCATCCTTTCCTGTCCATACCTTCTTAGGTATATCAAACCTCAAAGGAAATGATGGAGATCAATTAACCAGATAGAAAATAGTACACACTGTCTCACCCCAAAATGTGTTTGGCAACTTTGCAGTCTTCAACATGCATTTAACTTTCTCTAGTATGGTATGGTTCATACTCTCAGCTATTCCAGTGTGTTATGGTGTACCAGGCTCTATCCTTTCATGTTGTATTTCGTGTTGCCCACAGTAGTCCTGGAACTCCCTAGAGGTGTACTCTCCTAAATTGTCCGTGCGAAGACACTTCAACTTTTTCTCTGTCTCCCGCTCCACCATGGCATGAAATTTCTAAAAACATTGAAAGAGTTGATCCTTGGTCTTTAACAAGTAGGCCCACACCTTCTTAGATGCATCCTCAATGAATGTGACAAAATACCTAGTTCCACCCAGTGAATCCACCTCAAATGGATGCATACATCTGAATGAACTAGTTGTAGAAGTTGTGACTTCACCTTTGATCTTGTCTTGAAAGAAACATGTCGATACTTTCCTAACTATCATTCTTCACATGAACTGAGACTAGTATCCATGCCACAAGGAATCAATCTCTACTTTGATAAAAGCTTCAAGCCTTTCTCACTCATGTGTACTAGTCGTCTGTGTCATAGATCTGTCTGGTAATCCTCAACTGCATGTATAAGACCGCCTTTGAGTTCTTTAAGTTGGGTCTTGTACATTGTATGACACAATTTGCCTCATACAATAACGAAAGATCCCTTGGTGATCTTGCATTTTCTACCACCAAAATATAGATGACAACCTTCTCTATCAAAGAATGAACCATATATCAAACTCAGACACAAATATGGAACATGACGAACATCCTTCGTGAGCGTACAACCAACACTTGTTTGAATACAAATGTCTCCAATCCTGATAATTATGGAGAAGTTGGAATTTCCCATGTTCACCCTCCTGAAATCTCCCCTCTTGTATGAAGTGAAGAATTCCTTACTCATTAAAGCATGATAAGAAGCTGTCGTATCCACCACCCACTCAAAATCATCATTCTCAGCATGCAAACATTGCTGTTGGACTATTAAGACCACTTTGTCATCATCGTCCCTATCATCTGAGATTGCCGCTGTAGTATTCACCACCCACTCAGAATCATCTTCCTCACCATGCAAACACTGCTCTTGGACTATTAATACGACATCGTCATCATCATCCTTATCATCTGAGATTGTCATTGTAGTATTCTTGTCAGCATCTTGCTTGTCTTTGTCTTCAGACACATGTTTCTTTTTCCAAACCTTGCAATCCCTTTTGAAATGACCTGACTTGCCACAATGGAAGGACCATCTACTACTCTTCTACTTGGATCTACCATGAGACTTCTCATGATTCTGGGAGTCACCACGGCTCTTGGATCTGCCACAGTCTCTCACTCTATCAACACCTCTACTCTCTGTGAAGTGCACCTCTGATCCACTTTTGCTTGAGGCTCCTCATCGAGTCTCTTCAATCCATAGACTTCTCTTTACCTGGTCAAGTGTCAACTTGCCTTCCTGTGTAGAATTACTGATTGTCACTACGAGCGTCTTCCAACTATCATGTAATTATCCCAGAAGAAGTAGAGCCTAGAGTTAATCATCAAGAACCATATTTATGGACCCCATTTGATTTACAAGACTTTGAAATTTATTCATATGCTCGGCAATTCTTATACCGTCCCAGTACTTGAGGTTCACCAACTTTCTAATCAAGAAAGATTTATTTGTGGCAGTCTTCTACTCATATAACTTCTTGAGCTTCTCCCAGAGATCTTTGGCATTAGTCCCTTCTGAGATGTGACGGAACACGAAAATGTCAAGCCACTTTCAAACTATTCCAACAATCTTTTGTCCACACAGATGCAAAAACTCTTGGTGTAACACATTGGTTTCCAAGAAGAAGCATGCTTGTATCGCTCACTCTCCTTCTCCATTATTGCATAACATTGTCCTTTGGGTGTGCTTTCTCTCTCCAAGAAGAATATCTCTTAGATAACTTGTCTTAAAATGTGTGTCTCAGGTCTGTCTCATCCCCATGACCGTTTACCCCTATTTATAAGAGAGTCATGGGCTTGGATTTTCCAAAAATCATAATGATCCGTAATCGACAATTCAAAATAGAATCGAACTCTAAATACTACCTAGAATTCTAGTCACCTGGCTTGTAAACTAGTTGACCTATTGGGATTGGTTTTGTCACCCAATTGATCAATTGGCGTGTACATTCAATCAATTCCCCAGTCTAGGTGCAATGTTGATTGATCAATTTGATTCTGAATTAAATATACCATATATTCCTTGTTGTTTTGACTTCAATCTATTCAACCAACTGGAAACTTCACCAAAATGGTGATCTATCAATCATTTGATAATCAGCTTGTCTATTGATTTAAACAATCTAGTCGACTGATTGAATATGAAATCAAGATGTATATGATTCAAAACTATTCTAATCATATGTTTGAATGTGAAAGTGAATTCCCTTATGCATCCTTACATGTGTGACCCCAGATGTTCCTTATTATGTTGTAAGTGATGTTCACAATATTACAAGCAAAGATTGGTATCTGGATCATTGCTATTTCAACTAGTAGGAATAAGTTGGAGAGAAACTTGAACATGTAAAGTGACCAATCTTGTCATGATGGTATAATCCCTTTGTAAAAAATATTCAGATTAAAACACTAAGACATGGAGTTTTTATACTCTTAATATTCAATGTATGTTTCTTGAACTATATTAGACCATTAAGATTGTGTGAGCTCACTATCAACATTAAATTACATGAGGATGTCCATGCATTTCATTGTCTCACTTATCAAGTGACCAATATATCAATCCAATGAAAGGACAAGTTCCATCTACATCACTCACAATAATTTGTAAGTGTCACAGTGCACCCAATAACCACAAGTATGGAAACCCTTACGCAGAGTCACATTGAGCCAGTGTTTAAGTGCACAACACAACATGTGATAACTATAGTGACTTCAGGTCAAGGATCACAACCACCTTTATTACATTGATATATGACTCTAAATTGCGATGACATGGATTCCATGCGTCATTCTCAAAGTGGATATGTCGAGTACCACTTGTTATCTAACAAGTACCCATGTATGTGAGTTGATATCCAATATCATGACTAAATAGACATAGGCATCACTAAGCATAAAAACTAGTCCTATGTGTTATTGTTGTCCCATAATACCCAGAATAATAACTAACTAGGGACATAACAAGAAGTACACAGATGATCTCGTGTTCATGTCCTTAACCCAAAAAATATGTAATTGAGTCAAAAAATTCTTAGGACACTGTTATATTTATTCATTATCTCAACAAACATAATAAGTGGAATTGCCTTTATAATAATCAAATCATATATAATGTATCCCTATTACAATCATCACATGATTTCTCTCAAGTAATACAACCAATAATCTCCCACTTGCACTAGATCAAATAATGAAAAAAACCAAATTCATCCTTCTTCTATGAAAGTGTTTATTTCTCAAGTGATAAACAACATTGCTTTCAGTTGGTGCTCAACAAATCTATGAGTACTATATCTTGTATGAGATGATTATACCATAATATGTGCTTAGAATGCTGATGCGATCTAGGTTCCTTATCCTATGCAATGGCTCCCTTGTTGTCACACTAAAGCGCTACTACATTTTCAATGACAAGTTCAAGAATAAACTTCTTGATCCATACAACCTTTGATGCATTGGATGCAACAACATACTTAACTTCCAATGCAGAATTGACCATTATCTTTTTCTTGGTCCTCTTCTAGCTTATAGCTCCATCGTTTAGGAAAAACACAAGTCCTGATTGCAATTTGTAGTTGTCCTTTTTAGTTTGGAAGATTATATCAATGTAACAATTTATAAATATCTCTACTCACCTCTAAATATTAATAGTAGATCATTTGTTCTTCTCAAGTTCATAATATATTCTTCATGACAATCCATTTACCTTTAGTGAGATCTGACTGGTACCTACTCATCATGAAGAAAGCATACAAGACATCTAGCTGATAACATATCTTTATATAGATGATAGATCCAATTGTAGATGCATACGAAATCTCATATGAAATCTTACGCATGCCTTCCCCCTCTTATAAAGAATTGGGACATTAGAATTTAGAGAGGCCGATTCCAGGAGACATGGGTAAGTTACCTCTCTTAGAAGCATGTATACTGGACCTTTTTAGCACCTTGTCAATGTATTTTACTCTAGATTAGGCCAAGAAGCATTCTATATCTACATATACATCTTGATTCCTTGAATATAGGTTTCTTCTTCTAAGTCCTTCATGGAGAAGGTGTTTCCCAACCAAGTCTTAACCAATTGTAGAGTAGGTATGCCATTTCCCATGAAGAATAAATATAATATGAAAAGTACAATTATACTCCCACTGGCCTTCTTGTAAAAAAAATTCCATCTTCATTTTTGATATAATTAAAATGAAGATTCCAACTTCTGGACACTTGATTCAATCCATAGATTGACCTTTGTAGCTTACAAACTTTATTGGATTCATTTGAAGTGAAAAGACCTTCAATTGTATCATGTACGCACCCTCCTGAAGATTCCCATTCAGGAAGCTATATCAACACCAACTTGAAAAATCTCATTTTCATGATAAGTTGCAATGGAAAGCATATTCCGGATGGATTTAGCAATGGAAATTGGTGAAAATGGTTCATGACAGCCAACATGTTGAGCTTTCCTAAAATCTTTTGCAACCAATCATCCTTTTTTGGTTTATACATTACCATCCATGTCCGTCTTTTTTTCGAAGACCTATTTGTAGACTATGGTTTTAGCCCTCCTGGTGCATCCACCAAAGCACATAATTTGTTGGAATACATGGGGTCCATATCAAGTCTCATGGATTCAAGCCATTTACTTGAATCTGGTCCCTCAATAACATCGTTGTAGGTTGTTGGCTAATCATCACTCCTGACCAATAAATCATCTGGTTGGATTAGGAGAAATCTGAATCTCTCTGGCTCCATTTGTGTCCTACTAGAAATTTTAGGTTCTTGTACTACATGAAGAATTTGAGATCCCATGACAACTTGTCATTCTCTTTGTTTTACATCTACCTTCTAGGCTCAATGTTATCCTATTGGACTTGAACTTCTTTGAGGTCTATTTTCTTGCACTAGTTCCTTTGAAATGAATTATGTTTCACAAAATACACCACTTTTAGCAACAAACACTTTGTTGTCAGATGAAATATATAAAGAATACCTTTAATTTCCTTAGGTATCCAACAAAGAAACATTTATCATATTTGGGTCCAAGCTTTTCATATATTTTGTCTTTACATAAGCTTCACATCCCTAAATTTCTATAAAAGATATATTGGGACACTTGCCATGTTACATCTCATATGTTGTCTTTTGCGAAGATTTGGAAGGCACTCAATTAAGTGTACACATGGAGTTCTAAGAGTTTTTACCTGTAAGGAAATTAGAAATTATCTAAACTTATCATTGATTGTACAACAAACAACAAGGTGTGATTCTTTCTTTTAAGCACACTGTTATGTTATGGTGTTTCATGCAGAGTCAAGTGTGATACAATACCATGTTATATCAAAAGGTCCTCAAACTATTGAATTATATATTCTTCACCATGCTTGGATCAATGTGCTTTAATTTTCTTTCCAAGTTTATTCTCTACTTTATTCATGAATTCCTTGAGCTTCTCAAAAGATTCCAACTTGTGTTCCATAAGATACATATATCCATATCTATTAAATTCATCAATAAATGTGATGAAGTACTTATACCACCTCTAGCGCGTGTGTAAAAAGGTCGGCACACATTAATATATATGAGTCCTAATACACCACTTTCCCTCTAATTATAACTAGGGAAGTGCATTTGTCACCTTGGACAACATAAATATTCACATGAGTCTATTGATTCAAAACCAAAAGAGTCTATATAAGCATCTTTATGGAGTCTAGAAATGCATTTCTCATTTATGTTCCCTATATGGTAGTGCCATATGTATGTTTAATTTGAGTCATCAAGTTTTAAGTTATTATATTTCTATTATATACACTTGCCTCAAGTTCCAATATATAGAGATGATAAGACATTAGGGAACTACCATTGGATATCTCATCTATTGAAATAGAAACTCTACCATTGTTTATTGGATATTTAAAAATTAGTATTGTCTAAACAAGTTACATAAATAAACTTTTTATTTATGTAAGGTACATAGTAGCAGTTCTCTAACTCTATTAAAAATCCACCGGGAGGAGATAAGCTATAGGTGTGTTCAACTGAAGCATAAAATCTTGCTCCATTATCTACTCATAGATATACCTCTCCCTTCAATAAGGGCTTATTTATTTTCTGATACTACATATTATAGGATATGTGAGATCAACATATAGTATCGAATACCCAAGGTGAAAATGTAGATAAGTTTATCTCGATTACAGATATACCTTAAGTGGAGATCTCCCAACCCCTCCTTCATCTTATTTATTTCCTCAAGGTAATGAGGCCAATTTCTTTTCCAATGTTCAGACTGGTGACATTGGTAAAAGTTGCCTTCCTTAGATACTCAACCTTTAGCCTTAAGTGTAGTATACGTGAACTTTTATCTATCTTTATAACTCTTCTTATCATTGCCCTTGCTCTTTCTTTTGTTGACTATCAACACAAACTTCGTCTACTTTCTTCATCTATGACTCAGCAGTTCTCAAAATGTCAAGAAACTTTGAAACAAATTAAGCAAATGTCTTCATGTTGTAATTCATGAATGTGATGACTTGGTTTTCCTCACTTTTACATTATTGAAATTGAAAAATATCATTGATGATAATGTTCTAAATAAATAATGTAGTTGTTTATATTAACTCTTGAGTCATTGAGACATCAATTAAAGAATTGGTGGTTCAACAAAGTGAATATCAAGTACTTGTGATCCCTTTTGTTTATATTAATGCCTTATAAACCTATACTCAAGTTTTGAACACTTTATGAGATAAGTGTTTTGGATACTTTTAACCGAGCTTAATATTGGGGTGTCTTGAAGGCCATGAAAAAGATACGAATCCAACATCCTTTTATTGCCATATTCTATGGTAGAGAGATAGAGATAATGAATGAATTATCCTAGAATTTAAAGTCATTGACAGTTTCCTAGTGGCCTAATGAATGAATTATATAATACATGCCATATATTTATATGCATTCTTTGGTGGTTAAGTTGGACAATTGAATGTTTTTCTATCAGGATGAAACTTTCTCAAACTTGAGAATTAATGATAAGGGAGTTATGGAAAAAAATTCAATTCAATTAGAGTTACAATTTCATCCTTATGGATTTTCATAAAGTTTGCAAATAATGACTCGATGATTAATTAATCAATTGGTGTGACATTTAATGCCAATATAACTCAGGCACGACCCTTGAATAAGTCATACCTAGAATCATTCCTTGGATGATAATCTGATGGTCATTAGCTTATCTTTTACCTCCAACTATAAAAGGAAAGAAGGGGGGGAATAGAAGAAGATCTCGATCCACCACACCATTCATCAATCAATACCTAAAGACAAGTTTGATTGGATGGTTATTCATATTTGCATAAGGAATTTCTCGACCCATGGATTGTTCTATATGGTTCTATACAATCAGATAAAACGCTTCATTCCTTATCGCTCTGTAATGCGATTAAATACATCATGCTAATAGGTCACCCAAGACATTCCCTCTTAAGTGAAATCCCCCTCTTCTAGCCTCATGGATGCTCTTGGATCTACAATGGTCCTCATTAGTAACCAAGTTGATAGGTTGAGCCCTAGATAGAACTAAGTTATCCTTTCCACCTTGGAAAACCATCACCGTAGTTTACATGTAGCAACAAATGGGGAACCACCAAATTAGTAGGTTGACTCTCTACAATTATGGGGAACCACCAAATATCAGTGGGGCTGGGAGGAAACCCACCCTCTCTTATTCCCTATTTTTCACCAACTTCCAGGGTAGGTTCTACTCTGCAATGGATCTGCGATGATATGCCCTATTATTTTCAGAAGAATAGGGTGCAGTAAATTTCTATGCTAAAGTGAGAGTCAGGTGGGCAGACATCTCCTGCTAGACTAGAACCAATCTGACACAATCAATGCCAACTCAAGTGGACCAAATTCAAGCCCAAGCACAAGCTGTTGGACATAAAATCTAGGCCTACATATGAAGATATTGGTCACATCTTGAAGACACCTTCCTTGGACATGTGGCGACATCCTAGGCACTTGGGTAACCAAATTGAAGACTATGATTCATACAGAAAAGGTAATTCTTTAATAAATTCTACAAGTGTATAGGAATATCTGCTCATGGTAAGATTACATACCAATCAGTCAAAAACACAAGAGGAACCTAATGGATATGGTTTCAAGACCTAATTCTATGATGAATTCAAAAGTTCCTTTTTGATACCCCTTAATATGGATTATTTATACAAAACCCTAGTCGGTGCTATTAGGACTAATCTTGGGATCAAATAATGATATCCTTAATGTACTTATATCTTAATAAGAATAATGTGAGTTAAGGATCAACATGATGACTTAGGGTTTCATTTTCTAAAGTTACACTACTACATAACCTACCTTTAGTGTCAGTTATTTAAAGCCTTTAGTGTCGGTTTCTAAGCGACACCTATGTGGGCGACACTAAAAGCTCACCCATTAGGCGTCGGTTCCAAAACTGATGCCCAAACTCTTCGCGCGCCACCGAAAATGTGCCATCATGGGACTATAGGCGTCGGTTATTAGATAAGACACCGATGCCCAAACCCTTCACGCCACAGAAAGGGCGACATCTTGGGCACTATCAGTGTCGGTTATAAGTAAAAAACCGACACCATATATCTTCGCCTCACGACCGTGCTGTCCAGCACGGCCGTGGTGTTAAGGCAATAGACGTCGGTTTATTGTAGGAAAACCGACGCCCAAACCCTTCGCGCCACAGAAAGGGCGCCATCTTGGGCACTATCAGTGTCGGTTATAAGTAAAAAACTGACACCATATATCTTCTCTCCACGGCCGTGCTGTTAAGGACATAGACGTCGGTTAATTTTAGGAAAACCGACACTATATCATTATGTGTCGGTTATTTACAAATAACCGACGCCTATTGGTTTTTTTTTCTTCTGTCAGTCTACAGACCTGCTGTGGCTGGTCGCAGGATGAGAAACCTATTCAGTTCAGTTATGAACTGCAGGTTTTACGAAATCCATTGATATCAGCCGACAACAGGCCGCAAACCTGCAAAATTAACAATAAAAAAGTAGCACATGCATTTAGCAATGCAACATGCAGTTCCATTTTATTTTCACACATTTATAAACATTCACACATGCTAGCAATCTGTAGTTCCATTCATTCACATTCACACATGTAGTAAAATTCATATAGCAACCAACACTTTCATTCATTTTCACTCAGACACATGTAGAAACATTCACACATATATTATAATTCAGAAATTCATTTACAAAGTATCATTGTTTAGTCATTATTTGCTATCAGGATCCCAATTATATTTTAAAGCCCCCACTAATTGTATGACTGTTGCCCATTCTTCTCTTACTTCATTTAATTCTCCCATTGTATAGGGAGCATTAACATTTGGTAAGTCCTTTCCTGTAATGGGGTCAGCTTTAAACACCTATAAAGAGAATGATGTATATATATAATTAATGAGCTATAAATAAGATTGATATATTTCGATCATATTATCTAATGAGACTATATAACACCTGAGCAATAAATTCGATATCCAGTACGACATGTTTGATAATTACGTGCATATATCGCATGACATAGTATCCACATGCCCATCCGTTGTCTTGTGTAGCACACTATAAATTCAAACATACAAAATATTAAAAAATACAACTAATTAAGAATTGTTCACATAAATAATATATACATATATTGCAGTCGGGAACTTACTTTCACGTTCTTCCAAATTATTGGTTGGTTCTTTTTTGTGGGGACCTTTCCTCCAGCCTTTTTGTACTCCTCAAAACCCCTACATGTTAATGTAACACAGAACATTGCAATTAAATAGTAATGTAATAACATATGTTAACGGATATGAAAAATGAAATATTTCTCACCAAAATATTGCCATTTTCATTATGTGTCCAAATCTTGTATTCAATTTACCCCCCTTAGGATCTAGATAATACACAGTGAACGTCTCGGGGGCAATAACCAATAACTCCCAATGCCTACCCCTAGAGGAAAAAAATTAAAAATTAACAACTCAAAATCCACAATAAAATGTAATTTTCTTAAGTCCAAATTATAATAAGCAAAGTAAACTTGCTCTACATTGAATGAAGCCATTATCACCGTCTTCTTTTTTACAACAAAATTTGAAAAAGACTCACAACAGTATTGTTGAACTGATGTAGGGTCTTTAGCTACTAGACTAATCAAGGATGGAATAAAAAACCCTACATGTTCGAATCCAAAATCTGCA
The DNA here is from genome assembly GCA_963693085.1 of Alisma plantago-aquatica. Taxonomy (NCBI): domain Eukaryota; kingdom Viridiplantae; phylum Streptophyta; class Magnoliopsida; order Alismatales; family Alismataceae; genus Alisma; species Alisma plantago-aquatica. Next base: position 224,341,646 of record OY856415.1, read on the forward strand.
CATATGTTGTCTAAGTAGCTGCAAAATATGTATTAATTAAGCATGCATTAATAAATAAGAAACTAGATCACCAGATCATACACAAGGTATATGGATGTATAAAGAATATCTCACCTTATCCATAGCTCTATCACAGATGTATTTAGCCAATCATATCGAAACAACTCCAATATATCTTGTATAAATAGTTTTGTTTCATATGACTGACCTGTAGAATCTGAATCAGAAGAAACAGTTATAGGGGAGTTTATATCATGTTCCCCTAACAATACTACCATACCCCTACAGTTAGGACCTAACGGGACATGTAGGTCCTGTGGAACCCAACTAGGTAATGCAGGAGGTGGAAGTGGAGGCCTAGATGTTGTGGGTGTCTTCTTTTTAACCTATATATATATAATTTCAGATCAACTGCCAGCATATACACACACTAACAATTGAACGTAATGTAAATTTACCATACCTTATCAGTAAAGAAGACATCCGCTTTTAGCCACAATATCACTCCGCCTACTGCCTCACCAAGTGTTTCACAATCTGGGTGGGCATATGGCAATGGAAGATCCATCCACTGGGGGAATATATGTATCGGGCTCACCCAAATCCAACCAGCTGGTACTGGAGACCCGTGACACGTTTCCCCTGGTAGGGATGGGTAAGCCGATGCCTCTGCCACGACATATTCTTTACTTTTTAGACGGCATGGCTTCAACCCCTACAAATTTTTGTGTAAAGAATGTTATATACATATATACATATCATCTTTTTTTGAAATGACTACAATTTCATATATACATATCATCTGGAATTAAAAAACTAGTTACTGATTCAGCCCTATTTTAGGGCTTTATCTTGTGTCATTTTGCATTTCAGCCACATCTATACTTGTTAGATTACATGTTATTTCCCCCAATATGCTTATTCATATAAAATGCACTTATGGAGGCTTTTTGCATGTTTTATATGTACTTTGTCCACTAATTGATGGCATGGAAAGAGGATGGTCCAGTCTAGGGTTTCCTCAGGCTTGGAGGAGCTCAAAATGAGGCCAAAACCACTTCCAACCTACCCCAAGTGGTCAAAGAAAGTTTTGAAGCAATACCCTCCATGGATGATCAAGTTCAAGGCTCAAATGCATGGGATAGAAACCACCACGACCGTGGTGAGCCCCCACGGCCGTGGTGGACATGCCCCAAGTACAAAAAATCAGTAAAACTCCCAGAAATTGATGAAAATGGCCAAAACGACTGTGGGGATCAACACGACCGTGGCCATAGGTCCCCACCACGACCGTGGTGACCTCCCCACGGCCGTGGCCATCCATGAACCTATCCCTGTGATCTCCACATTCTAATAAACCCACGACCGTGCCCATCCACCACGGCTGTGGTCTACCCTACCCACCACGACTATGGTGACCCACCACGGCCGTGCTACTCACAAAATCCACCCAGTTTTCACTGCTTTCGCCATTTTGCCCCTAACTTAACCCTAGACCCCCTAGACTCCTATATATACCTAGGTGGCAGATGGGGCACGAGGTTAGCTACCTTCCACCGCCTCCTAGCTCCCCAAATCGCCATCCACTCCATTCCACTCCATATCCACCTCAAATCCACCCCATTCCACCATTTTCACCACCAAATCACTAGTTTAGACTAGTTCCTACCCATAATCCCCTTCATTCTTCACCCTTGCACCTTGGAGGAGGGAGGAGGTCGACCTGCTGCTGTTGGAGAGAGGATTGACAACCACTACTTCGAGCTCCATGGCCACCTCTATCTTCTTCTCCTCTCTTTTTGTATTTTCCATGTATATGAGTAGCTAGGCTCTTTGGGTGGGCTGTTTGGGGTCAAATATGTTACTTTGATACCATGTTGGGGGAAAATGACATGTAAACTTTGTAATTCCATTTGTTAATGATTATATTCTATTTCTATCTCATTCTCCATGGATTGCTTGTTGGTTTGTGTGTGAAATCACCTAGGAATTTAGGCAAATTGCTTATATGTGTGAATTTTGGGATTTGCCCCTAGGTCCAATTCTTAGATCCCTAGGTTGCCTCCCATCTTCCTACATATTAATCAATCTCCCTAAACGTAAGTGAGAGATCTAAGTAGCTAGATTAGATAATTCTAGTGCAATTAGCATGGATCCTTCTCAAGGCTAGAATGTGGGGGAATTGGGGTCCAAAACCCTAATCTCACCTCCCCATTACTACCCTCGGCCCCTAATTGCCCTAGGAATGCCTAATATAGAAACCTAGACTTGATTAGACTCTAATTGAATTAAACCTAACCCCTAACCCAATTGAGCCTCGTAAGGGTAGTAGGGGGTGTTAGGGACTAGTTCCCCTATACACAACCTAGCATATCCATGGCCAGTTAGCAGCTTAGGTTAATCCATTAGACTCTAACTTGTTGTTTGGTTTGGATAATCTAAATGGAATCATAATGTTCATATGTCACCCCAACTTAATTGATAAGTTCATACCCCTAAACAGCCCACACATCTCTTTACTATTTAAAACCCTAGTTTTGTCCTTGCTTAGCTTAGTTAGTTCTTTTCCTGCTTAGTTAGCTTCTTGCCTTGTTCTTGCCTTGTTTATGTTAGATTAGCTCTTTACTTGCTTTCTTTTCTTCCTCTTGCTTGCCTTAGTGTAATTTGCCTTTCCATACCTAGCTTAATCCTTTCTTGCTTGTTTAGCCTTAATCTAGTCTAGGGTTAACGTAGATTTCATCCCTGCCTTTAATTGCTTGTTTATCCTTAGTTAACAATCCAAATCAACCTTCAAACCCTTAACCCTAGTCTCTGCAATAGGAACCTAGCTAAACTAACCCTAGCTCTAGTGCCCCCTCTTTTCCCTGTGGATCGACCCTATACTTGCCGCCTTCCTATACTACGACACGACCCCGTGCGCTTGCGGGTGTAGTGTTTTAGTAGACGTAGGTAGCTAGTTTAGGTTTATAAATTTTGAAAGCACAATCCCATATCCTGTGCGCTCCGACCTCGTGGGGTGTAAAAGCAACACTAGCGGAGACGCACCAGTTACTATGTCATAAAAATACTTACATTGGATGTGCTAGGTGGTGGTTCTACATGATTACTCCCAACCTCTGCAGTAGGAGTAGGAGTAGAGTCTGCAGTAGGTATTGTCTGGTAAGTGGCAGTCTGAGATGCCTGCCAGCTATCCAGACATCATGGCGAGGCAGAGGTGTGCTACCTATGGTAGAGGACTCCTGAGTAGCAGCAGACTGAGCAACAGTAGCCTCAGCCTGTAGTCTTTGGCGAACGCATGCATACCCCTTTGGACCCAATCTGTGGTCATGCACATTCAATGCACGCCTTGATCTTTGTGCCTCACTGAGGGCCTAGTTAGTATGCAAATTAATGATTTGGTTAGTAACACTAAATGTTAATCTTGAATAAGTGAATACAACATATATTATTTAATGAGATTGAGACTGACGCCTAATACCTTGAATTCATTAGTTTGTCTTGAAGCGACAAACGTGTCCCATTCTTCTTTGTCCAAGAAGTTCCACTGTTCAATGGTTGTCTTCTTCCTCTTGTCAGCTTCTTTTATGTATTCTCTGGTGAGATTTGTCCTATAGTTCCTTAGGACTCTCCCACAGCGTTGCATCACGCATTTACGATGCAGCTTTTCATCCAATTCAAATATACTCTGCAAAATAGAATTGCTATTAACTAGTATCCAAAAATTTAGTAATCTACAAAATAGAATTGCAAATTAATAATAACTCACACATAAATCCCTCCATATTAAATCTTTCTTCTCCTTAGAAACTTTATGCCAATAATCTAAGCGACAACCGCAATGGCTACGAGTAACAAACCCAAGATATGAAATAAATGAATTGCGATTCACACCACATGCATTTCCTGCATTATCGAAATCCACAACAAGTTTGGGTCCATTGCCCTTTTTCACAATTAACTTCTTCATCATAGTGATGCCCCTTCTCTTATCAACTTTTTGGTGTTGTTGATCAAGTGCCTCAAGTGCTTCAGATGGTACCTGTGCATCATCAACCTAAAATTTGACAAAATAATTCACATTTACAAGATATAACTATAAATGGACATATAGATATAAATATATGATATATTTTTAAAACTTACATTGTGAGGCGGTGCATTGATGTCCTCACCCTCACGGTAGTCATCAGAACAGTCATCAGGAGAATGGTCAGCCATCTACAAATTCACAGTCAAATTGTAAAGTTCACATTGTAAAGTAGTAATTCAAAGTGTAAAGATCACATTGTAAAGTTCACATTATTACAACAAAGTATATATCACAAAAAATTGTAAAGCTCTATGATCAAAGAGAAAACAAGTATATATTACAACAAGATTAGGGTCTAGGGTTAACAAATACATGTGATGTCATTCTTATATATAATAAATGTACATGTACCACCTATCCCATCCTTGAACACCTAATCTCACTAGTAAGTGTATAATGTGTATTGGGTTTTCAAGAAAATTTCGGCAGCATTTCCCCGCTGTTCTATAAGTACATATGTACTTAGAGAACAAACGGGGAAATGCTGCCGAAATTTTCCTGAAAACCCAATACACATTATACACTTACATCCTAAGCGAGATTAGGTGTTCAAGAACAGTCTCAAACCGGGGACTATCCAAGATTTACTCCTAATGAGTAAATCTTGGACGGGTTTCTAGGCCAACAAATAATGTGTTGTCATTCTTATACCTAAAATCCTAGTTCTTCAAGTTAGGGTGATTATTAAGATATGCATGATACAATAACTATTTTGCATCACATTACAGCAGACTTATCATTGATACCTTACTAACTTATTGCTACATTTACATATCATCACTTGATCAAAAATTACAGCAGTACATTTAACCAAAGTATGCATTCTAAAATCTAGCTATGTCATGATTAGTTACATGTAATTTACTTGGATATACAACAGTACCCAATTACTATGTCTTACATACAAAGGCAATTGCACTAATCACACTTATACTAATCACTTAGAACTCACATTTGCATGTAGGAAGAAGGTGATTATGTAGGAAGATAGGGGGCTAGCTAGGGATCCGAATTAAGGACCTAGGAGCCAATCCTATGATAGCTACATAGGAACCAAAACATCCTAGAGACAAATGTCTTCAAACACCACAAGGCAAGCAATTAATGTAATTAAACAACAACCACATGCACAAGCAATGGGAAATGAGATATAAGCAAAGGCAATCATCATAGAAATGAAATATGTTCATTACAAATTATATTCCCCCAACATGGTATCAAAGTCACATTTTTGCCCCAAACAGCCCACCCAAGGGGGCTTAGCTATACATGATCAAACTAGGAAAAGAAGGGGATAGAAGAAGGGAAAACGCCATGAAGCTCGATGTAGTGGCCTCCTTCTTCACCTCCAAGCAGCTGCAGACGACCTCCCTCCTCCAAAGGTGCAGGGGTGCATGAAAATGGTGGAATGGATGGATAGAAACCTAGAGAAACTAGGTTTCTATGGTGGAAATGGGTGGAAAATGGATGGAAATGGGGTAGATTGTAAGGAAATGGGTGGATTGGAGCAAAGGATGCAATGGCAGCAACTAGGGTCGGCTAGGGGTGCTTAACCTCGAGCCCTAGAAGCAACTAGTGCTTATATAGGAGCTAGGGTTAAGTGGGGGTAGAATAAGAATAATAGTGGAAAGTTATGTAGGGTATGTGATCACCACGGTCGTGGTGGGTGTGCCACGGCCGTGGTGAGGGTAGTGGGGGACGACCGTGGGGTGGTGAACATGGTCGTGGGGTGAAGGCAGTGGTGACAAAGCAAAGTAGGGTGGTGGCCACGTCCGTGGCGGAGTGCCACGGTCGTGGTGGGTAGCATGCACCACGGCCGTGTTGGGTAACACGGCCGTTTTGGAGGAGTCGGGCTGACCGTGGGGAGGAGCCACGGGCGTCTTGATCAGCATCGGCCACGGTCGTGGCGACTTGGCCACGGTCGTGGCTTTCTGGGCAACTTCCCTGTTGGAAACTGATTTCTCACAATTTAATTCCCACGACCGTGGCAGGGTGCCACGGCCGTGTTCTCTTCTACTGACCACGACCATTCTGATGGCCACAACCGTGGTGTCTTCAAGGGCCACGGTCGTGGCAGGTGGCCACGGCCGTGGGATTATGTGGATTTCCCTGTTGCAGCCTGTTGGAATTTGGCAATAAAGCCACGACCGTGGCATTGGGGCCACGGCCGTGGTGAGGCTTGACTTCTTGATTTTTCTTCTTACTTTGTCAATTTCGGATGTCTTTGCTCGGGGATGATTCTTGGCCACTAAGGTAGGTTGGGGAAGCTTTGGGGCCTCCTTTGGGTCCCTCCATCACACTCGTCCATCCATTTTGGTCCAAGTACCTGAAAAACAGCGCAAAGAACATCCATAAGCGTATTTGCAATGATACTCATATTGGGGAGAATAACCTGTAATCTAACATGTTTAGATGCAACTTATATACAAAATGGCACAGGATGGAGCCCTAAAATAGGGCTGCATCACCACCCCAAACTTAAAACATACTTGTCCTCAAGTATGCTCCAACTTAATCTCTCTTTTCCGTTCTTTTCAACAAAAACAAATGACAAATGCAAAGCAGCAGAAGATTATTGAATATATATGGTCTTGGAAATGACTAAGTGCATGTGTCTCACATCTCTCCTCTCCTTCTTTCACAACCCAATCATGAACTGAGCACTGAGCATACAAACTTCAAATATAAAGCATAGAAACACAAGTTGTCCATATGTCCTTTATGTCCTTCCGGGTAAACCGTTTCATGTTGATGTTAATCACAGGTGACTAGGAGTGTTGTTTCGCTTTCATGCATTCAGTCTTATGCTTCAAACCACACTAGATGATCCACTTGGCTGTAGAAAGGGTAAAGTGAGCTAGATTTGATGTTTTCTAGCTCAATGGGTATAAAAGAAGAAGAAAGGGTTGCGGTAAGATTTGGAGTGCTTTTACACACTCTTCTTTTCTTTATTTGAATGCTCTTAAACAGGAGCATCCTTTTATTTTATTTTTGCTTTTCTTTTTCTTTTTCTTTGCCCTTGGTATAGATAGGGCATATGGTGGATGGAGTGAAGCGGGGAGGTAAAGATGTGGCCACCCCAAACTTTTGGAGGTGGCCACGACTAATATGTGCACTTTGGCATCTTTTTATGAGGCGGAGGGGTATGAAGATGGTGGAAGAAAAGTCGGATCAAAGAGGGGTCATCAATGTAGTTCTCAACATATGATTCCCTGCATGAAAGTTAATTCAACACTTCACCAAGTAATATCACATCACATGATAGAATTAACACAATATTCATATTTCTACCAAGTGATTCCATTGGCTTTAAGCGTTTGTCGCTTGCTCAATTCATGATTCAACCAACACATTCACAGACTTAAGAGATCTGGTTCACATGTAAAAAGTCACAAACAAGACCATATATCAATAAGATCTAAGAATGTAGCATGCATTTGTCACAAGAGTAAACCTTTTCATTTCAAACATTGGAGATTAAGTCAAAACATCCTATCAGAGCAAGAATATTCAAATCTGGGCAAAATTGGCCAAAATGGTGCCAATTTGCACTAAATCACATCTAAACCTACTTTAGGGAATTTAAAGACATAAAGTAGAAAATCCTACTTAACATGCAAAAGAAATTATCAAAAACTACATGAGAATGCAATGCATGGTATGAAGAAGTAAAATTTTTGAAAAATTACTCAAAAATGCAGAAGTTAACTACATGAATGTGTGAATGCAAGCAGGAACACAAGGTCAAGGTAATCGAGTATGGTAAGTTAGTCAAACTGTTTGATCATCTTGCAAAAATTCAGCACAAGGTACACAGAGAAAAATGCGGCGAAAGAAGGCTTACCGCCCTACCACCCCAAACTTTTAACTCATGATGTCCTCATCATGAAATAGAAGTTTAGACTAGTAGGGTAGAAATGCGTGGGGTTGCGAAAGGCAACCGGCGAGAGCTGGAGTGGTCAAAGTAACTTTTAGGTGAGCAGGACAGGGCCACCACAGCCGTGCTGGGCAGCACGGCCGTTCTGGCTTTCTTCCTGTAGCTCCTCCATTGAGTTGCAATCGTTTCTTCCACTTTGACCTCTGTCTCGGCTAAACTCTTCAGCTTCATCTTTTCTTTCTTGTGCCTGTGCTAAAATGATTCACAAACAGAAAAACTATCAAGTATAGTGTGTGTGTGTGTTTCTTGGAAACCAAAAGAAAGTATGGTAAAAACAAGTTTCGAGAATCTCAAACCACGTGGGTTGCCTCCCACAAGCGCTAAATTTATAGCCTTCAGCCGGGCTTGTTGCTCTTTTTCATCATGTATTGATACCCACAGTGCCCTCCTTCTCTTCTACGGTGATCCTGTCGAGCGCTCTTACAACATGTGCTTTGTCCCAAGGAGTGTACATGGAATAGAAGTATGGGCTCGATCTCCACAGCTCCAGAGGGTCACGATAGCACAAACTCTCGCCGAAGTCTTCATTGGCCAGCTCATCTCTCTCTTCTTTGGTGAACATGAAGAAGTCGAACTTTTTCCTCTTGTAAGTAACCGTCTGCGTGCCCTTGCGGATGTTGATTTCAGCTCCCGCAGTAGATAGGAAAGGTCTACCCAATATGAGGTACTCTTCTCCATCAATAGGTGCGGTGTCCACTATCAGGAAATCGGTCACATAGGCAATGTTCACTCTTTCATCCATTGACACTATTGTGTTCTGCATGATTCCCAAGGGCTTCCTTTTGGTTCCGTCACCCAAGATAATGGCGCACTCCACTGGTTTCATTTTATTTAGGCCAAGACGTAGGTACATGCTCCATGGCATGAGACTTGTTCCTGCACCTAAGTCAATGAGAGCGTGCTGGACGGGTTGTGTGCCAATGAAGCAAGAAATCAGAGGTACTCCCGGATCACCTCTCTTTTCTGGGAAGCCATTGTCATAGATGAAGTTCACAGATTTTGAGGCAACAATCTCTTCGGTCGGCAATAGCACTAACTTCCTCTTTCCCATGCATATGTCCTTCATCAATGAAAAGAGTGATGTAACACCTATTGTTCCCCGCTTCAAGCTTCCTAGGAGATTCATAACATTTCTGCCCCCTTTTTGGAGAGTCAAACCTTCATGGGGTTGCTTCCTGTTTTCATCAACTATCTTCACTGTAGTGGCTGGAATTTGTGGAGGGGTGATGACGACACTAGTATCATGTAAAGATCTTGGTTTCCATAAGGACATGGCTTCAAAAGTTGCTATGTTTATGATAATTTCTGCATCCCCGAGTGAGGGTGGAGCCATATCAGCCGTGGCCAACACCGCTAGTGGTGCTTTTACACCCCACGAGGTCGGAGCGCACGGGATATGGGATTGTGCTTTCAAAATTTATAAAACCTAAACTAGCTACCTACGTCTACTAAAACACTACACCCGCAAGCGCACGGGGTCGTGTTGTAGTATAGGAAGGTGGCAAGTAAAGGGTCGATCCACAGGGAAAAGAGGGGGCACTAGAGCTAGGTTAGTTTAGCTAGGTTCCTACTGCGGAGACTAGGGTTAAGGGTTTGAAGGTTGATTTGGATTGTTAACTAAGGATAAATAAGCAATTTAAAGGAAAGAATGAAATCTATGTTAACCCTAGACTGAATTAAGACTAAGCAAGCAAGGAAAGACTAAGCTAGGTAGGAAAAGGCAATTTACACTAAGGCAAGCAATAGAGAAGCAAAAGAACAACTAAAGAACTAAACTAGCATAAATAAGGAAAGAGCAAGGCAAGAAGCTAACTAAGCAAGAAAAGAACTAATTAAGCTAAGCAAGCACAAAACTAGGGTTTTAAGCAGTAAAGAGATGTGTGGGCTGTTTAGGGGTATGAACTTATCACTTAAGTTGGGGGGTGACATGTGAACATTATGATTCCATTTAGATTATCCAAACCAAACAACAAGTTAGAGTCTAATGAATTAACCTAAGCTACTAACTGGCCATGGATATGCTAGGTTGTGTATAGGGGAACTAGTCCCTAACACTCCCTACTACCCTTACGAGGCTCAATTGGGTTAGGGATTAGGTTTAATCCAATTAGAGTCTAATCAAGTCTAGGTTTCTACATTAGACATTCCTAGGGCAATTAGGGACCGAGGGTAGTAATGGGGGGGGGTAAAATTAGGGTTTTGGGCCCCAATTCCCCCACATTCTAGCCTTGAGAAGGCTCCATGCTAATTGCTAGAATTATCCAATCTAGATACTTAGATCTCTCACTTAGGCTCAGGGAGATTGATTAAGATGTAGGAAGATGGGAGGCAGCCTAGGGATCCAAGAATTGGACCTAGGGGCAAATCCCAAAATTCACACATATAGCCAATTTGCCTAAATTCCTAAGTGATTTCACACACAAACCAACAAGCAATCCATGGAGAATGAGATAGAAATAGAATATACTCATTAACAAATGAAATTAAAAAGTTTACATGTCATTTTCCCCCAACATGGTATCAAAGTAACATATTTTCCCCCAAACAGCCCACCCAAGGGGCCTAGCTACTCATGGAAATGGAAAATACAAAAAGAGAGAAGAAAGAGGTAGAAGAAGCCATGGAGCTCGGTGTAGATGAAGAAGTCCTCCTCTCCAGCAGCTGCAGGGACGTCCTCCTCCTTCTTCTTGGATGGAATGGTGTAAAATGGTGGTGGGAAGTGGATGGAAGGCTTAGATATGGGGGGTTATGTGGTGGAAATGGTGAAATGGAGTGGATTTGAGGTGGATATGGAGTGGAATGGAGTGGGTGGCAATTTGGGGAGCTAGGAGGGGGTGGAAGGTAGATAACCTCATGCCCCAGCCGCCACCTAGGTATATATAGGAGTCTAGGGGGTCTAGGGTTAAGTTAGGGGCAAAATGGGGAAATTAGTTAAAACTGGGTGGATTTTGTGAGTAGCACGGCCGTGGTGGGTCACCACGGTCGTGGTGGGTAGGGTAGACCACAGCCGTGGTGGATAGGCAAGGTCGTGGGTTTATTAGAATGTGAAGATCACAGGGATAGGTTCATGAATGGCCACGGCCGTGGGGAGGTCACCACGGTCGTGGTGGGGACCTATGGCCACAGTCGTGTTGATCCCCACGGTCGTTTTGGCCATTTTCATCAATTTCTGGGAGTTTTACTAATTTTTTGTACTTGGGGCATGTCCACCACGGCCGTGGGGGCTCACCACGGTCGTGGTGGTGTCTCTCCCATGCATTTGAGCCTTGAACTTGATCATCCATGGAGGGTATTGCTTCAAAACTTTCTTTGACCACTTGGGGTAGGTTGGAAGTGGTTTTGGCCTCATTTTGAGCTCCTCCAAGCCTGAGGAAACCCTAGAATGGACCATCCTCTTTCCATGCCATCAAGTAGTGGACAAAGTACCTATAAAACATGCAAAAAGCCTCCATAAGTGCATTTGATATAAATAAGCATATTGGGGGAAATAACATGTAATCTAACAGGTATAGATGTGGCTGAAATGCAAAATGACACAAGATAAAGCCCTAAGATAGGGCTGAATCACCACCCCAAACTTGAAACATACTTGTCCTCAAGTATGCTCCAACTCAATCTCTCTACAAACTTTTCACATTCAAGACATGACAAATGCAATGTAAAATGTGATTATTGCTGAATGGGCTCAAAGATGACTAAGTACATGCATTCCACCTCTCTCCTCTCCTACTTTCACAAACCAATCATGAAAAGAGCACAAAGCATATGAACTTCAAATATAGTTCTTAGAATATACAAGATATCCATATTTCTTTCATGTAGTTCCGGGTAGACCGTTTCATAATGGTGTTAATCCAAGATGACTAGGAGTGTTGTTTCACCTTCATACTTTTAATCTTATGCTTCAAATCATGCCAAATGACCCACGTGGTTGCGGAAAAGGGCAAAATGAGCTAGGTTTGATGTTTCCTAGCTCGATGGGTATGAAAGTGGAAGAAAGGGTTGTGGTAAGCTTTTTGGAGTGTTTTACACACTCATCTTTTCTTTATTTGAATGCTCTTAAACAGGAGCATCCTTTTATTTTGTTTTTGCTTTTCTTTTTCTTTTCTTTTCTTTCGTGCCCTTGGTGTAGATAGGGCATATGGTGGATAGAGTGAAGTGGGGAGGTAGAGATGTGGCCACCCCAAACTTTTGGAGGTGGCCACAGCTGATATGTGCACTTTGGCATCTTTTTATGAGGCGGAGAAGTCCTCCTCTCTAGCAGCTACAGGGACGTCCTCCTTCTTCTCCTTGGATGAAATGGTGTGGAATGATGGAGGGAAGTGGATAGAAGGCTTAGATATGGGGGTTATGTGGTGGAAAAATGGTGAAATGGAGTGGATTTGAGTTGGATTAATTCTCATGAAGGATGTCTTATGTGGAAAATCATACCAATGACCCCTCTTTTACCTGACTATTCTCCCACCATCTTCATACCCCTCCGCCTCATAAAAAGATGCCAAGGTGCACATATTAGCCGTGGCCACCTCCAAAAGTTTGGGGTGGCCACATCTCTATCTCCCCACTTCACTCTATCCACCATATGCCCTATCTACACCAAGGTCAAGAAAGAAAACAAAATGCAAAATACAAAAAGAAAATAAAAGGATGCTCATGTTTAAGAGCATTCAAATAAAGAAAAGATGAGTGTGTGAAAACACTCCAAAAATCTTACCGCAACCCTTTCTTCCACTTTCATACCTATTGAGCTAAGAAGCATCAAACTTAGCTCATTTTACCCTTTTTCGCAGTCACGTGGGTCATTTGGTGTGATTTGAGATATAAGATTGAATGCATGAATGTGAAACAACACTCCTAGTCATTCTTTATTAACGCCACCATGAAACGGTTTACCCGGAACTTAATGGAATAAATAAGGATAACTTGTGTATTCTATGCACTATATTTGAAGTTCATATGCTTTTTGCTCTTTTCATGATTGGTTTGTGAAAGTAGGAGAGGAGAGAGGTGGAATGCATGTACTTAGTCATCTTTGAGCCCTTTCAGCAATAATCACCTTTTACATTGCTTTTGTCATGTCTTGAATGTGAAAAGTTTGTAGAGAGATTGAGTTGGAGCATACTTGAGGACAAGTATGTTTCAAGTTTGGGGTGGTGATTCAGCCCTATTTTAGGGCTTTATCTTGTGTCATTTTGCATTTCAGCCACATATATACTTGTTAGATTACATGTTATTTCCCCCAATGTGCTTATTCATATCAAATGCACTTATGGAGGCTTTTTGCATGTTTTATAGGTACTTTGTCCACTAATTGATGGCATGGAAAGAGGATGGTCCAGTCTAGGGTTTCCTCAGGCTTGGAGGAGCTCAAAATGAGGCCAAAACCACTTCCAACCTACCCCAAGTGGTCAAAGAAAGTTTTGAAGCAATACCCTCCATGGATGATCAAGTTCAAGGCTCAAATGCATGGGAGAGACACCACCACGACCGTGGTGAGCCCCCACGGCCGTGGTGGACATGCCCCAAGTACAAAAAATCAGTAAAACTCCCAGAAATTGATGAAAATGACCAAAATGACCATGGGGATCAACACGACCGTGGCCATAGGTCCCCACCACGACCGTGGTGACCTCCCCACAGCCGTGGCCATCCATGAACCTATCCCTGTGATCTCCACATTCTAATAAACCCACGACCATGCCCATCCACCACGGCCATGGTCTACCCTACCCACCACGACCGTGGTGACCCACCACGGCCGTGCTACTCACAAAATCCACCCAGTTTTCACTGCTTTCCCCATTTTGCCCCTAACTTAACCCTAGACCCCCTAGACTCCTATATATAACTAGGTGGCGGCTGGGGCACGAGGTTAGCTACCTTCCACCGCCTCCTAGCTCCCCAAATCGCCATCCACTCCATTCCACTCCATATCCACCACAAATCCACCCCATTCCACCATTTTCACCACCAAATCACTAGTTTAGACTAGTTCCTACCCATAATCCCCTTCATTCTTCACCCTTGCACCTTGGAGGAGGGAGGAGGTCAACCTGCTGCTATTGGAGAGAGGATTGACAGCCACTACTTCGAGCTCCATGACCACCTCTATCTTCTTCTCCTCTCTTTTTGTATTTTCCATGTATATGAGTAGCTAGGCTCTTTGGGTGGGCTGTTTGGGGTCAAATATGTTACTTTGATACCATGTTGGGGGAAAAATGACATGTAAACTTTGTAATTCCATTTGTTAATGATTATATTCTATTTCTATCTCATTCTCCATGGATTGCTTGTTGGTTTGTGTGTGAAATCACCTAGGAATTTAGGCAAATTGCTTATATGTGTGAATTTTGGGATTTGCCCCTAGGTCCAATTCTTGGATCCCTAGGTTGCCTCCCATCTTCCTACATATTAATCAATCTCCCTAAACGTAAGTGAGAGATCTAAGTAGCTAGATTAGATAATTCTAGTGCAATTAGCATGGAGCCTTCTCAAGGCTAGAATGTGGGGGAATTGGGGTCCAAAACCCTAATCTCACCTCCCCATTACTACCCTCGGCCCCTAACTGCCCTAGGAATGCCTAATCTAGAAACCTAGACTTGATTAGACTCTAATTGAATTAAACCTAACCCCTAACCCAATTGAGCCTCGTAAGGGTAGTAGGGGGTGTTAGGGACTAGTTCCCCTATACACAACCTAGCATATCCATGGCCAGTTAGGAGCTTAGGTTAATCCATTAGACTCTAACTTGTTGTTTGGTTTGGATAATATAAATGGAATCATAATGTTCATATGTCACCCCCAACTTAATTGATAAGTTCATACCCCTAAACAGCCCACACATCTCTTTACTGTTTAAAACCCTAGTTTTGTCCTTGCTTAGCTTAGTTAGTTCTTTTCCTGCTTAGTTAGCTTCTTGCCTTGTTCTTGCCTTGTTTATGTTAGATTAGCTCTTTACTTGCTTTCTTGCCTTCCTCTTTCTTGCCTTAGTGTAATTTGCCTTTCCATACCTAGCTTAATCCTTTCTTGCTTGTTTAGCCTTAATCTAGTATAGGGTTAACGTAGATTTCATCCCTGCCTTTAATTGCTTGTTTATCCTTAGTTAACAATCCAAATCAATCTTCAAACCCTTAACCCTAGTCTCTGCAGTAGGAACCTAGCTAAACTAACCCTAGCTCTAGTGCCCCCTCTTTTCCCTGTGGATCGACCCTATACTTGCCGCCTTCCTATACTACGACACGACCCCGTGCGCTTGCGGGTGTAGTGTTTTAGTAGACGTAGGTAGCTAGTTTAGGTTTATAAATTTTGAAAGCACAATCCCATATCCTGTGCGCTCCGACCTCGTGGGGTGTAAAAGCACCACTAGCGGAGACGCACCAGTTACTATGTCATAAAAATACTTACAGTGGATGTGCTAGGTGGTGGTTCTACATGATTACTCCCAACCTCTGCAGTAGGAGTAGGAGTAGAGTCTGCAGTAGGTATTGTCTGGTAAGTGGCAGTCTGAGATGCCTGCCACTTTTTCATTGCTTCTTCGAGTTTCCTGTCAAATAGCTTATCCACCTATACATGGATAAAAGAAACGTCAAATTCTAATTTTTGAATTCTCTTTTACAATAACATTATAAAGAAAGAATATGTTACCTCTTCTTGTGAAAGTCCGGCTTTTGGGACATGTTTGCGCTGGGATGACCCAAAAAAAGATTTGATGCCCACACCAGTGCCTGCAGCCCTAACACGTCCAGGATGCTCTGGGTTACCCAGAGCAACTGTCAATTCATCCTTTGTTCCCTCAGGGATGAACTTTCCTTGTTTCCTCTGCTCGTGCAGCTCCCTCTAATCGCCAAAACAAAAATTTGTACTTAAGTAAACAACACAAATAATCAATATTCGAATGATTGTTGTAAGAGTTGTATTTTACCATTTTTGCAGCCGCCTCAGCAGTTGCGGCCTTAGTTATTTCTCGCTTCTTATTTTGCCTCCCAGCTATCCAGACATCATGGCGAGGCAGAGGTGTGCTACCTATGGTAGAGGACTCCTGAGTAGCAGTAGACTGAGCAGCAGTAGCCTCAGCCTGTAGTCTTTGGCGAACGCATGCATACCCCTTTGGACCCAATCTGTGGTCATGCACATTCAGTGCACGCCTTGATCTTTGTGCCTCACTGAGGGCCTAGTTAGTATGCAAATTAATGATTTGGTTAGTAACACTAAATGTTAATCTTGAATAAGTGAATACAACATATATTAATTAATGAGATTGAGACTGACGCCTAATACCTTGAACTCATTAGTTTGTCTTGAAGCGACAAACACGTCCCATTCTTCTTTGTCCAAGAAGTTCCACTGTTCAATGGTTGTCTTCTTCCTCTTGTCGGCTTCTTTTATGTATTCTCCGGTGAGATTTGTCCTATAGTTCCTTAGGACTCTCCCACATCGTTGCATCACGCATTTACGATGTAGCTTTTCATCCAATTCAAATATACTCTGCAAAATAGAATTGCTATTAACTAGTATCCAAAAATTTAGTAATCTACAAAATAGAATTGCAAATTAATAATAACTCACACATAAATCCCTCCATATTAAATCTTTCTTCTCCTTAGAAACTTTATGCCAAGAATCTAAGCGACAACCGCAATGGCTACGAGTAACAAACCCAAGATATGAAATAAATGAATTGCGATTCACACCACATGCATTTCCTGCATTATCGAAATCCACAACAAGTTTGGGTCCATTTCCCTTTTGCGCAATTAACCTCTTCATCATAGTGATGCCCCTTCTCTTATCAACTTTTTGGTGTTGTTGATCAAGTGCCTCAAGTGCTTCAGATGGTACCTGTGCATCATCAACCTAAAATTTGACAAAATAATTCACATTTACAAGATATAACTATAAATGGACATATAGATATAAATATATGATATATTTTTAAAACTTACATTGTGAGGCGGCGCATTGATGTCCTCACCCTCACGGTAGTCATCAGCATGGTCATCAGGAGAATGGTCAGCCATCTGCAAATTCACATTCAAATTGTAAAGTTCACATTGTAAAGTAGTAATTCAAAGTGTAAAGCTCACATTGTAAAGTTCACATTATTACAACAAAGTATATATCACAAAAAAATTGTAAAGCTCTATGATCAAAGAGAAAACAAGTATATATTACAACAAGATTAGGGTCTAGGGTTAACAAATACATGTGATGTCATTCTTATATATAATAAATGTACATGTACCACCTATCCCATCCTTGAACACCTAATCTCACTAGTAAGTGTATAATGTGTATTGGGTTTTCAAGAAAATTTCGGCAGCATTTCCCCACTGTTCTCCAAGTACATATGTACTTAGAGAACAAACGGGGAAATGCTGCCGAAATTTTCTTGAAAACCCAATACACATTATACACTTACATCCTAAGAGAGATTAGGTGTTCAAGAACAGTCCCAAACCGGGGACTATCTAAGATTTACTCCTAATGAGTAAATATTGGACGGGTTTCTAGGCCAACAAATAATGTGTTGTCATTCTTATACCTAAAATCCTAGTTCTTCAAGTTAGGGTGATTATTAAGATATGCATGATACAATAACTATTTTGCATCACATTACAGCAGACTTATCATTGATACCTTACTAACTTATTGCTACATTTACATATCATCACTTGATCAAAAATTACAGCAGTACATTTAACCAAAGTATGCATTCTAAAATCTAGCTATGTCATGATTAGTTACATGTAATTTACTTGGATATACAACAGTACCCGATTACTATGTCTTACATACAAAGTATGCATATTAAATTAACTAAGGTCGTGTGGGCTGGCACGGCCGTGGCTGTGTTGGCCAACCACACGACCGTGTTGGGTAGCACGGTCGTGTGGTCGGCCAACACAGCCACGGCCGTGCCAGCCCACACGGCGGTGGTTGCTGTTGGTAAGGAGAGGGAGAAGGAAGAAGAAGAAGAAGAAAGGAGGCCTACTGTTGGTAGCAGCTTGGAGAAGGAGAGGCTCCGGCGTCAAGCAGAGAAGGAGAGGGCGCCGGTAGAGTAGAGAAGGAGAGGGTGGTGGCGAGGAGCGGCGGCGAGAAACTACAGCAGCAGGCGGCGAGCGGCGCCGGCGAGGAACTACAGCAGCAGGCGGTGGCGAGAAACTGCAGCAGCAGGCGGCGAGCGGCGCCGGTGAGGAGCGTCGGCGGAAGGGAGAGCAGCAGGTGAGGAGCGGCACCGGCGGAAGAGAAAATGTCGGAGGACCAAACCCTGAGCACGAGAATGAATGAAACAGAGAAAGGGGAAGAGTCGGGCTCTATCGCACGATTTAAGTTAACATTAGGTGTCGGTTTTTTACAAACCGACACTGAATGTTTTTATTGTCGATTTACAACAAACCACCGACACTAAAGGGAGGTGAAAATTTTCACGGTTAATCGCGCGAAAACACAACGGCGTCGGTTATTGTCACAAAACTGACGA
The DNA here is from genome assembly GCA_963693085.1 of Alisma plantago-aquatica. Taxonomy (NCBI): domain Eukaryota; kingdom Viridiplantae; phylum Streptophyta; class Magnoliopsida; order Alismatales; family Alismataceae; genus Alisma; species Alisma plantago-aquatica. Next base: position 224,360,153 of record OY856415.1, read on the forward strand.
CTAAAATTGTACAAATTTCTGTCTCACAGAAAGCTTTAGTTGTCGGTTTCTCCATTAAAAACTGACGATGTATGTCAATTTTTGGAGGCAATTTTTTTCACTGGAAAATTTATTTTTGGCGGTTACTTTTAGGTGTCGGTTTTTTAATAAGTAACCGACACTTAATAAAAGCGGTACCCGTGTCTGGTCGCCCTTCTTAGATTGGATGTCGGTTTATGTTATCAACCGACACTGTAGAGTTTAGGTGTCGGTTTATGTATACAACTGACACCTTGAAAAGTGACTTTATAAGCCATTTCTGTAGTAGTGTTAGGACCTATTAAACTAAACCCTAGGTGTCCATCCAACTCTAAGTTAAACCTCAAAACCCTAAGTCAAGGACTTTTGAAATGGTTAGTAACACCTTAGTGTCAAAATTTGAACTTCACTTTGAATCTTTCCAAGTTCTAGTACTTATGTTGAGTTGGGCATCATCCTACATCTCAATGAGGTATTTGGGTTAAATAATGAATAATTGTTAACCATGTTTTTTGATGAACCATGAATGTTACCTCAAACATGGTGCATTACGTCTGAACTACTTGGTTGTTTCAATACTTGCTACCCACATGTTCAAATACATAACTACATATATCTAAGCCCAATACTGAAACTCAAAGGGTCATTTAGGAAGATGAACACCCTAATGAAACATGGTGCATTACGTCTGAACTACTTGGTTGTTTCAATACTTGCTACCCACATGTTCAAATACATAACTACATATATCTAAGCCCAATACTGAAACTCAAAGGGTCATTTAGGAAGATGAACACCCTAATGAAATAATAGTTGATTATTAAAAGAGTGAACACAACCTAGGTCAGACTTGGGAGTGCATTTTGGAACCAGATCCATGAAGTCAACCGTTCAAATAAGAGATGGCTACACTTAAGGAGATATGTTAGAACTCGTTACACTAAACGAGATTACTTAAAACATAAAACACAATCAATCACTAATTAATCACATACCCAAAAATATGGGTAAATTAAAACTGATTTCAATGTCAGCACCCGCTCAGCAACATTGGCATAAGAGCCCAACATCTTTCTTGTATCCATACTATGCCAAGAATTTGATACAATTTGTTCTATCTACTTAGCCACAAGATATAGACATAGGAGAACAATATTCATATATGCCACACAAACAAGCAATTATCATGCTAATAAAAGTTCAATTTGTTTGAAACACCATATACAAACTATTCTTGCTCGGACCTGAGAGTACATGGATGACTCTAGGACACATTAGACATCTACTCAACTTTCTCAAAGATTCATTACTATAGCTCCTCTTTTCTGTCACATGTTTTTTTCGTCACTTCTGATTACCTACAAAAAATGTGGCAAACCACAAGGGTGAGACCCATGTCCCAGCAAGAGATATAACCTCCCACAACATTTATTGATTACAACATTTTTAAGCAATTAAACAGTTAAGAAGTTTAATCATAGATAACAAATAAGATCAATAATACTGATGATTAACAAAATACATAAAAGAGTAGATAATATCTATCATCATTAGCCAGACTATCATCCTTTATCTTGTTGATAATATAAGCAATTCAGTAGCATATGCAGTTCTAGCATCATGAGCAAGTCTAGTGACATAGAATAGCTAACAACATGAGCATGTCTAATTGTCTGAACATATCAACATCATAAGAAGAGCTAACACCATAAGCAAAACTACCTGGATAAGTATGATTAGCAATATATGCATCTCTAGTTACAAAGGCATGGCTAGCATGCGAAACATAACTAACAACATGAGATAGCTAGCATCATGATTATAATCAGCAATAGCAGTATAGTTATCATCAAAAGCATAGATATTGTATGTATGCATATACAATCTTAAGCATATCCACAACATAAGTATATCTATTATCTCTTAATTGCACTAAGAATCATCTTTATGTAAAGATAACAAACAAGGGTTATCATCCAATGTGAAATGTTGTGTATAACCCTAAACAAATATCCTACACGGCTATCTTACATCTTTTATTATGCCCTGAGGAAACTGAGGATACCACTCAAAATCCAACTGAGCACTAATAATTCGAAATCAGTGCCATACAAGATCTAGGAAGAGCCAGACTCCTAAGATCTTCTCTGCCCCCAGTCAGTACGGGTCCGCCACAGCGACACATAAGGTCAAGCTTCTAACAGCCTCGTCCGTCCTTGGTACAAGTCACAACACTAGTGAAAGGAGGTGGGTACGCATACCCTACCATCCTAGGTACAACTGTAATTGTCCTCCAATCTCATCACATATATAATCACTGAGACACGACCACATCCATTTTCAAACTGAGGGCTAGGTATGACTGCAGTCATCCTTCCTAAAAACTTGAATTCAGGATGAACAGCACCCCACATACTCATCAGTATGTGCTCCGAGTTTCCCTTAGGAATACTCGTTTCACCATCTGGCAAGTTCTGAAACTCAGATGGATCTATGGCACATGGCACTACATGATTAGATTTTCACTTGATAAGTTATGCCAATTGGGGGAATTAAGGCTGCATCAAACAAGTAGACATACAAACCCTAATTCACTTCTAACAAGCATATAAATATCACAACTTCAAAAGATATAAAACGTGTGAAACATAATTTCTCATCTCATCATCACATGGTACTATTAACTTTCCATTCATGATGTTACACTAGTCATTATACTATCTAAAGATATAAATCCTTTTCACAATATCACAAGGTATCCACCCTTATCAACACAAGAGGATTACACCTCATTTAGGGCTCAACCATGCCCAAAGGTCATCAAGACCATCATACTATTCCTTGCAAGATCATCATTATCATTCCATGCATTATAACAAGGCTCAACAACATCACTTACATATAATACACTAGATCAACACAATATTGCATTAATGAGCTAGGAGATATTCATAAACAATCATAGTAGGGTTATATTAACATTAAGAACATTCCTTTATTACATCAACATGCAAGGAATCTAGATATGATTAACCCTCATCATATTCGGCATAAGAAAGTATCAACCATGTGGCTATGATAACCACCAATTAAAATATTAAGGTTATGATCATATTAAGGAGGCTATTTCACCATCATATAAGAATGTTAAACATGAATACTCATATTTATCTATTTGCATTAGAGTTAGGTTCACAAGATAAATTATATTATTGTTACTAATCATCACTCATACCCAAACCCTAACTCATGACATCCCCATTGGATCATGGATGGATAAGGTGAAGCATCACCATCACATTCCATACTATTCTCAAGTATGAACCCACACATAAATCAAGATGTAACCATCAGGTTATACCAACTAGGGTTTCAAAAACAATAAGAGAGTACCCCATGATTGCATTAGTCATTCAAGTACTATTCACACCCAATTACCATAATTTAGTTATATTAAAGCTAGGTATAACAAGCTATACATCATTAGGGTTACATATCAACACAATATGATTATCATCCCTTCTATTCATATGAGTGAATAGGTAAGAATACCTTATTAAAGGTAACCCTCCATTTGTTCCATCATCATTCAACCCATATCACCATACCACAATGTCACCCAGAACCATTGGATGTTTAAAAGATAAGACCATTGGTTGTTTACATAAGTAAACACCTTGAATAAAACACCTATGAAGTCCTTGATTTGTGCTCTAGAAAGAGTCACCAGTTAACCCTAGACATCACTTGATTAACAACACAAAAAGTTCCATTGAGAGTAGGGTAAAACCCACAATCGACTGTTCATTTAAAACAAGCCATCCATTGTCAACAAGATCCGTAAGTTGATCATATAAAGGAAACCATCTAAATCACATTATTAGGACCAACATATTACATTAGACATCATTCCACTTTATTGGAGGAATAAGCATTAGATCTTGACCATTGGGTCAAGTTCATATGTTAAAACCATCAATTACAGTATAGGTCTGACCATTGCATCAATTGACCCAAGAAACCATTGGTATAAGGCTTAATTGATGCTACAACTACAATGCTGAACTCAAAAAAGGTTGTATAGAACTTATCCACCATCATTAGTGACCATTAAATCACCATAGGTTGTTAGATCAACACTATATTCATTAATCAACATCAAACATTAAGCTAATGTCAACATTGATTGATAACATCGGTAGGGCGCTTTATGGTTGATCAATAAACTTCTAATTGATCCAAAACCTGACCTAAGGGGTGACCATAGGTTGTAACCATCATATGACATATTTTATCTCGACCATTAGTTGTCATGAAGACAACATCATAGGGTTGTTGCAATGGTACCATCATCGGGTCATGGGTTTATAGAAGAAATCAGCTTGAAACCCTAAAATTGACCGTTGGGTGATAGGTGCTTAGCACCATAGGTTGTCAAGACAACCTGATCAAAGTCAAATTATACCTAAGTAATAATTTACACATGATAAAATGTTCATATAGAAATTAAATCATAATAGGGAACATTATAAAAATCAAAATCCAAGTCAAGCATAGCTTTTTAGTGCATAAATCATCATTTTTAAGCAAGAACATGAGCTAGCAAGCTTATGGTAAGCAATAAACGCGGAAAATGTTATAAAACTTGCCTCTAATGAGAATATGAAACCCCACAAAAAATAAATCTCTAGCATGTAGGGTATAAAATCTAAGCATAAGCTATGAACTCGTCCATCTAGCACCTTTCTTCATCAAATGAGCAAACCCTAAGCATAAGGAGCAAGAAAGGTAGGGTTTTAGAGCTTTAGAGAAAATTCTACCATGGAAAAAAAAGGTTCCGACCTGGAGGAAGGTCTAAGGAAGGATAAGAGAAAGAGAAATGGAGAAGGAAGGAAGAAAATAACTTGCTTTGTTCGGAATCCCTAGAAGATGACCTTAGAAACCCTAGGTAGGGCTAAATGGAGCTCTAGGAGACCTTCTTCTCCAAAAAGAGGTTGTCTTGTACCTTAGATCACTTGGTTCTGAAGAAACACAGAGTGGAGTAGTTTCTACAGGTTAAAGGAAAGATAAAGCAAGCATAGTTTCGAACTTGGGAAAGGAAGAGGTAAATATAGCCCATGGATAAGGATGGCAGCAAGCATGAGGTGTAAAAGTAGCTTCCCCATGTTTCTATGGCCTTAAACTATTAAGAATATACAAGCACACACACAAGAAGCTCCCCCACCGTCCTTATAGACCTTCTTAGCTTTCCTTTGTCGAATTTCCCAGCCAATCACATAATTCCTTAGTTGATAGCTACTAAAGGTAGCTCATCCGTGAAGGGGTAAACCCTAAAATACCCTTAGAGAAAACACCTTCAAAGCAAGGTTTAAATAGGCACCCCATGGTTCAAAAATCTCAAGAATGATGATATAATATCAAAGGAACATAATGCATGTGATAAATTGCAAAGAAAACATCTAAATTGAGTAAATTGCACAAAAGTCCAAAATGTGCATAAAATTGCATAACTTGCTCAAACATTGTACAACTTGGACCAAATTTGAAACATAAGCTTGTGTTATGATTTCAAAGCATATCACAAAGTTATATTAGGGTTATAAGCATTAAATTATGGCAATTAAGCTTATTCAACTCATTAAGCAAGTTTAGGGGCCTTACAAGATAGAACAAATACAAGATAGATATTGATATGGAAATGCAAATTTTGATTGTACTATCTATGCTGATTACTCGTACATACCCACTTTTGGTTGCACTCATATAATTGGCATAATGATGTGGTAACCACATTTTGCTTGTCAAAATTTTAGGTTAAGAATGTTGACTTGAAGCTATAAATCACCTTTTAAGAAAAGAACAATTCTCAAGAATAAAATATGGATGATTTAGATGGTTTGCATTTTCTGTCTCACAAATATTAGTCTTTATCAAATTTAAGAATATTGTAACTCCCTTTGAGGAGATTTATGTTTCCTATAACTGTTGGATAATGACCCTTGCCTCTATGGTCTACCTTTAATGGGTATAATGGAAGGATAGGTCATTACATTAAAAAACTGAATATATGATTCTAATAATTATTCCAAGATTACATCTTTGGCCAACACTTGGACTAAGGAGATTCCCAGTATCTCTAGGATTTCCCTAGTCCTAAATCAAATTGAGTACATGGGACCCAATTGGAGCACCTTCATATATGTTTCACTTAAAAAGGGCCATAGAAATATCACACTTCTCTTGCCTTGCCTGTTCTTGGAACATATTCTTAAGATGTATGTAAATCTGTAGAACACCCATGTTTTCATGTTTCTCATCAAGCTCATGATTCATGGAGCATAGCATGAAGCATTTGAAATCAATAGCATCATCGACATGATTACGATAAGCTTTCCTTTCTACACTAGGTACATTTGAATTTGGTTTTTGTTTTCTAGTGTTTCCAGGACATAGATATTACACTCATGTGTTAGAATAATTCTCAATGTCCTATACTAGTCATGGAAGTTATTCCCCTTCAATTTTTTTTCAAGGATATATCAAAATGAGATGTTGTCCATTATGTTTTCCATTAGATTTAAAAAGAAAATATTTAAACATTTCAAAATTTCATTTTTTAAATTAATTTGTTATGAAATATTAATCTGGCTTTCAATTAAAGACACTCCCCGTATTTTGTTTACTTAAGTAGTCATCACTATTAATTTGGAATATTACAATAAGATATCTTCTACTGTGCCAAGATCCATAGTGCATTATGTTATGAATGGACTTTAGCTGACCGCATGCAACTTAATTATATAGGTAGGTACTATGTACCAATTACATCTAATGAAACTCTTGGATACATGGTTGCACAATCCATAAATCATCTTATGAAGTACATGCCATCTTTATGCTTCTAGGTTCTTAATCATATAAATCCCACCTAGTCAAGTCCAACCCAAAGGTCAATACAACAAGCTACACCATGCTTTGGCAAACCCACATATTTATTATCACACTTGCCCAAGATAGATGATGCACCACACTTCGGCATGCCCACATGTAGTCAATCGAGGTTGCATGTGTATTGGTTAATGAAAGGCATCTTAAACTTTAATATTAAATCAAGGGTTTTGATATAATAATCATATGTGTTGAATCAACATTACATGTACTATATTGTACGTATTGTATACTACAACAATCACCACAATTAATACAACTTAACAGAACAACTAGTAAAACATCTTGAGACAACAAGGGTTCTATAAAAAACCAAGATAATTCTCTAATGTAACACTAAATCTTCCTTCTATCCAATAAATTGACTGGTACACACAATTGACCATCTGGACAATTTCCCAACCAACTAGTTGCTTGGCAATCAACCAAATGATTTACCCAAACAATCCAATCTACCGATTGGATAAAAAATCAACATGTACATGGTTTAAAAAAATGCTAATCATATGTTTGATTGTGAACTTCGATTCCCTTATGCGTACTGACGTATCTGACCCCATAGGTTCCTTATTATGTTAAGAGTGACGTTGAAAACTTCACAAGAAAAAATTAAACAAATCATTGCTACCAAAGTAATAGGTGTAACCCCTTTGTCACATATATCCAGAATGAAATTAGGGCATGAAGTTGTTAGCCTCCTAGAATTCAATCCATGTTTCTTTTACTAGAAAAGACTACTGAATTTTTTTGAGCTCGATATCGTATATTGACTCACATGAGCATGTAAATGATTTCACAGTCTCACTTATCAAGTAGGGGAGGTACAAATGTCATCTACACCACTCACAATAATCTACAAGTGTCATAGTGCATCCAATCAAACGTGTATAGAAAGCCCTATTTAGAGTCACATTGGGCCTGTGCTGGAGTGCCAAAATAATATGTGATTACTATAGAGAATTTTAAGCTAAGAATCACAATCACAACTTCCACATTGAGATATGACTATTAGTTTCCATGACATGGCTTCATCTATCATTCTCAAAGTGGGTTTGTCTAGTACAACTTGTTCATTAACAAGTACCCATGTATCTAAATTGATATCCAATATCATGACTAAAGAGAGACAGTCATCATTCAACATATACACTAGTCTTATATATTATTGTTGTCCTTTAATCTCCACAATAGTAACCAAATAGGGACATAACAAGAATGAATACTCTTGAGTATACATGTGATATGATGTTTAGGTCTTAAACCCGAAGTATATGTCATCGATCAAAACATTCTTAGGACATTATTACAATTACTCATTATCTCAATAATAAGACAAACAAAATATGTGGAATCATCTTTATTAATAATCAAATCATATAAAATGTATCCCTATTACAATCATCCCATGATGTCTCTCACAACCTACAACCAATAAGGAAGACCTGTAACTAGGTCAAGTTTGTCTAGTTTGTGGAAAAGGTTTAGTCTTCAATGACAAAGAAGTCCATTTTTTTTATTATCAACGAGACCTTTCCTTCAAAAAGACAAGTCAAATTGGGGTTAAGGATATATAAGCTAGCATTTCTTATACCCCCAACGATAACATAAACATTATTATAAAAAAGAAGTATCCATGCATCCTTTCTAATAAAACATCAAATCCAATATCACAGAGTTCAATGAAACTAATAAGGTTATGATGCATGTCATGTACTAGTAAGACATTTTTAACATATAGATGGTTATATATGCATAGATTCCAATAATTTTACCACTACTTGAATCAACAGAAGTAATTGTTCCTCCTTTTCCCCAAAGTAATGAATTTCTTTTTATCACCAGTCCTTTGTTTCGAGAACCCATGATCAATCACCCAGTCCAGAATATTTGAATTTTAGTATCCATATGAGGGTTTTTATAGGTTAGTATGATAGTATTCTTATTATATAATATGTGCCAATTTTTTTCCCATTGAATAATTGTTATTGCATGTTAGGTGAATCTTATAGCATAACCAAGGTATCAACTTTTAAAAACATAATTGGTAATTAGGATACTATATATTAGTTGAATTGTGAGTTTAATCTACCATCTTCTCGATTGAATCGTGAGCACACACAATAGATGTACTATCAAAAATGAATATTTTAAATATTTTAATAATCTCCCAAACATGTTATGTACATAAGAATGTTCAATAATTTTTTTTACAATTAATACATAAGTATCCAAAATATCAAGACACACACATCACTAGGATTAAATCACAACTTTGAAGTTACTAATAGATATTCAATAGTTGGGGAAATTTTTGGGATCCAAACAAGCCTCCAGGAACAACTTTCCTCTAGGGGAAATTGTATGAAACATGACACAATGATTGCAAAAGGAACAAAGAACTTGCACTTTCAGATGAGTTGTTTGCCTCAAAATTGGTTTGATGAATCTTTTATTTTTTGGAAAATTGTTTGGTTTGTATCTAATACCACTTTTAGTTACTTGTTTACATGATAGATGAATTTGATTGTCTCAACTCTCTGGCCATGTAGGAGTTTTACAATTGTATTTTTTGGGATTTGTTGTCTCTCGTTATGTTAAGAACTGGGGTATCAAGGGTTATAATTCTAGAATAGAGATTTTTATTTCCATCATATATGTGATAAAAAATCTTCATTACTTCATATGTTAGGTTGAGGTGGGCAAGCATGCAATTTATCTGTGAGAGTATTCATTATAACTAGCTAAGTTATAATTATCAATCTATATAATATTTTTCTTAGATTTGAAAGATGAAATATCATAGAGCGAATTTGAGATCATCAAGCAAGTGACATCATCAATTTTATATGTAGATGGTCACTAGCTTAGATAATTACTTAAGACTACTTTAATAATCTAGCATTTTATTTCTAGTGAAATAGAGTTTGAGAGATCAAAAAGATATACCTCACATGAATCATCTTCACTTTTTTTTTTGCATGCAAGTTAGTTTGATATCTTCTTCTTCATCTTGAGTTGAACAACAATTCTACTTTGTTGATGAGACCATACACCTTTGATTTTCTTTGTGATTATTGTTTTGGTGAGAGGGCATTGAACAACTACATTTCCTTAAGTGAAGTCTTCATAATAATTTGAGATTCTTACGAGGTCAAATCATAAGATGCTTTATGTTATCTTTAATTCTTATCCTTCCTCTTTAGTTTTTAGTTTAAAATCTTACTTCCTTTTTTCTTAAGGGTCAAGCACTTACTTTTGAGATGCACTTTTCTCCACTTGATAGAAGGTAAAAGGATTTTTTTAGATTTTTTTGAAAACTTATTTACCTTTAATGCAATTTGCTTCTTCATAGTATGATTCCTTCAAATAATGAATTTAAAGTTATATAGGAATGATTCTTCTTCTTAGGTTTCTCTTATTCTATTTTATTAGCTTTATCTTTTATCAAGACTTTGTATGTTCCAATATTTCCAATCATCTCTTAAATCTTTAATACATTTATATCAGTAGATTTTTCTATTTCCATTAGTTTCTTTTCATATCTTGGAATGAGGGACCTCAATATCTTGGAAAACTATTATTTTTCTATAAGTTCTTTTTCTAAGTGATGTTAGTGTTGGGAAATACGGGTACAAAGTAGACAACATAAATAAAAATTTATCTATCCATATTCCCCAGAATAGCAAGATTGCCTCAACAACTATGTAACGGAAAGGATGGTTAAACAAGCTCATACCTGGTCCTGGATCAAGTCCAACAATGATATCTCATTGCAGTAGTGTAAAAATCCTAGTTACACTGGGACTCATGTACAATAGTTCCTAGGCTTCACCACAGACAACAGACTCAGACGACATCTGTGACAACTCCTCCACAGACTGTAGGTTGATGTTGTCCTCCTAGTTATGGCAATGGCCACCTCACTTCTATGGTAGTTCACACAAACCACCTAAAAATCCTATCGTTCTACTAGAAATAACATGAAGGTGTTGTCCCTCTCGTTGGTGTACTAGTCACCAACTTGCTCTCCAATAATTGTCCTCCCTGGCTATCCCTCCCTTTAGCGGGTAGGACTTTCTTAGGCTGTCTATTAGTTACCACAACCTGAGAGGACAAAAATTGTCAAAGACAATTGAGTTGTGTCTGAGAATCCCCCAGTACCCCTCTATTTATAGGAGGGGTAAGGGTATGAGTTCCCAGTCCGTGTGGGAGTGGAAGGGACCGGAATATCACAAAAATTTGTAACCTGTGAGTGGCAAATTGGTCGATTGGCATGCGATCTGATCTGTTTGCTCAATGAACCAGTTGTTTCACCATGTTTTCCAATCACATATGAATTGGAAATTCAAATCCAATGAATGCACAACATGACGTCAGTGAACTGATCGGCTCGCAATGTTTTTCCAATCCCGTATGAATTGACAATTTGAATCCAATTAATGCACAACACGACGTCAACACTAATCCTTGATGCAATCAAATTTCTCCATGAACCGAGCATCTCACCCAACCAAATGGTCTGTTGTAGACCTGAGCTGATTGGTTCATTATGTGAACATGTCAGTTCACTTCCTAGTTTAGGCAGAACTCGACCAATTCAATTTCTAATCAACATGACACTCCAATCGATTGTTTCATCACGTGAGCCGATCAGTTGGGAGTCCAGTCAACTGATTTTTTTGCTCAAATTGAATACCTAAACACTTAAGTAATTAATTTAGTTATAATTGATGATTAAACTCCTCTTCTAGGTGAATTCCTATGTGTGTGACCCCATATATTCCATGTTATGTTGGCACTGAATGTCCACAACTGATTTATGCCATCACAAGCAAAGAGCAATGTAGTAACACATCATTTCTACCCACATAATTTGGAAACTTGGAGAACAACTTCAACCTACAATTTTTGTAAGGTGTTACAGTGGTTGTATAGTTCCTTTATCTCTAATATACAAAATGAACTCGAGGCATGGGATCATCATACTCTCAATGTTCAATCAATGTCCCTTGAACCAGAGTAGATTGTTTGAAATATATGTGACCTCAATATCATATATTGCTTCACATGTCCATGTGCATGCATTTCTCAGTCTCACTTATCAAGTGGCTAGGATATCAAACTCCAGTAGGAGAGACAAATCCCATCTACATCATTCACAGTCATCCTCATGTGTCGAAGTCCATCTGATCATCACCTTTATGACAACCCTTATTCAATATCACATTGGATGATGTCAAAGCACATTGAACGACATGTCATGAGTGTAGTGACTTCAGGTCTAAGAAAAACAATCACCACCTTCACTATGAGAGATGGTTATGACCTCCAAGTAGATTTTCCATGTATCACACCCAAGGTGGGTCTGTCTGAGACACTTTTCCCTAACAAGTATCTATGTGTTTGGTTTGATATCACATATCATTACTAATGAGATTATATCATCAACCAACAGACACTCTAGTCTTAAGTGTCACTACTGTCTATCTTCCTTCCACAACAACATCTGATCAGGGACTTATCAAGAATGTACATACTCTTAACATCTATATGATCTCATTGTTCAAGTCATGTACTTGAAGACATACATCATTGAGTAATATCATTCTTTAGACATTCATTATGTTTCCTCATTATCTCATAACTGAGTGATACAAAATGAATTGGAAGCTTACCTTTATTAATTATAATTAAATCCTTTATGTAATATGCCATCAAAATCATCATATGATTGACTCTCCGGGCATACATACGAATAGACTCCCACTTGCAATTAGAGCTAGTCACCAACTAATAATATTGTTAGTGATCTAAACATATCCATCATGTTTCTTCTACGCAAGTGCTAATCTAGCGGGTTAGAAACATTTTTCTATAGTCGATATATTTCATGTTTCACATCTCTTTGTTGTGAGATGAAATTTCCATAATATAATATTCCTTGCCTAACTGGTAGCTCCATTGTTGTCATAGTATTTTTATTATGTCATCAATGGTTGGAACATCTTTAAGTTCATCCATATGAACTTCTAGATCCAATTAGTATCCTCTTCGGTGTTCACCACACCAGGATACTCAAATTCTATTATATAATTGAATTAATGGTGTATAGTTTAGAATTCTTCCAACTTACCACTCTTTTCTAAGATTAAACACATCTTATATTATGATCACTTTCTGTCATTTTAGAATATTTCATATTACACCCACCTCTTCCTTGTTGCTATAATCTAGCAACTAATCCTTTAGTGGTTCTCAAGCTCTAATGGATATCTTTAATGACATTCCAATGACCCTCATTGGAATCTAATATCATCTTTTCATCTCCAATACATACACGACTATGAGATGAGTACATTATATATGGCATACATACTAGATCCAATGTGCTAGTGCAAATGGAATCTTTTACAAGTCTTTCCATTCTCCATAAGAATATGAATATAGGGTTCTTGAGAGACTAATCACATGGACACATTCTCTCTCATTGAATCCTTACATGTTGAACTCTTTCAACATTTTTCTTTTGTATGTGCTCATACTTAGGTTCTGAAACCTTTAAGAACCATCTTTATAGATCTCCATCGCTATCACATAGGATGTTTCACCTAATCCTTCACTACTGAAGGTATTTTTGATGCGAGGTCTCAATACTAATAGTGTTGATATTTCTTTCCCCATCAAATGAAAAATATTCATATATGCTCCAACTTAATCCTTTGTAGTAAAAAAAATCATTTTTTATCTTGGATTAAGTAAAACTCTCTAACTATCTTGTCAAGTCAAAATATCCCATCTCTGAGATTCTTATATCAATCTCTCAGATTGAAATTTGTAATTTATTGCTTTTATTTACATTCACAAAGTTGTAAAACCTTTAGGTTGTGTCACGTACACATCATTCCATATATTCCTTTTAAGGAATGCAGTATTAATATTCATATGCCAAATTTCATAGTCTATACTAGCTGCAACACCAAGCAAAACAATTGGTGAAGGAATTCTTCATGTTCAACAATTTGAACTGATTTGGTCTTTCCAATGTTTTCAAATCAGTTCAAATTGTTTTTTTTGGTCAAATTATTTTCCGACCAAAAAAAACAATTTGAACTGATTTGGAAACATTCACAACCAATATGTCATTTTAGGTTATCCATGTTGGTCTTTCCAATGAAAACCCAACCACACCCTATGGGTTTTACACCTTTTAGGTGGTACTAGCAAGGTCATACCTTATTAGTGTACATGGAATCCATAATGCCTTTAAGACATTTCTCAGATTCTAGTTTTTAATAGATTCTAGTTGATTTGTTGGCTCCTTATCTTATGACCAACCTATCTGAGTTGTTGGATTCACAATCTTTCAATCTCATATTTGTTCTACTAGAACCATAAGGTTCCATGTCGCATAAGGAACTTGAGATTCCACAATAATTTGTGATTCCCAATTGTTCTCATTGTACCTCTTCGTCAACCTCAAACCTTTTGAGTTCTACTTTTACTCCCATGAATTCTTTTAGAACTCAGTTATGCTAGTAATAAAACACTTTTGTTATTAAATTGGAATTATATGTAGTATTCTACAATTATGGTTTGTGGATGAACCTTTTCAAGAAACAACTTTCTTTATATAAGTTTCAATCCTTAAGACATATTGGGACATTCCCATATCATATCTCATATGATGTCTTTTAAACCATTTTAGACGATACATTTTAATGTAAAATATATACCCTTGAGGAGATTAGAATATTAGATTACATGATAATCACATCATGATCCATCATGATGTAATTTCTTCTTTTTGATACATCATCATGTTTTAGGTGGATTTGACTTGTGATAAACTATCAAAGTCCTTCCATAAGGTCCTCAAACTTTTGATGTTAAGTATTTCAATATTTGATCATATCGAAGTTTCTTAATACTTTTACCAAAATTATACTTCAATTATAATCTCCTTGAATACTTTAAGAGATCCATGTTTGTATTTCACCAAATACAAACCATATATCAACTGAGATCATCAACGAATATAATGAAGTACAAGCAACTAGCTATACCATTTATTCTAAAAAAATATTTTATATATCAATATGTATAAGCAGTAATAGGATAGCTTTCCCTCTCTATTACACCTAGTGAGAGGTAGTTTATCAAGTTGCTCATAAATAAGTCTTGCATATCTATTGTGGGTTCAATAACCAAAAGAGTCTAGATAAACATCACTATGGATTCTAGTAATGCATTCCTCATATATGTGCTCCAGATGACAATGTTACATATTGTTTGAGTTATCAATTTTAATCCTTTTGGTATTTTATTTTATTATCATTCATCTTTAGATCCTTTCATATAAATATGACTAGATGTTGGGGCATTGCCATACAAAATCACAATTTTGAAAAGAGAAGCATTAACAACTCTTTATTTAATTATCAACCTTTCCATACAATATGCATAAAGTAAAATGTTTCTATTTTTGAATAATGAAATAGTAATTCAACTAACTCTATTAATTTCCCAATGGGCTAAGATAAATTCTAAATGTAGACCAAAACTACAACAACTCTTGCTCTGCACAGTCCACTCTTTCCCTTTCTTGAAGGCTTTACTTCTTATCAGATCATGCACACCAACGTAAATAAGATTTACATCCGATATCACATACCAATATGAAGAAGTAATCAAATTTATCTTATAATGTTTATACCTAAAGTAGAGGTCTCTTCCCCTTCCTTATTCTTCTTAAATTCCTCTAGGAATAGGGAGAAATTCCTTTTCCAATGTACATGTTGGTGAGGGTGTCGACAATTGCCTCCCTTCTTTACTCCTCCCTTTGCCTTAAGATTTGAAGACATGGGCTTCTGGCCAGCTTTAGAACTCTTCCTAGCTTTGCCTTTGCTTTTAGAATTCCCTTTATCTTTCCGATCATCATCACAAACTTGGGATTATCTTTCTTCATTTATGCCTCAACTATTCTCAACATGCCTAATAACTCTATCAACAACATGCCAAAGTCATTTATGTTACAGTTCATGACAAACTAACTGTATGATACTGGCAGAGACCATAGAATCATGTCAGTGACCAACTTTTGACCCAAGAGGAATCCCAATCTAGCTAGGTTCTCCACATACCCAATGAGCTTGAGTACATGAGGACCTACTCGATCTCCTTCTTTCCATGTTACATTTAAAAAATGCCCTAGAGACATCAAATCTCTCACGTCTTGCCTGATCTTGGAACATATTTTTGAGGTGTGTGACCATTTCAATAACATCCATGTTCTCATACTGCCTCTGAAATCATAGTTCATGGAGCATATAATCAGACACTTGACATCAATGACATCTTCAATATGCTTCTTGTAAGCATCCCTATCAGCCTTAGGTGCATTGGGAAGAGGTTCATCTAGATCTGATATCTCCATAATATAGAGCTTGCTCTCTTGTGTGAGAATGATTCTCAGCATCTTGAACCAGTCATGGAAGTTATTCTGAGTTAACTTGTCCTTCTCAGGGACCGATCACAGAGAAAATTTGTTGTTATGCGTTTCCATTTGATTATACAAAAGAATTTACATTTTTTTCAAAACTCTTTTTTTGATTTGTTTTGGTTTGATTAAAATGACGATGTTGATTAGATTTTAATTAACTATTGCTCTTACTATTTTACTCAAATTGATAGCTCTCACATATCAATTTGGAAGATTATAGTGTACAACCTTCTAGTGAGGCACGATCCAAAATAATTCAACTATTACCTGGCCAATGCTAGTGTCCATAGTTAGTTATTAAGGTAGGCAACGTTTTCCAATTGCATCTTATGAAATTCTTAGATAGATGATATGTGAAACTCTTCGCTATAGTCATTTGTATGCCTCTGGTGCTTAATCTCATTAAGGCCACTCAGTTAAGCCTGACCCAAAAGCCGACACGATAATAATGCACCCCACTTGGTAGACCCACATTATTACCATCACACTTCCATGAGATAGACAGTGCACTACCCTTGGGGTGCCCACGCTTAGTCGATCAAACTTTTTATGTGTGCCGCTAATGGAAAGAATCTAAGACTTAATATTTTATTTAAAGGAGTTTGTAGTATATAAAAATACATTTACTTTATCCAATCTCCATGTATATATATAGTACATATCATATACATGCTATATCCCACAAAGTAAACATGCAATATAAAACAAAAGGTGATGGTTGTGGACATTCTAATGTAATTCCATGGACCACAAGGAATTACCTTAACCTAGGGTCTACATCACAAGAAAAATCCTATTGTTGATGAAGATAAGTGCTTGCCAATCTGGGTTGATCGATTCAACCCTTGAACCAATCAGCTCGCCTCCTGGCCGGGTTGTTGGTCGTCTCCCCAGTGGTTTGGACACCAGTCCACCATATGTTCGGCCCTCTAGTTGTGGTTGGGTCTCCAAATCAATCGGTCCTCCTTGGTCCTCCATCTTTTGGGCATGCCTTATTTATAGTAATAAGAAAGGAAACTATCCTATTGCTATTAAACTTATTATAAGGTAATGAGAAACCTTGAGTTACATTGAAGGGAAGAAAAGTTAAGAAACAATAATACCTTTACATTGGGAAGAACAAGGTAGATGCTTGGTATGAAAACCAAGATAAAATAGGAAATAAACACAAAATCACAATGCATAGATAATTATGATTATTGGCCATAATCACACTACACATCCACTGTCAAAACTCGCTTTTAGGGTAACATGTGTAAATTGCATATATATATCAGATCATACATATATATTAGTTTGGTATTACATGTGGTCATTGATTGAATTTGAACATTAATCAATTTAAGTATGCACATTGCATGCAATAAATAAATGATGAAAACCAAAAATCTAATCATATTGATTACCCCAAAACAAATTAAATTGACGTGGCTCTGATACCACTGTTGGGAAATACGACACAGAGTAGGCAGCGAAAAGAAAAATATATCTATCCATATTACCCAGAACAACAAGATTGTATCAACAAATATGTAATGGAAAGGATGGTTTAATGAGTTCATACCTGGTCCTCGAGCAAGTCCAACGACTATAACTCATTGCAATAGTATAGCAATCCTAATTACACTGACTTCATCTGTAGTAGTTCCTGGTCTTCATTATGGACAACAAACGCAGGCAACATCTACAACAACTCCTCCATGAATTGTAGGCTGACGTTGTCCTCCCAGCGATAAGAAACGACCACCTCACCTCTATGGTAGTCCATACAGACCACCTAGAACTCCTCACATTCTACTAGAACTGATAGAAATGAGTTGTCCCTCCCGTTGGTGTACTAGTCACTAACTTGCTCTTCCACAATTGTTCTCCATTGATATCCCTCCCTTTAGCAGGTAGGACTTGCTCGGGATCTCTATTGGTTACCACAACCTGAGAGGACAACAATTAACATAGGCAATTGAGTTTTGTTTGAGAAGCCCCCAATACCGCTCCATTTATAGTAAGGGTTAGGGTCTGGGTTCCCAGTTTGTGTGGGAGTGGAAGGGACCAAAATATCACAAAATTCACAATGTGTGAGTGGCGAACCGTTTGGTTTACATGCAAGCTATTTTCCATGTTTCCCAATCGCATATGAGTTGGCAATTCGAATCCAATTTATGCACAACATGACATCAACACTAATCCTTGATGCAATCGAATTTCTCCACGAACCAAGTGTCTCTACCAACCAAATGGTCGGTTGGCAAACCTGAGCCGATCAGTTCACTATGTGAACCGGTCACTTCACTTCCCAGTTCAGACAGAACTCAACCAATTTAATTTCTAATCAACCTGACACTCCAAGCGGTCATTTCATCACATGAGACAATCAGTTGGGAGTCCATTCAGCTGATTTGTTGCTCAAATTGAATACCTAAACATTTTAATAATTAATTCAATTATCATTCATGATTGAACTCCTATTCTAGGTAAATTCCTATGTGTGTGACCCCATAGGTTCCATGTGATGTTGGCAGTGAATGTCCACAGCTGATTTATGACATCACAAGAAAAGAGAGGTGCCTAGTCACACATCATTGCTACCTAAATAATCAGGAAAGTTGGAGAGCAAATTCAACCTATGATCTATGTTAGGTGCTATAGTGATTGTATAATTACTTTGTCTCTGATATTAAGAATTAACTTGAGGCATGGAATCATCATCCTCTCAGTATTCAACTCATGTTGCTTAAACTAGAGTAGAATTTCTGAGATATATGCGACCTCAATATCTTATATTGCTTCTCATGTGCATGTGCATTTTTTTCTTAGTCTCGCTTATCAAGTGGCTAGGATATAAAACTCTAGTAGGAGGGACAAATCCTATCTACATCACTCATAGTCATCCTCATGTGTCAAAGTTCATTTAATCATCATCTTTATGGAAACCCTTATTTATGATCACGGTGGATGATTTCAAATTACACTGAACAACATGTGCTGAGTATAGTGACTTTAGGTCTGAGTACAAAAATCACCACCTTCACTGTGAGAGATGACTATGACCACCAAGTATGGTTTTTATGTGTCACTGCCAAGGTGGGTTTTTCTAATACACTGTTCCCTAACAAGTATCTGCGTGTTTGATTTGATATCACATATCATGACTGATGAGACTCTATCATCAACCAACACACACTCTAGTCTTATGTGTCATTCTTGTCTATCTGCCTTCCACTTTAACATCTGACCAGGGACATATCATGAATGTACATACTCTTAACATCTATATGATTTCATTGTTCAAGTCACATACTTGAAGACATACATCGTTGAGTAATATCATTCTTTAGACATTCATTATATTTCGTCATTATCTCATAATTGAGTGAAATAGAATGTATTAGAAGCTTGCCTTTATTATTGTTAATCACATCCTTTATGTAATATGCCATCACAATCATCATATGATTGACTCTCTGGGAATACATACCAATAGTTAGACCATTAACAAGGATGGAAATCAAGAATACATTTATGCAAAGGATTCTTTGTTTTCTATCCATAATAACTCTAACTTATGGCTAATCATATTTATTATGAATATATTGACTTGGGCGGTTCCTTCACATGTAATTAAAAAGGTTTCTTTAAATATATTTTGTGGAATCACAAGATGATATTCTGTTAAATTTAGAAAATGGAAAATGTTGAATAAACAATACTTATTTCTTCTATATAAAGTATATCATTCTTCATTGTTTTGGCATCTAGTTCTCTGACTTGAACTTTAGGGGACTTGTATTCTTATGCAACCACCTTGCATAAATCATGTATGATCCCTTGTGTCTAAAATTGCATCCTCCTCTTCCAGTTCATGTAGTGTGTTCTATAGAAGATGGAGGCTTCCAGTGGTGGTTGTGAACTACTTCCAAGTTGATAATTTCTACAACATTGTTGATACCACCCAAATTTACACGTAATGATAAGTAATTAACTATAGATGCATGCATATAATATCCTAGATATGCCCAAATGACTCTAGATACTTAGATTTGTATAATTATCTTATTTTGAAGATATAGTTTCTAAAATAGAAAATTTTGGGACTTACAGGCACTGAAGTGAGGAGACATCGACTCCCTCAATTCTCTAGTTGAAGACTAAAAGATTTAGACCAAATTGCCAGTCTGGCCTGATGAAACCAACCTTGGTTCAACCAAACAGATCCAGTTTTGTCCCGAGAAGGCATCATCAACCACCATATTCATCGATCCAATCACACCAAGTTAATGACACAAAATTGGCCCAAGTTTGGCTAAATTGACCCATATGTGTGCCATGTCTTTATTGAATTCCCTTTGATATATTTTAGTCCATGAACATCAAGAGGTGAACCATCATTTGATGAAAACTTGAACAATGATGTTCATTGATGACACCCATCGATGGACAATGTAATCAACCTTCACATCCACTTATCATTTCAAAACTAATGGTACAAAACTGAGGTGGGTTCACAAACCCACACCCAGTTCTCCAAACTATGTCATCAACAAATTCATGATGGAAACAAATCGATTTCACTCACCAATAGTACCCACTAATGGTGACCATAGATGTCACCACTTGACGATATCACTCAGTAATGGAGACAAATGGATGACCAACCTATGCCCTAAATTTTGGCTATGGTTCATCCAAATCAGACTGGGTTCATTCCTTCATAAATCCAACTACCATAGGAAACCATCCCTAGTTCACCCAAAATGGGACAAGATCACCCACTTACTAATATGACACCCACCACCATAAATATCCCTACTTGGCCTTTGTGCTAAGGGTTCCAAATTTTTAGGTTCTCAGGCTTCCATATTAGATCTCCAAGGCCCTAGAAGAATGATTATCTCAGGCTACATACATTTTGATCGATTTGTGTCTGTTTCTATCGGCCCACACCATTTTCGATGACCACCTCATTGTCCACTCATTTCCATCAATTTTCACACTTCACCCATCCAACCACCAAATGAAACCGGTCTGGATTCATCCAAGTAGGGTCGAGTTCATCTCAATCGATCCACGTAAGTTGTTGGTTGGTTTGGAATCAAGAAGGAGGTGAATGTAACACCCTCCTTAAGAACACTCCTACACATACATGAAGCAACATAGAGTTATTGATAACTAATGCACTTAAGAGGGCATTGCATAAATTTACATTCATAACAACTATATAATTATCTAAACAAACTTAAATATGAAATTTTGTCCTAATTGTTTATAAAAAAGGAACAAATATATCACATGGAAAACTCATTCTATCATCTTGAGAAAACTCTCAACTCTAAAGTTCTAAACATGGAAATGTACATCTAAATCTATAGAGTTGAGTATCAACTTATAGTTGTCAATCCACCAGATCTTATTCATGGTTTGTCCTTGTGCTCCCACCTCTAGATTCTTCTCCAAGCTCTTCTTTTCATTTAGGGACATCTCGTACCCAACCAAGCATAGGACAAACAACAGTAAGAGTAACTAGCATGAACATTGAAACATATGCAAAACTAGAGTAAAAGATATTATAAAATATTCTTAAACATGATACACATGGAACTAACATTAAAATATGTAGTAAATCTTAAACATGAACAACTACTCTTTTTTACTCCAAATTCTTTGTTGTTACATATCTTTCTCTAGAGACATGTATCCTAGTACATGGGTCTCATGAGCTGCACTCTAGTTCCTGAGTCATATATTTGACTCTCCAGTGCCCGTGCCTCATGACTTGCATGAAGCACCTGAGTCATGTTTCTTGAGTTGACCTACACTAATGCATGAGTCTAACTCCATAATATGACACCATTTTTATTACTATCTTAACATAAATCATAGTCCAATATGATCCTAAAATGTTATCATGGACTTAGATGTTGAGTCTTAGTGAAATCTTATTAGATAATCTTAATCATGAATCTTGATTAAAATATCTCCTACATCTTTAACATGAACTTAGATTCTTAAATTGTAATCATCGATGAGATTTTTTTTTGATATATCACTAACTTGTTATCTTAAAACATAAGACCACATAAACCATGAACATCATATGTAACAACATGAGCATGTTAAAAATATTAAGTAGTAAGTACTCATGGGCATGGACCACTTACTTATACC